>CM076575.1:75399672-75769491 GCA_034641835.2 Pinus albicaulis
TTGAGTTTTAAATTTCCGCAAGTTTAACAGTGGAAGGATTTTGTATTTAGAAAGAAGATAAATATTGTTAGATCAGGAGAATCCAATAATACATCAGTATTAATAAATTCCTACACATAGGAACGTGATGATGGATAACTTTTCCTAGATCCTTCAACAGCTGCCCATCGGCGGCACATCTAGATCCAACATGTTCGCCAATAGGTCCGCAACATCCTAGACAAATCCAATACCAAGTTCAGCAGAATTCCACCCCCCCCCTCCCTCCCGCCCCATGGAGGAACTTAATGCAATGGAAACCATTGCTTCTTAAGGAGGGAGGAATGATCCAGGTGGATATCTGTTTCGGGGAAATATCACCCTAGAGGTTGGTTGGGATACAACCTCCACAGAGCAGGGGCATGCTACTTAACAGAGACTCACACAACCATGTACATTCAGAAAAACTAAATAGAGCAGAATGAGAAGGTTACCCGTAGGTCCTACGGTTGAAGAAGATCCCGCAGGGTTCAAACCCCCAGCAACCGTCCTTCCTTCTTAACCTGAAATACAAGAAGAAACGAGCACAAAGGACAGGTTGTACAGCATATATCTACTCTAAATGTTAGTGAGATTCATATAAAACATTAAATAAATTATAATGAATGCTTGTATAACAAATATTCTCATACATATAAGCATACACTAACACGTTTATTTCGGGAACAGCATGGTACTTCTGTATTATAAATAGCATGTACAAAAGTAACAAGTGGAGAGATCACCTGATCCTTCCAAGGCCTTCGCAGACCGTCGTCCGGATCCGTCCAGCCCTTGCCTCGCTAAGACTCCTTCCAAACTGGTGCATACGAGATAACATATAAAGGGATGTGTATCTCAAGGAAACAAGGGTTTCCTGTGATGAACTGGGAAAGTGCAGGAGGCACGGGGAATCAGACTTGGATAGAGAATACCAACAGAGTATAATATCAATAATTCTCTCTCTCCCTTAGGGCATACATATGAGGGCTTTTTATAGTCCCTCCAAGTAGTTTCAATAGTTGGAAACAATTGGCCATGGGCTGGGGTGGTTGAACTACCTGAGTAACCATCAACCCAGCGCGGAATTAGGGATTTTTTATATATTTTTTTATCATTTTAATGGCATACGCGGAAAATTCTAGCTGTACTCGCGTATACACGCGGAAAAACACGGGCATAGTCGCGTATGGGGGATTTTACACTGTTTTTAAGTGAATTTGTCCAAGTTTGTAGGAATGGGTGCCCAAAAGCCATGAAGAAATCATGAATCATATCAAGGTGAGAAATGATGCTATAACAATATCGGTGGCTGCCCACCTATTCCATTTGGACCCGCGACGTCAATTCTTGCACCTTTTCACTTCCAACAGCTTACTATTTTCGCAGGTTTTCGGGTCTTGCACACCCAAAGCCATTTTGGGGCATTAATGATCCAGCTGGATATTGGTGGCCACCCACTTATTCCATTTGAACCCCCGCCATCATTTCTTTATGTTTTCAAGTTTCATCACAACTTACTATTTTTAGCTTTTTTTCGGGTCCTAAACTTCCATAGCCGTTTTGAGGCCCTAAACGATGTTTTTTGGGAAAACCAAGATAGATCTTTCTAATGATCTATTGATTGCATCAAATGGAGATCGAAAGCCAAAGTTACGTCCCCAAGAAGATGAAACACCAATTTACCCAAACGGGGCCCACATTTTTGGTGCTTCATCTCCTAGGGTTAGGTTTTTGGACGTTTCGGATTCTACATTGTTTCGCAACAATAAATAGGCCCTCGAGTCTCATTGTAACATGGTTCAGGGGCTGGTAGTTGTCACATCTCTTCTCAGGGATACGCTGCCAGTACCCTAGCTCATCTATTTCCATTATGTTTGTAATAGGCCTTCGAGCCTCAATGAAGCACAATTTAGAGGCTCGCGTACGCCACATCTCTTCTCAGAGATATGCTACCAGTGCCCTAGCTTGCTTCTATTATGTTTGTAAGCTTATTTCAGTCATTCTTTTATTAATAAAATGAAGCATTCTTTCTGTTGCATCTCTGTGTTTATGTCTATTTATGTATTTTATTGCGTTCCTGCATAAATCCGGATCACCTATTCGTGATCATGATCATGCTATTCATTTTATTATGGGAAGTGTTCCTCCAAATGTCATGCCTTATAGATATCCCTATGTCCAAAAGAGTGAAATTGAACGTATGATTGCAGAAATGTTAGAGGCTGGTATAATTCAACCTAGTCAAAGTTCTTTCTCTGCTCCAGTAGTATTGGTGCACAATAAGGATGGATCATGGTGCATATGTCCAGATTATAAGGAGCTCAATAAGATCACTATTAAAGATAAATTTCCCATTATTTTGATTGATGAATTATTCGATGAATTACAGGGAGAAAATTATTTTACCAAGTTGGATCTTCGTTCAGAATATCAGCAAATTAGAATGAAGACTGAAGATATTTTGAAAACAGCATTTCGAATGCATGAGGGTCATTATGAATTTTTGGTCATGCCTTTTGGCCTTACCAATGCACCTTCTACATTTCAAGGGTTGATGAATTCCATTTTCAAACCCTTCCTTAGAAAATTTGTGCTAGTTTTTTTTGATGATATACAAATCTACAACAGGTCTTAGAAGGATTGTGTTCAACATGTTGATAGGGTGCACAATCTATTAGAGTAGAAAAAATTATATGAAAAAACATCCAAATGTTTCTTTGGAGTACAAGAGCTGGAGTTCTGGGTCATATTTTATCTCAAGAGGGTGTTAAGGTAGACCCTAAAAAAATTAAATCCATTAAGGAATGGAAAATCCCCACAACCATAAATCAGTTGTGAGGATTTCTCGGGTTAACAGGGTATTATCACAAGTTTGTTAAGAATTATGGGAGAATAGCAACACCTCTAACAAAATTATTGAAGAAAGATGCATTTTCATGGACTCCTGAAGCAAATAAGGCCTTTGAACATCTTAAAGAGTCAATGTGCCTAGCACCGGTCTTAGCTACGCCAAACTTCACAAAAACCTTTATTATGGAATATGATGCCTCAGGAAATGGAATTGGTGTTATTTAAATGCAAGTAGGAAGACCCATTGCTTTTGAAAGTCGTCTAATCAAAGGAAAGTATTTACACAAATCTATTTATGAGAAGGAAATGTTAGCAATACTACATGCACTAAAGAAATTGCGACCTTACCTAATGGGAAGACACTTCAAGGTAAAAATTGGTCATGATAGTCTTAAACACTTTTTGGAACAAATACTATCTTCAGAAAAGCAGCAAAAATGGATCACAAAGATGTTGGGTTATGACTTTGAAATCATATACAAAAAATGGAAGCTAAATGTTGTTGCAGATGCACTCTCAAGAAATAATGAAGAGGTGGAAGCATTGCTTCGTGCCATTTCTATTATCCAACCAGATTAGATAACCAAAGCAAGGGATGAATGGAATAAGGATGAAGAAGTGTGGATACTCATTCAAAAGTTGTAGAAATATCTTAGTACATCTAATACATTTAGTTGGAAAAATGATTCCTTATGGTACAAAGATCTCTTATATCTTTGTAAGAATTCCCAGCTAAAACAAAAGACTCTTTTGGAATTGCACACTTCGCCTTTAGGAGGATACTCAGGATTTTTTTAAAATTACCACAGGGTGAAGAAAGAATTTTTATGGGATGGCCTTAAATCTTATATTCAAAAGTTTATGGCAGAATGTTTGGTTTTCTAACAAAATAAAGTTGAGAAAATTAAGATCTCGGGTCTTCTACAACCTTTATCCATTCCAAGTCAATGTTGCGAAGAGTTTTCAATGGATTTTATCACAGGTTTACCTAAGTCCGAAGGAAAGAGTGTCATCATGGTGGTAGTTGATAGACTTACCAAGTATGCACACTTTTGTGCATTATCTCATCCATTTAAAGCAAGTACAGTTGCTATTGCATTTATGGAACTTAATTAAAAAGCTACATGGAAACCAAAATATTATTGTAAGCGACCGAGATCCCATTTTTACTGGAAATTTTTGAATGGGATCATTTTATTGATTGGGTACTCAACTAGCTCATAACTACTCTTATCATCCTCAATCTGATGGTCAAACTGAGATAGTGAATAAATGTTTGGAAGGATATATTTGTTCTTTTGTATCTGATAAACAAACACAATAGGTCAAGTGGTTACCTCTCACTGAGTGGTGGTATAACACTTCCTTCCATACTGCAACAAAAATGACCCCATTTATGGAATTTTATGGATATCATCCACCGTCCATCACATCATCTTTAAGAGAAAATTTGAAGGTTCAAGCAGTGGAATATCACATCAAGCATCAACAAGAAGTTCTCCAACTCTTAAAGGATAACCTAAATTTGGCACAAAATTGAATGAAACAACAGGCAGATCAACATTGCAGCGAGAGAAGTTTTGATATAGGAGACTGGGTATTTTATACGGCTACAACCATACAAAATAATGTCCCTCAAGCAAGCTAAGAAGGATAATAAATTATCGCCAATGTACTATGGTCCTTACAAGGCATTGTAAAAGATTGGTACTAATATGGCATACAAATTGGAGCTTCATGCTTCTTCGCGAGTGCATCCAGTTTTCCATGTTTCATGCTTAAAGAAGGTTATAGGTGAAAAAATTCCAATTCAAACAATATTGTTGAACTTGATGAGGAAGGAAAAATAATATTGGAACCTGAAGCAGTCATAGAAACAAGAACTCGACAGCTATGAAATCGATCAATTTCAGACTATCTCATCAAGTGGAAGAACTTACCCACTGAAGATTCTACATGGGAGGATGAGAATTTTATATAGAAGCACCCAGAGCTACTCAATTGTTGAGTACAACACTTCTTTTAAGGATAGGGTCATGTTAGGTCCCTATATTACTAGTGTAGTCCCTTATTGTTGTTAATGTAGCCCCATTATTGTTATTGGTGTACCCCTGTAACCCCAATTTTGTTATTATTGTGCCCTTACATTAATATTATTAGGTCGGCTAGGATTATGTTGTGACCCCATGGACTCCTATATTTAGAAGGATATTTTGTCATTTGTATCATCCAAGAATTGTTCATTTATGTAATGTAAAGGAGGTTTCCCCCTCGAAGTGGCTTATTTCTAATGCGTTGATCTCTCTTTTCTTCTATTTTTGGAGTTGGTTTCATAACAAAAGTGGGGGGAGGTGAGGGGGGATTTTTTGGGATCCAATCATATAGAGAATGGAGAACCTCATTTCATTGCTTCATTTAGTGAATATCTTGGTCGAAAAAGGGAAACTTACATGGACTAATATATGTCTAAGTCCTAGACACGTTGAGCTAGATCGATTATTGGTATATTGTTCCTTCGCAAAAAGCAAAATCTCTTTGTCTTCTCAAATTCTATAGTATGTCGGATTAGATCACTAAAACATCATCTTTTATATGATTAAACAAGATGATTATGGTCCACTTTTTTTTCCTTTCAATCATTTTTGGCTCTAAGACCCCTCCTTATTCACCTTGTTTCTTTAGTTTGTAGCAAGTGGGTGGTTATTTCATTGGTGCATATCTAGGAACACAATATTAAAATTACAAAGCTCACTCTAAATGTTGGGATGAGGGATTGATATCAATTAGTGAGTAAAGAGATCAACTACTGTAAATATAAACTATGGGGAACTCAAAGGCTCATGGATTAGGAATAAGTCACTCCTTTAATGGTTGAAGAAAAAGAAACCTTCTAGTGCTAAAAATCTACAATTAGGGAAGAAGAATAAAAATGGAGGTAAAAGTATAAGGGTTTGTGGCTCTAATTAAGGGATATAAACACTATTTTTTTTCACAAATAAGCTTAAGTACAAAAATAGTGTAACAATGTCAAGGAACTCACCACCAATGAAGGAGAGACACTAAGTACAAATGAAAAAATCAAAGAAGTAGCATATAACCCATATACCACCCTATATATTGAAACTAGAAGACAAGATAGATTGAGTACAAATATTATGCAAGAAAATAATCCATGTATTATAGGAAACAAAGATAATTCTTGTCTAATGTAGGTTATATCAGAAGAGGAAATATTCAACACAATCAATCATTTTGAACTTGATAAGGTATCCAGTATAGATGAATTCAAAATTAATTTTTGCAAATATTTTTGGAATATTATTAAGTTTGAATTGGTGTGGATGGTGTGAATTCTTCAATATGTTCATCATTCCTTACACCCAAGAGGAGGGACAAATTAATATTTCTTAAGTATAGTACCAAAAGAGGTAATTCCATAATCCTTTGTACATTCAAGATGATATCATAGTGAAACATGTCTTACAATATTATATCTAAAATCATTGCTAATATATCAAAAAGTATTCTCCTTAATATTACCTTAGAAAACCGAGGTAGTTTTGTGAGGAAGAAACAAATTGTGGAAAATATCGTCTTTATACATGAAGTTATCCCGTTGTGTAGGAATAATGAGGAAAAATGGATGATCCTTAAGTTGGATATGGAAAATGTCTTTAATTGTGTCAAGCATAGCTTCATGTTTGGATTCCTTTAGAAATTTTGGTTTAATCCAAGATTCATTTCTTATATCTCCACATGTATCAATAATTTGTTGCTTTCTACTTTATGCAATGGGTTCTTATTTCATTTTTGTGTAAGGACTTTGTTAGGGTTGGCCCTTATCAAATTTCATGTATATCATCATGGTAGAATCCCTTAAACACATATTTCATTAAATTTGGAAGTATTCTATTACAGGGACTTTAACAACAAACATTTTCATTAAATTTGGAATTATTGAGTGGATCTAGAATTTAGAACTTTAACTAGATTAAGTTTGAAAAAAAGTTATTTCATTATTTGAATGTATCTATTCACCATTTTTTGCAATAAAATTATCATGATAAGCTATATAAGACAAATTTATATAAAGTTGTAGAAGCAAATCTTTGATGTCTTAATCTTGGACTCCTTTCATTATTTCTTCTAATATTATTTATGGTTCCTTTAAAAAGTTGAATAATATTAGTTGGTGACAAGAGTATTTTGTGTATTAGTATTATTTACCAATTTAATTATAATTCGATATAATTAATATGGCATTGATTGCGATGAGTTACTATTCTAGTAGAAGGTTGGCTCAATTTTAAAGTCTCCATAAAATTTGTTTAACCATAGAATTACAATAGTATGTTTATTACCATAACAATTTTAATTGCAGGTACTATTAGCAATTTTGTTTATTTTTTTAGTATCATATTTTATAATTATATAATTTAGGATGTTAATAGCATTTATAATCGACAAGAAAAAATATTACATAATACCCATATTATGTTTAAATTTATTCTTTTAAGAATCAAAACCAACACAAGAACTTCATTAACATTATTTATTTTGTAAACCAACATAGATCCATCTTATATCGAGATCTAGCAAGTGCCAATAGGGATCAATTCTAGAGTTAAGATGGATCTAAGCTAGAAGTCTTACATTTCATAATGGATTTTTTGAAGCCTTTAAGTAGGCTTCATCATAACAAATAACAAAAAAAAATATCATGGGATATACAATACTATGGGCTTGTAAAGCACCATCGGTAAACCCACCAAACTTATGTTAACTAGTCTGACCAGAACATTTAACGGTGACCTTCATATATCCTTGTAAACAGACATTTGCGAGTGTAAATGTTTACGTGGGTTCTTTCCATACCAGGATGTAAAACGCCTCTCGAAAAAAATCACAATAATAACTTAAGATAAGATAGGATAAATATTTTTAGTAATGTCAAACCAATTAGTGACGAATGAAGAGGTCAAACATGGAATTGCTTGGCACAAAAATATCAATACATAGTATGGATGTCAAAGTAGCTATTAGTAGTAATCAATTAAATCATATTATTTAACGTGAAAGTAAGATATTATAGTTACGAATGATAAACCAGACTCATTGATGTCAAAAATTTTGTGCCCTAAAACTGTCACCCCCAATTTTCCCACAAGCCAGAGGAGGACTTCTTGATCAAAATATGATGGTGTTATGAGAGTCTCAGTGTAATACTTGGTAAGGAGTGTCTCCCTTGCGAATTTTGCATTGCAACTAGTATACTAGAAAGTTACTAAGTAAAATAAGTTTTTATGCTAAATTTTAAAGGTCCCCTTAGTGCCTTTATAAAGAACTGAGGAGAAGTCCAGACCACTTAGAAATAATTATCAAATAATTATAATTTGTTTAAACACCATTTAAGATTCATTTCTATTAATTGTGATTTGTAAAAAAATTGTCATAACAATGGTGCAAAATGTCTAAAGACATTCATTTGTGACCCTTCTCTTCAGTGAACCTTGAAAGTCCACTTAGCAATCATTATCAATATATTATTCCATGTTTTATTCAAAAAAGCATTTTGTTTTACATGGATTTTTTTTTCAAAAACAACAATATCACCTTTATACATTCATATTAAACCACATGATAGGAAAATATAAGTCAATAGTTAACTTATTGACTTATATGATAGGATTGCAAATATGAGTTATTGATTTATGAATATATAGTAGAAAAATTTATGGATAAAAAATTGAAGTAAACCATTTAAAATGTATTATCAATTAAATTCTGAATTATTTATTTTGTAAAATTTGTATCTTTACTTGCATCAAGTGTTTTATTTCAATAACCCATTACATTTATAAACATGTATTGTGGAAGCATATAACTAAATAGAATTCAGTAAATAGCTCCATGTCTTGTTGGCTTCTATTAGATTATATCAACTACAAATAGTTTATTTAAATGTTGAAATTTACATAATGTTATTATGGATGGAAAAATCTAATCTCATATTATGGTGCAAAAGTTTAAAGACATCCATTTATGCCGTGTCTCTTGAATGACCCTGAATAGTCCACTTGACACTCATTATCAAGTAACTATTCCACATTTTTTCAGGAAAATAATTTTCTTTTACATGGAGTTTTGTTTCAAAAACAACAATGTCACATTTATGCATTGATATCAAACCGCATAATAGACATATAAAAGTCAACAAATGGTTTCCTGACTGATATAATTACATGAGATGATTGCATATATATAAGTAATTGATTTAGTAATACATAGTTATAAAAATTTATGGATTGAAAATCAAATGGACCACATAGAACTCATCAATTAATTCTAATTTGTTTTGAAAAAAAATACATCTTTACGTACATTAAGACCTTGAATAATTTCGAAAGTGAAATACATTCATAAAATTGTATCAATGCATATAACTAAATAGAATTCAATAAATAGGTTAATGTGTTGGCTTCTAACATATTATTTCTATTATAATTAATTTATTTAAGACTTTAACTTTACAAATTATTAATGTGGATGGGAAAATCAAATGCCATATATGCAAACTGTTTAAAGACAACCAATTATGATTCATCTCTTGAATAACTCTGAATAGTCCATGTTTTCTTTCTTTTTACTTGGAATGAAAGCGCGCGAAACCCCAAAGTACATCCCACCATTTTGTAAATGGTACATTGAGTAAATAATTGGCCCTAGTTATGGAACCTCACCCCAATAGAGAGTCGAACCTGTGATCAGCAAAAATATCAAAGAACTTCACATTTGTCTCTAGACCTCTTGGGCTAACCCTTAGGGCTTAATGAATAGTCCACTTAACATTCATTATCTTCATGATCAATTAATTATTACGTGTTTAATTATGAAAAACATTTTGTTTTACATGGATTTTGATTCCAAAAATAATGATATCACATTTATACACTCTTATTAAACCACATGATAGAAAATGAAAGTCAATAATGGCTTCCTGATTTATTAACCCGTATGAAACATACGATTGCAGACAAAAATAATTGATTTACTAGCAGATGTAAGTTACAAAGAATTACGGATTGAAAATCAAATGCCTTCAAATTTAAAGTTTGAAGTCACTAATTTATGTCCCATTGCCCACTAGTCTAAATAGTCTACTTAGCACTTATTATCAAGAAAATTTAATATTTGTTTTTGGAAGAAATGATTCATAATTTATGGTTATTATATATCACATTAAAACACTCGTATTAAGTAATATAAATAAATAAAATTTGATAACATAACTTTATGCCTTGTTGGCTCATATGATATAATTTCATTTTATTTAAAAATAAAAATTTATAAAAATTCATCACTAGACAATTAAATGAAATTGCTTACAATTCATAAAGTTCAAAGACATAAATCATCTATGATACATGCTCAGTGAAATATTAACACTCCACTGAACAATCATTATCAATTAATTATATGTCTTTTGAAGAAATGAAAACTTTTTTACAATGGAGTTTGATATTAAAATTTTTATATCACATTTATACATTGATATTAATGCATTTTTATAAGCCATTAAAAGTCAACAAGTGACTGTGTGTCTTGAAAATTTTCAATATGATATGATTACAATAAAAAATATTAATTGAAGTCTATACAAAATTACCAAAAAATATCAATTGGGAAATAACAGATCTTGTACTTCAGAAATTTCAAATCATTCGCCTATGGCCCCCTATGGCCCATTACCTATGCCCCATTTTCTATTAGCCTTAATAGTGCATGCAACATTTATCAACTAAATTATCTATATCTGTTTTGGTAAAAGTTGTACATTTATTTACATTTAACTTTATTTTGAAAATTACATTTCACATTTATATATGAGTATTAATGAATATAATCAAATATAAATCCATAAAATAACTTTTTTCCTCAATGTATCATATAATAAGATGATTTCAATGACAAATAATTCATTTAAAAATGTAAATTAATATACAGATATATACATAATAAAAATAAATCTTTTGTACAACAAATTCAATGCAAAAATAATTATAAATAATAATAATAATAATAATAATGTATATTAGTATAATTTTCAATTCTCATATATTTTGAAACAAATAATAAATCATACAAATTCATTCACAAAAAACTATGTCCAAGTTGCATTGATAAAATATAAAGCTCTTGTGAGTAAATTTATTAAAAAAAATCTCATCCATTACAATGAAGTGCATGTTCTATTGAACATTCAAATGTACTCACGTTTATGTTTGATACAATGAAATGGCTTAAGAAATGGAAATAAAACTTGCATAAGCCAATTATCATGCTCGTCTTGTGTAGGATTTATTAATATGTGGTTTGATTGATATCTAGTGAATTGAGAAGGATGTTTTGATGCATCTGTTAGCAATATATTTGATTCTTCATAGTTATCTTCATATTGGGACCACACATCAATCAATCAATCTTTTCTCATAGAATTGTATTTTTCTCCTTTCTTTCACTTTTGTTTGCAAATGGCAACAAGACCTGCTTCATATGAATTTAAAATCCCCTATATCAATATTCTATTTTCCAAGTGCTTATCAAATGTACTTGTCAGTGACATCTAATATCCATATTGCAACATAATAATTTTTTAAGCAATATTTTAATACTTACAGCTAATAAGGACTTAAAAAATAGGAGTTATTACCAAACTGCCAATTCACTTCTCTTCAAATATGACAACTCGGTTCATCTCCAATATATGATCGGAAGAATACTCCTTCCATTTCAAAGATCAACAACATATTTCAACTTACATTAACTCCCATATGCATCTACACTGCAACCACATATATCACATTAGCATAAAACAACTTCAACACTTCAATGCTTAAGAACATCAAAACATAACATTTCAAAACATTTAAAAAATGATGTGAGAATATATTATACTTTTTTTCCATTTGTAACAAAGTGAATTTTACAAGTTTTTCCAAAAGAAAAAATCAGCAACTTTCTCCTTATAATAGATTTGTCTTACCTTACAATGTTTGTGTTTGTGTTTGTGTTTGTGCTAGAAGCAAACCTAGCATGAGCTAAGATTTATTTGTTTGACCTTGCCATGCTTATGTGTTGGAGTTAATGCTTACATTCCATATTTTAGAAATTGGTTTGTGATGCTTGAGAAATTCTCTCAACCTCTTTCTCTAAATTAGGAATAAGTTGGATCTCAGAAACTCTATTTAATATAGTAATCTGAATGTAATCAAGGTGTGTGAGTGTGTTTGCACATACACCATTTGTGCATAATATATGACTATGTTTTAGTAATTGAGTGATTTGTAGTTAGTTTTATCATGGTATCAGAACTTAGGTGAGGATCGGAACTTAGGTGAGGTCTTTGAGCTATCAGATATCGCTTCCAAGTATTGAATTGTATCGCTGTCATTTCAATCCAACGATAAATTATTCATTTACCCTTATTCTCACCCCGGTTTAGTGATGTCATCTCTTAGTGTTTATCGGTTTCGATCATAAATCTATTGCAGTTCGTCACGAAAATCATAGTGGAGACATCTCCAGGATTCAATCGGGTGTCTGACAGAGTGCGTGCACAGAGTTTTTTTTTTTTTCCTGAATTTATGAACAGTAGAGTCTGCCAACAGCCTTCTGGCGATTCATCACTGTAATCCTTGGCAAGGGCTATTCTTTTCAGCACATCGTTGCTACATAAAGCGCTTTGTCGATGTATGTTCCGTTGATTTTATTGTAAGTTATATCAGATATGGCCACTGTATATATGTTTCGCTGCTACATGTCCTTTTATCACAGTAATATTGGTCGATATTTATGGGTATACTTACATTGGACACTTTCATATTGAAGAAGTAGATGCCTTTCACTGATCCCATTCCTCCCTGCCATGTTTTTATTCGAACGACGTTCACTGCATCTTGGATTGTGTTGTCCTGAACAATCACATTTGACACACAAGCTTTGCTTCCATCTTTTCCGAGTGATCTGATACTTATGCTGTGACCAAGACCACAGTTGATATTGTGGACATAGATGTCTGAACATCCTATTTTTATTGAAACGCAATTGTCACTGCAATCCATGGACGAATGTTGTATTTCAACATGTTGAGAATTTTGAATTGTTCGAATTTGATCGAAGTTGATTTGTTCGTTTAAGAAAGTCGTGAAAGACTTGCCTTAAAGAAGTCATGCATTAAGAAGTCTGTTGTCTTATGAGCATCACACTGAAGGTGCCGAACTGAGATTTCATAAACACCTGCATAGTTGTCAACGGTGTAGGAACCTGTGCTTCCATTGTCATACTTTGTGAGTTGTGAGAAGTAAATTGTTGGCATGATATAGTAGGGTTGAGTAGTTGAAATATTAGTATTATAATTTGTTTGTAAATTAAGTCATGATGAATTTCAAATCAGAGGAGGTTATTTTGTAAAACTGATTCTAGATACATTCTGTATCTAGACGGCTTCCCTAGATAACTGGCGAGTACAGCGGTTAGCACCCATGTATTTCGGTGGATGGGAGCTCATCCATAGAATGACTAGGAGTTCAGTGATTGAAATCAATTATTTTCGAAGAGATCAAGTGGAAATAAGGCTCAATATGGATGGTTGTCCAGATAGTATGGCAGTTGTGGATCTAGGGAAGGATCCCTCATTAGTGGTTGACGTGGAAGTGGTTTCCTAATGAGGTTATGCGACAGATTGGGATGTTTTCCAGTAATTGACTTCGGGAGGTCCTTGATTCGGGAGTTGAGGAAGGGAACTCGGGAATCCAACTTGCCAACTACACCTTTCTGAGGGTTATGAGGCAACTTGATGGAGCATCTACTGATAAGCTTGACTATTTTGTTATTTTCATGTAATTTACTCATTAAGGGGGGATGTTGGAGTTAATGCTTGCATTCCATATTTTAGAAATTGGTTTGTGATGGTTGAGAAATTCTCTCAACCTCTTTCTCTAAATTAGGAATAAGTTGGATCTCAGAAACTCTATGTAATAGAGTAATATGAATGTAATCAGGGTGTGTAAGTGTGTTTGCACATACACCATTTGTGCATAATATATGACTGTGTTTTAGTAATTGAGTGATTTGTAGTTAGTTTTATCATTATGTTTGTTCTAGAAAAAAATCTAGTGCACACTAGATTTGTTTTACCCTACAATGTTTGTGTTTATGCCAGATGCAAACCTTGCATGAAATAGGTTTATTTTGTTTCACCTTACATGCTTGTGTTTGTGCTAAAAAAAACTAGTGCGCACTAGAATTGTTTTACCCTGCAATTCATTTGTTTGTGCTTAAAAAAAATTAGTGCGCACTAGTTTTTTTTTAACTTGCAATGCTTGTGATTGTGCTACAAACAAATCTAGTGTGCACTAGATTGGTTTTACCTTGCAATTATTATTTTTGTTTTAAAAACAACTCTAACGCACGCTAGACTTGTATTACATTGCAATGCTTGTGTTTGTTCTAATAACGAATATAACGTGTGCTAGGTTTGGTTTACCATACAATGCTTGAGGTTTTGCTAGAAGGAAATCTAGGGCACAATAGTTTTGTTTTACCTTGCAATGCATGTGTTTGTGTTTTTACTAAAATTCGTTTTACCTTGCAATGCTTATGTTTATGCTACAAGGAAATCTAGCACATCTTATATTTGGTTTACTTTACAATTTTGGTTTTTGTACTGGAAACAAATCTAACATGCGCTAGATTTGTTTACCCTGCAATGCTTGTGTTTGTGCTTTTGTTTTACCTCATAATGTTCTTGTGTTTTTCCTTACACTAGATTTGTTTTACCTTTGTTTCTAGTAGAAACAGAGGCATTTTAGAGTGAAAAAATTTAGTGTTAGGAAAAACACAAGAGCATTGTCGGGTAATGCTTGTGTTTGTGCTAGAAACAAATCTAACACACGTTAGATTTATTTTTACCTTGCAATGTTTTTATTTGTGTTAAAAATGAATCTATCATGCACTAGATTCTCTTTAACGTAAAATGTTTGTGATTGTGCTACAAACAAATCTAGCATGTGCTAGATTTTTTTTAGCTCGCAATGTCTCTTTTTGTGCTAAAAACAAATCTAGCGCATGCTACATTTTTTTCACTTTACAATGCTTATGTTTGTGCTGGAAAAAAATTTAGCATGCACTAGATTTGTGTTAACTTACAATTCATGTGTTTCTGCAAGAAGGAAATATAACACATGTTAGATTTTTTTACTTTGCAATGTTGGTGTTTGTGTTGGAAACAAACCTAACACATGTTAGATTTGTTTTACCCTGCAATATTTTTTTTGTCCTAGAAACAAATCGAGCACATGCTAGATTTGTCTCTAGCCCGACAATGCATTTGATTTTACTAGAAACAAATCTAACACATGCTAGATTTATTTTACCCTACAATGCTTGTGTTTGTTCTTTTGGTTTACCCTACAATACTTTTTTTTTTGTTAGAAACATATCTAGCGGGTGCTAGATTTGTTTAAGCTTGAAATATTTGCATTTGTGCTAGAAACAAATCCAGCACATGCTAGATTTATTTTACCATGCAATTTTTTTTTGTGATAAAAAGCAAATATAGCATGTGTTATCATTATTTTAACCTACAATGCTTGTTATTATGCTACAAACAAACTAATGCCACTAAACTACCAAAGGGAAGGCTAAAAGCATTACGTCTATTACAAAGTAAAACTTGCTCCCTTTATCACACATTTTTTAAGGGTGGTTCATGGACACTAAGTGGCCACTACATCCATGTGAAAATCTAGGTAGATCAACCCGAAGGGATCTACTCATCGACCAAACTAGCAAGTCCTAACCCCAAGGGCATCGAGGAGATTTGACCCCGTGACCCCCCAATAGGTGAGGTACTTAGAAACAGGAACTCAACCAACTTATTTATCCCTTGTGGCTCCTCTATCACACCTAAGACTCACTCCATCGAACTGCATGTACAACAACTCTTATTCTGTTGTGCCCTTAAGATACCTCGACATGTGCTTGGCAGCAACACAATGCCCTCTATTCAGCTCAACCATAAACTGGTTGATTGTGAAGCAAATGTTTGGTCGTGTGTTCACAAAATACATCAATGAACCTATGACTTTCTTATAAAGAGTGGCATCCACTCTCTCATGTCTAGGAGCATCCATCTTCCTCTAGTTTGTGACTAGAGGCATGGTCATGGGCCTGCAATCCTGCATGTGGAATCTCTTGAGAATATCTTGCATGTACCTTCCCTGTCCCAAGATTATCTCCCCATCACCTTGCCATACCTCCAATCAAAGTAAAGATTGTATAAGCTCTATATCCTTCATCTCAAACTCTTCTACAAGATCTCTTGTAGTCACAGATGAGCTCCTCATCCACTGTTAATATAAAATTATCAACATATAACACAAGAATGAGAGGTTGGCCATCAACCAAAATATAGTGCAGGTTAGAGTCAACTTCACTCTTGGGGAAGCCCAATCCGAGAAGGTAGTTGTCTATCTAGGCATACCATTCCTTCGATGCCTGCTTGAGCCCATAAAGAGCTCCCTTTAGCCTGCAAACATGCACATTTTTGTTGAAACTCTCAGATTCTTGAGGTTGCTCAACATAAATCTCTTCCTCAACAACTCCATTAAGGAAGGATGTCTTAACGTTCATTTGGTGGATCTTCCACCCCATCTGCACCACAATTTCCACAATAGTCTTGATGGACAAATATTGGGCCACTGGTGTGAATGTCTCATCATAGTCTATCCCTTCAACCTGAGAGAAACCTTTGGCCACAAATCTAGCCTTACATTTATCTACACTCCCATCAACTTTGTGCTTGATATTGTATACCAAACATGATCCCACAACTGATTTTTCAACTGGTCTTGGCACAATATCCCAGACATCATTCAGCATGATGAAATGATACTCCTCTAGTGATGGCATTTTTCCATGCATGTTGAGAAGTTGCCTCCTTATAGAAAGAAGGCTTTGAGTCTATCACCTTAGTCATAAGTTCCATCTACCCTATATATCTTTGTGGTTGTTTACTTTGTCTGAATGTGGAGTTGGGGGCTCCAACTCTCTCTTGAGCATCCCTAATCAACTAATCTGCCCACCAAGCTCGTCCTCTCCCTGCATTGGGAATCACTAGTTGAGTGGGCCCCTATAGCTCTACTCTCTCCTTTGGTTCCTCTGTTTTCTCCTCATCTACATGCCAATCAGCCTGCCCAACAACTGGCTATGATGAAGCCTGAAGAGTTAGCTCAGCCTCCTGCTTGGGATCTTTCTCCTCCTCCTCCTCTGTCGCACCCTATTCACGTTCCAAGCACTTCCTAAGAGCCCTTACTTCCTCAAACTTCACATAATGCCTAATCATTGTCTTCCTAAGTGTTGGAATATACACCCTGTATGAATTAGATATCTCATTGTAGCCCATGAAATTCCCTTCTTTATTGTGGGCTCCATATTCTTCTGATTATCTAAAGGCACATGGCAGTAAACAAGGTTGCAAAAGATCCAGAAGTGACACACGTCAAGCTTCTTGCCCGTGAAAGCCTCTATAGTGTGACTCTGCTTAACACCTTTTATGGGCTCCTATTATACAAATAGACTACAGTGTCGCATGCCTCTGCCCAAAGAAACATAGGTAGCCCCTGGTCATGAAACATAGCCCTAGTCGCTCCAACAATGACTTGGTTCTTGCACTCAACTAGCCCATTATGTTGAGGGTTATGAGGTGCGGTGATCTCTCTCCTGATACCCTCCTTGGCACACAAGTCTCTAAAGGCATTGGAGATGTATTGCCCACCATTTTCTGACCTTAGGGCCTTGATCCTCCTACCAATCTGGTTCTCCACCTAGGCTTTGAACTCCATGAACTTCGAGAAGACTTCATCTTGTTGATTTTTCCAAATTTCCTTAATTGATAATTACTTCCAATGATTCTTAAATCAAATCATATTATACCACATTCATAATTAAGTAATTATAAAGGAAAATCATCAACAATAAAACAATAATGATAGTAGAGATAGCCAAACACAAGAGACACAAAATTTATCCTAGGACAAACCCAACAACCTTTTCTTAGAGAAATTTATCCAATTCAACAAGGAATACAACCTAAAGTCAATAAACTCAAACTGACCAATAACCAAACTCGGGTCAACCCTAGTCAAATTTCCCTCAATTTGCCTCAGAAATTCAGTTTGTTGTGCCTCAAAAATTTCGGTCTTCCTCAAAGAATCAAGTCAGCCTTATATTTTTGTCATTCCTCAAATTCTTCCTTTTTGTGTTAGACAAGGTTGTCATTGATGTCAATATGGAACTATTGGATGGAAAATATTATTGTGATGTCATAACACCATGTATCCTTGCTCTTGATGAAGATGCCATAGAAATCATGATGATGTCCTTACTCTTGATAAAGGATTCCTTATTGATGCTCATAGTGAATCTTGATGAAGAAGCTCTCCTTGTGATTATCTAGCTCGTACTCTAACAAATTGATGCATGTTGCATATGGTTAATGACAGTTCACTACACAATCTTGATGAGATGGTGACATTGATGGCACACATGATAACATATATGGTGATGACATGGACAATGAAGGAATTGGATATCACTTGATGAGATATGATGATTAAATAACAAGTGGAGAGCTTACTTAATGCCCTAATGACCTCATTCTTCCCAAACACCTTATACATAAAAAATTCCAAACAATCATAAAGAAAATAAGCTAAGTGGGCTTGATTGTGGGGAAAACTCCACATTTAAGCGCACTTGAGCCAGAGGATTTCTGGGATGGGTGACCTCTCGGGAAGTCCTGGTTACCGGCTACAAGCCCCGAAAGTGATGATTGATGCTATGTGATTCATTTCACTAGTTTCAATCCCACTTCTTCACCCCTATGAGCATCACCCGATGCAATGAGTGCTAATTGGATTATTCAAAAATCATGAGAAATTATTCAGTCACGACTACCTCTCACGAAAATGGTCATAGATGAATGACTTACTTAACGCAGTTGAATCCCAAAAATGATATATAATATAATGCACTGCGGAAACCCCTCATACTTAAAATACAAAGAGTAAATGGATCTCTTCTTGAATGATTCATGAGGCACAATACTAGCTAAGGTTTTGCAAATGGGGTAGCAAGCTAAGTGGGCTTGATTGTGGGGAAAACTCCACATTTAAGCGCACTTGAGCCAGAGGATTTCTGGGATGGGTGACCTCCCGGGAAGTCCTGGTTATCGGGTGCAAGCCCCGAAAGTGATGATTGATGCTATGTGATTCATTTCACTAGTTTCAATCCCAATTCTTCACCCCTGTGAGCATCACCTGATGCAATGAGTGCTAAGTGGATTATTCAAAAATCATGAGAAATTAGTCAATTACGACTACCTCTCATGAAAATATTCATAGATGAATGACTTACTTAACGCAGTTGAATCCCAAAAATGATATATAACATAAAGAAATTATTTTTTTGTCACCTTAGAGGCATCCTATCAAATTGGATCCTTCACCATCTTAAAGAGGAATCTTTCCTCTTTCCAACGAGCCCTCACTCAGCCCCTAACTCCAAACAGTTTAAGAGAAATTAATTTTTTAAGATAGCATATCAAATTATTTTACCCTAGCCGACCTACACTCAGTCACACGTGTCAACCTCCCTCCATAAGACGTGTCCATTCACTTTAAAGCCAAAATTTGTATAAATACAACACTGCACTGTTCATTTTCAAAGATAAATCCGGTGATTAATTCAGAGAAAAACATAGAACTCGGATCTGAGGTAATAGAAGACAATTCATGACATCGAAGATGGTTTGAAGGATTATTGTATGGGTTAAAAATATGTGACAAGGAGCTGTAACATCAGAAAAAAATGCTTGGGCCTATTACAGCCTAGAATTAGGGCTCGAATATCTGTTGCAGCCCATAATTAGGGCTCAGATCCCTATTGCAACCCATAATTAGGGCTCATATATATGTTGCAGTCTAGAATTAGGGCTTGAGCCTGTTGGTTACACCCTCAGAACTGTTGTTTACACCCTCGGACCTGGACAGTCACTTGACATCTACTATGGAGGAGTTGTAATTCAACTATCGCTCAGATTTGATGGATTCTTGGAAAGGCACCTGAACCTTGGTCGAGTAACTTCAAAACTGTGGTGTTACATCTTGTGACTGTGATAATATTACAACCATAATTTGGAATCTTGAAGGGTATTTCTGTGGTAATACAACAATGGAGCATTGATGAAACAATAAATTTTTGGAGCTTGTATCAAAGATAGCAGTTACACTTTGAAGAGTGTGAACATTTAATTGGTGAGCAGCTTCAGATCTGTGATCTAACACACTTGTTTGTGGCTTAGTGGAGGACAACCTTTCCTATGGAAAGACTACTTGAAGGATTTGGTACCTACATATGCACACAGTGACTTGAACACGTTATGACAATTTTTTAATATTTTTTGATAATGTCTGACAGAGTCAAAAGGCTATAATAATCACACTTATATACAGTCCAACACCTAGAAGAAACTATGGAGGCATTATTCAGGCATGTGCAGTCAATGATGGAGACCGAAAATCTGAAGAAGATTGGACTGGGAAGCACTTAATATTTTTGGAGCAAATTGAAGCATTGCACAATGCAGAATTTGGAAATTCATTGAAGACACCTTGAGGCATCATTAAATATAGTTTGGAGTTGGCTTGACACATCACCAAGCATTATTGAAGACTCTTTTAATTTTGGAGGGCATATTTACTGAGGACTGTTGGCTCGAGGGGTCCTGACCCAGGTTCAGAGCTCAAGGTTTTCCAACAAACCCCTATACTATTGGCCCTTTCGGCAGTGACCTGCTTGCGTAGGTCAAAGTCTCACCCGAAGTAGTATGGGTGGGTGCTAGAACCAGGTTTCCGCACCCTGAGAAAGGGTAGGTAAGGAAAGCAGAGCTGCGTTAGACCCTGTGATTCCCAGATCACCTTTTTTTACGTAGGGTCAATTAGGTCTCGATTCGCATACACGTGCGCTAGATCTAAAATTATATGCTTTCACGACAGTAGCACATTATTGCATAACAGAATAGAACAAACCCAGATATAGAAAACACACTTACACATATCTTCGCAGCTTAAATACAGAAAATACACAATGCAGTAATTACGCATGATTCACACAAAGAGTACTCACAGATTCAGTTCTCTATCAACCTTTCTTATTCATTCATTCATCAATTCCTCCTTACAATTCCCTTCCCAACCTGCACACACAGCAGCACGGTTTGCACACAGCTGGACTTGGATCTCCACGCACACAGCCAGCAGGATTCCTTTCCCCAAAACCCAAACAGATAGCTTAAACCACAATTTACATCAATAGCTCCTCATTTCCTACCTTACAATACAAAAATGTTCCTCTATTTATAATAATCTAGCCTAGACTTTCCTATGGTCCAAAAACTGTGGTTTTCGAACCCCTGGTTTACCCTTTTACCCATTACAATGCTTTCGGGGCTTTGACCCGCCCCAAAACCCCTCCGCTAGATTAAATCTAATCAAAAGTATCCAAAATGGACCAGTTTCGTAGCTCGTAGGAGACCCTGTTCCAATAGTCCCCTAACACAATCTTGTGACTCATCCTGAGTCACTACAGTGGTGTGGCCTCGATCTGCGCACGCAAGGTATCAAGAGCACTGCTGAGCCGAGGGAGTACATCTTGACTTTGGGCCATAGCATTCTGTGCAAGATCTACCAACTTCTAGGAGGGCGGTCCTTCAGTGGCCAAGGTAATGCTTTCAAGAAGCTGATTAAGTCGCTTGGTTGTGCCATCAATGTCTTGTGATAATCAGAGGGTTGTGGCAGTCCAAGGCTTCAGACGTTCTGCCATGATGTGTTGTTTATGCTAGAGTTTCTCAATCTCATCCTAGAGATTATTTTTGGTTTTTAACCGTGCCAAATGTTGGGCAGGCACCAAAGTAGGCAGCATAGCATTGATCTGTTTGAAGACTTCTTCCTTTTGTTGTAATTCCTGACTGATTTGTTGGAGGACTAGATCGTGCTGGACCCTAGTCCAAAGTTGGATGGCTAACTCCAGCAGCTTGGCACCTTGAGCAATTTGCCCCGAAATAACAGTGGTCGCATCGGTGACTAGGGCGGTACATTGGGCGCGGACTTCTCGGGGTGTTTCGGGCTGTAGTTTGGCCTGCAAGTCAGATATTTGTTGCTCCATTTGTGCCTTGGTGGTGTGTATTTCCATCTGAGATGCTTTCAGAGTAGCAACCAGTTTTTCCACCTTATCTTGAGGCGTATCCACAGCCGGGATCTCACCGGTAACCTCCGTGCAGAGCTAATGGATCAAGTTTCAAGCTCCGCCTGTTGTGACACGGCCAGGCGCAGATTGGAAGCTTGCTGCACAATGGTGTGCTCAGTTGTACTAAGCTGTTGATGTACTTGATGATCACGGGAGCGAAACTCCTGGAAGACAGCATGATGAAGGCCATGTAAGGCTACGTGGGGCAACTTAGCCAGGTCCAGCTGAGTTTCTATGGCTGCCAGGGGTTGCGTTCCTACCAAGGCACCATTAGGGATATCCCAGAGATGACTGGCCTCCCCGAGTGGCGCTGAACTGTTGTCAACTAACAGGGGGTGTGCCTGGCCCATGCTGGTTGGGAGGGTATCAATTTTGATCTGGAGAGCACGGAGTTCGGCCTGGAGAGAATCGACCCCGGCCTGCCACTGGGCCATGACAAATTCCCACTTATCTTTCATAGCAATGGTGACTATGTCTGCGATCTGCTCTGGGTCACCATCCGTTAGTGAGACAGTCGCATCGTATTGCGCATGATGGGCATGTTGTTTCTTTCTGGGTCCTGATGCTGATTCTCCTATTCTCTTAGTGCCTGGGGAGGGGTGGTAGCTTTGTCGGAGCCTACCTAGTTTGAAGCTAGAGCAGGCTACTGCAGCAGGTTACCTCTGGGCTCGGCTGCAGCTGATTCCTACTGGTGGGGCGCCACGGTCTCCCCAGGAGTGTCGGCGAGGCCTTTTCTCCAAGCAGGGGGCCATAGCGAGATCAGTAGGTCAATTTCTTCATCGGCTACCATATAAGGGAGTTCTATCCATGCCTTATTGGTGAGGCTGTGAATCTGGACATGGTGCATGGTAATTTGGAATGCAGCAACATTTTTGTATTTTTCATATATTATCGAGGATAACCAGGGATAGGAGTTTATGGAGGCTGCAAGACTTCTCTGGAAGAGGATCCAAAAGACCTTGTTTTCCTTGATGCGATGCTTATCCTTAGAGTCCTATAAGTGAGCATATCGAGCGCCTTCACACATCCCATGAGGGAGCTCAGGAAGGACCGACTCCTCGGGTTTGTCCCAGGCGACTAGTGCTATTAGGAATAATAGCCACGAATAGAAGAAAGATGTCCCTTGCTCCTGGGATTCGCAGACATTAGCTATAAATTCTTCGCACAAGTATTGAGCCCAATTGAAAAAAACACCCTTCATGCACTATCTGGCTAGCTGGATTACATAGGCGGGGACAATCGCAACCTGGCACTTCCTCATTAGCTTGCAGGCTAAGAGCCGAGTACCCATCTGCATGGCAGGGTCATTGATAGTATGGATCACAAACCCACGTTGATTTTTTTGTACCGCTTAGGTCTCCCGGAAAAACGCAGTGGTGGCGTCTTTTTACTTCTTTCCGACCTATGCTAGTAGGTGCGGCCCTTGCATCGGGAGGCCTGTAATATTGTGGACCAACACAGCATCAATAGGGACCCTCTCTCGAATCCATAAGAAACCATCATGAATGAGGGCAAGTAACTGGCAAGCCAACCGAACTGTGATGTTGTGATGGCCAAAGTGGGGCATTCGGAGTAGATTCAGAAGTCTGGATCCTTCCAAGCCACATACCCAGCGCTGAGGTACTACCATGACTCCATCATCCTTATGGATTGTATCAAAGTATAATGAAGGGGCCAATTCTGAGAGGGTGTCATAGTACGCCAAATCGTGATCATCAAACTTGACCTCATGGAGGCGTCCGCAGGGATCACTGAGGATGGGGACCTCTCCTGGGGTTAGGGGGGTTTGCAGGTAGGTGACCAAGCCATCCAAGTTTTTTGGTGTTCATGTAGATGGCCTTCGTGGCCGAACAAAGGGGGGTAACCAATTGATCGGGTTATCCGGCAGAGCACCTTCCTGTTCATCTTGTTCTAAGGGTGGGGGCTTGCCATGTCTTGGGGAGCTTTGAGGCCTCCGTGCTGCTTTCGGGGTTTTCCCCGAGCTTTGTGCTTTTCCCTTGCCTTTCCTTGTGACCATCGTGGGGGGAGCTTCTTCTAATTCAGACTCAACCTCCAGGTTTTCTTCAACATCAGGCACTGTCGGGGCTAAGGGTTCGGCAGGGGTAGTAGCCAGCATCCTTGTGCGAAAAATGAATCCTAGCTCTGGGTGACTACTATCAGACTGAGGAATTTAACCAGACATGAGAGGGACACTGTGGTTATGAAGAAGCTTGTTGCTCAAATTCTTCCACGAGACACTTGAGGCAGGCCAGTTGTATAAATGAGACAATACCTCTAACAGGACTATCCTGCCCCTTTTTAAGCACTTCCAAGCATGTGATGGAGAGGGAAACTTTACTCGGGGTAAGTTCCCCAAGGAACGGTAAAAATTTCCCATAACTCGTCCTATTAAAGGCTCTAGGGACGCTTCTTTCAACGGTAACTTCTATTTTTTACCAATAGGTACTGCTCCAACGGCTATTTTTCGCGTCCCCAGTGATCTTGACGTACTTGTCATGCTAGGGTTACCTATTTGTGACAGCTGCATGTCTTCCCCCAACACAAGCTTGCTTCCTAGGCAACTCATGACCCATGACCAAGATAATTTTATCATCTATCCTACTAAGGCCCTAAGGGGGGCTATTGTCGAAACATACCGCCTGACCCTTAGCTGCTTCGTTGCTATAGAGGTGGCCCGATGCATGGGGCCGCTACCTGTTAAGCCTACAACTGTCGTAGGAAGTCTATGGCTTGTTCGTGGGTCAGCCTGACCCTTTCCTGGGGTGGGTTCGTAGCAGTTGACGAAGCCTGGCTCCATCCAAGTCCTTTCCTCTAGGACCATAGAGAGGAAGTCTTTTGTGATGTGAAGACAACGCAGCGTAGAGGCTTCACCTAACCAGTTTTTCCAAGTTTCTAGTTCCTCACTGGGATCATACAAACCCTCAATATCCCCCTCGTAGCATAGTACTGCATCCTTGATTGGGTTATCCGCGTTTCGCACCATCAAATTATAGATATATTCCACATCTTCCCCCTTGGGTATGGGTTCCGTATAAATTTTACCTTCCACAGGGTCTAATGGCATGACTACCCTTGTGCCATTATTTTCAAATACCATGCTTCGTTTTTTTAATTTAATGATACCGCCCATGTCGATGGCCCAATCCAATCCTAGTAGCGGAGGGTAGGGGTCCACATCCCCAGCGATTTGAATGAATTCGAAGTCATCCCGGACCCTTACCCCTACGACATCCATGATAATTCCAGAGAGCCTCCCAGAAGGTACTATTTTTTGGTGATTGGCCATTCGAAGCTGGATGGTGGACCTTTCTAGCTTTGGTTCCCCCATCCGTTTCCAAGTTTGTTTAGGTAATACATTGGCGTCCGATCCGAGGTCTAAGATAACCCAATCCATCTCGTAGTTTCCGATCTTGATTGTCAGCTGCATCTCCCTACCAGTGCGTCTTTGATACTTGTATAAGTTATGCACATCCTTAATGTTGGGTGACAGGGCAGTGTGTGTTGCGCAACTCTCTAGTAAAGCCTGCAGATTATGTACTGCCTGGGGGTTGCACAACAGTCTCATACATGCCTGTAGGAAAGGTTTAACCTCCTCATCTACCTTCAAATCCCCAGGGCGTGCGGACGCAGAGGCTTTAGTCTCGAGGAATTCCTTCCGATCTTCCATAAATGTTTCCCTTTCTTTATCTAGGTCCAGCCCTTCTTGGTTGCTAACTGCTCTGCGAATCAGTGTTTCAGTTTCCTCTTTCTCCTCAATTCCCCTAATTGCCAATCCACTGCGCGTTACAAAATTTACCTTCGGGTCCTTACCCCTTAGCTCAGTCTGCACCCTTCGCACCTTCTGCATAGATGGGAGTTGCTTTTCCTGTATCTTTTCTTTCTGGGCTGGAAAATCTTTGAGCTTATGGTCCAATTGTCTACAATACCTGCAGGACTGTCGTGTGGGATCCGGGAAATCCCTTGCAAAATGCCCCGTGCCTCCACAGTTATAGCAGATCAACTGGCCCTGACCCCGACCTGCGCTTCCACTTCGGCTCCCGTCCCTTCTTTTGGAGGGGGAGTCATCCCTGCTTGTGGGAGTTTTTGGTGAGGCAGGGTCTAAATATACTTCCAATAGCTTTCTCCATTATATTTCTAAATTATGGATTCGGCAGTCCTGCTCCTCATGGCCAACTGATCGGCAAAACCGGCGCCATAGATGCTTTGGTTCTACGTGGCCATCCTCGAACCAGGACGTAGATCCCCTTGAGCTCTGATGTTCTGGGCTAGGCCCCCCTGATCTTGGGTGCCCTGGACTAGGTTCTCGTATTCGCGGGTGGCCTGGCGTTTTCCATAGTTCTGTGCCAGGTTCTCTTCCTTTGTCCCGTGTAGGTCCTGAATCTCTTGGTTCATAGCCCCAAGCTGTGCCTGTATTTGTTGTACCTTCAACGTAGCATCTTTCCTGGGTGTAGCTTCTAGTTTCATGGTAGCTTCCAAAGCTTTATCTTGTGAGTCAAAATTTTGGTGACCCATAGGTATGCCCAGGTGAGGGGGTAGCATGGCGATGAACCATTTCGTAAGCTACCTGTCATCATACATAAATTCTCCCTCTCTGATAGCTTTTTTCAGGCGTTGATCTGCTTCCCACATGGACTTAGTTTCTCCCTGCTTGAAATCTTTTACATCTGCTACAACCTGAGAATAGGATTTAGGTTTCCGAAACTGTTGTTTTAGGGTGTCCTTAATATTTTGAAAAGATGCGGCCCCATTTTGAGATACATACCCCATATACCAGTAGAAAGCTCTTTCTTCGAAGGCTAGGGATAGCTGCACTTTTTTCACAGTATCGCTCACCACGCCCTGCACAACCCATACCGAGTCTACCACAAACCAGAATCGATCCATGTCTTCATCGATCATGCCTTTAAAGGTACGTAATTTCAAGTGCACTGCCATGTCTCCTACTTGATAGGTTCCCATATTCACTTGTTAGTACCCAACCCCTTTCTCAAAATGCTCGGATCCCGGCAACGGAACCATTTGTTGGCTCGAGGGGTCCTGACCCAGGTTCAGAGCTCAAGGTTTGCCAACAAACCCCTATACTACTGGCCCTTTCAGTAGTGACCTGCTTGCGCAGGTCAAAGTCTCACCCGAAGTAGTATGGGTGGGTGTTGGAACTAGGTTTCTGCACCCTGAGAAAGGGTAGGTAAGGCAAGCAGAGCTACGTTAGACCCTGTGATTCCCAGATCACCTTGTTCTATGTAGGGTCAATTAGGTCTCACTTCACATACACGTGCGCTAGATCTATAATTATTTTCTTTCATGATAGTAGCACAGTATTGCATAACAGAACAGAACAGACCCAGATATAGAAAGCACACATACACAGATCTTCGCAGCTTAAATACAGAAAATACACAATGCAGTAATTACCCACAATTCACACAAAGAGTACTCACAGATTCAGTTCTTTATCAACCTTTCTTATTCATTCATTCATCATTTCCTCCTTACAATTCCCTTCCCAACCTGTGCACATAGCAGCAGGGTCCACACATAGCTGGACTTGGACCATAAACTATAGCTTAAACCATAATTTGCATCAATAGCTCCTCATTTCCTATCTTACAATACAAAAATGTTCCTCTATTTATAATAATCTAGCCTAGACTTTCCTATGGTCCGCAAACCGTGGTTTTCGAACCCCTGGTTTACCCTTTTACCCATTACAACGCTTTCGAGGCTTTGACCCGCCCCAAAACCCCTCCACTAGATTAAATCTAATCAAAAGTATCCAAAATGGACCAGTTTCGCAGCTCGTAGGAGACCCTGTTCCAATAAAGATAGTGTTTTGTGGAGCTTATCTTTTTGGATCTGTTTGGTGGGCATCATATTTGGAGTAGTGTTTGAAAACCTTGTAGATCACTTTGAAGGATTTGTTAAGTATTGTTGAAAGATCATTGATGACTTAAGAAGTTTGGAGCATCCCTAGTATTGTTGAAGATCCCTTAAATTCTAGTGTGCAGACCTTGTATGGTGACAGTGATGGTTGATCTCATTGTTTCCCTAGACCTAGAGTTCCTACTGAGGCTTTGCACTAGATTGCTAGATTTTACGGTAACGGGAACCAAACCTCAGCCAAAACAAAGCCATATCTACATATCTCTCTAAACCACCAGCCTGATGAAATGTGTTATTCATTAACCCTCCAAATTTTCAAAGAGGGAAAATCTAGCGGTTAACAAGCCTAATTCTTACAAAATAAACATTACATTGTCTAACACTATTTGGATCCATGAATCTGACCAATTCAAAATCAAAAAACAATATAGTGATCCTGAAACAACACAAGATTACCTATGCAGCAACTCTACCTTCATATAGTCTTCTTGTGGTTTCAATGGACAGTAGGGTAATTAATTGATCATTGTTTGCAAAATACACATCACCAATTACACATTTTTAAGAAGATTTATAAAATAATTATTTTTTAAATGTGTGTCCTTCAAACTCAAGATAAACGTTACAACAAGTCTGAAGGCTTGACAACAACCCTGAAGAGGTTGGCCACCACAAGCAACCCACTTGAATGGGAAAGATAGCTCTAAAGGCATGAACCAGTGGTCACAAGCACATCCATTTGGCTAAGCTACCATGACAGGTAGGTACTATTGTTAAATTTGGAAACTAGGGCCAAACTCCACCTTTGACATCTCATATGATGGATATGATATTTTTATTGGATTCCTCTTTCCGAGAGGTGCAAAATCAATATAAATATTGTCAAATTTGGATAAGTAAAAGTAAGTTTTTGAATTTATTCTTTCTCATGATCATCAAGGTCGGCCCTATCTCCATGTCGGCTCAATAGGTTCAAAAGACATGTCCCGTAGTCCTCTTCCGATTTGTATAAATAGGGGTGCCTCCACTCTCATTTGTACTCATCTTTCGAACAGCTCGTTGGAGAGAAAAGGTCTATGTTTTGCCACAGGAGAGGAAGGTCCATTTGTGCCACACTCTCAAGGAAGCTAGCTCATAGGGTTTCTGTTTAGGATGCAGCAAGGAAAGGTGTTATACACATATGCATTAGGGAAGTTTTGGAGCCTATTTCAGAGGACCAAAGGCTGGGTTGCAGGCCGAGAAGCTGTGCTTAAGGATCATGGAGAAGTGGGATTGTTTTGTTGTTCTGTGAAGGTTGATCGAAGCCTAGGTGGGGCTGTTGTGGAGGACTTTTGGGTACCGTAGTGGATAGTTTTAGGCCGCAGGACTAGCCACTCCTTTCAGGGCTGCATAGAGGTCTTGAAGGTTTTTTCATGAGCCTATGGTAGCAGCATCTTACCATACCTAGGCCGCAGCATATGAAAGTCGTTAGATAATTGTCTAAGGGTTATTACAACAACGCAAGCTCTAATCTGGCCATGAACTATAAGCAGCATAAGCAGCCCTTATTTAGAATGTTTTTTTCCCTTGTTCATTGCTCTGATAAGACTGTATAGAGGTCCTATAAGGACTGTGTTTTTTCCATCCTCATCATCAGTTTAGAAGGCTTCATATATGCTCAATCCAAGAGTGCAAACGTGATTCAAATATGGTATTGTTCATCATATTGAGAGTCAACATGTCCTTATGTGTACTCTCTCTCTCATTCTCTGCTGAACATTTGATCCATAATAATAAGAATAATTAATCAAGGGTTTTCCCCTTCTTGGGGTTTTTCCCTGGCTTGTGCCATATCCATGTGTCCTTCTGTCTTTTCTTGTCTTTTGCATCCTTTATCTATGTTATTTCTTCAATTATTGTCATGATGATTATGTCTTATGTGTTTGCTAAAGGAAATATGAGCTAATATAGATATCTGAAGTAATTTTCCTTGCAAAGAACATGTTAACAAAAAAAATTAACATGTAATCAGAGCTAGGTCAAGGACAAGCCCAAGCAGGAGCATAAGAGTAAGCAACCTGAACACTCTATATTTTTTCCACTTCAGAAATTTGTCTTGTGCATCTATGGACCTAGAGATAAAATAATAAATTTATTTATGGCACATCCCTCTTTTAAAGAAAATTCAGATTGGGCATAATGTCTGAAGAGCTAATCTGAGTTCTATAAGTAGCCAATACCTCTGCCTTGGGCACGCCTGAAAGGAATCTAGGTCTCATTCTGGATCATACAGAAAAGTCTTTCTTGATTAGAAACTGTGGAAATTTGGGGTCATTTTTTGTCTTGTGCAGACCTTGGCATTAAATTTTGGAGAAGACCGAGTCTCGTTCATACTCACATATTTGCAACAAAGATATCTGAATATAGGGTCTATATTTTTTCTCAGAATTTTGGGATCCATTGATCCAGTCACTTGTCATCCAATTGCAACTAAAATGAAAGAATTCTATACCTCTCATAGGTCCAAGATTTCTCTGCTGATTGGACAACATTCTGGCCTGCAGTTCCCTGAAGGATTGTCTTATCTAAACCTTTCTATAAATAAATTTAAGACTGAAATTAATGCTCCGAAATGTTGCAAGACTGTAGTCTGTTCACAAAGTCCACATGACTCTCAGAAGATAACTTGCTCCAAGATGGTCTGTTGAAGGAGTTATTTGATCTTGTCTTCTTTCACAAATCTAAAGCCATGAACTTGTTCCTAAGTAGTTTCGGATCCTCTATTGATACACACCTAAGACATTAATGATGGTCTTATGATATATATAACCCTACATGTCTTTTCCAAATGGTTTTTTCTTGGGGTTTTATTTGTCAAAAATTTCATTGGCATTCACCGACCTATGGTGGATTGAAGACAAGACAACCTAATCTGCAGCATAAATAAAACATATGTTATGTTATCTTCCAAGGTGATGCTTGTGCCATCCTTCCTCAGACTGAGTTTAATCTGCATATAAGAATTATTACCTAGCAGATTAAATTGTTCACTCTCAAGGCATCCTCAAGTGGCACTCATTTGGCATCTGTTCTATTAGTGATCAAGGCTCCCTATAGGCGAAAATATGTATCAAAATCTGAAGATGTTGAAGAATTTCGGTCACTTTTATTTTTACAGACCTAAGGTATCTTATCTGGAAAGTTTCAACTTAATATACATGATGGTATTGCAGATATGCTTTGGAATATTGAAGATATGCATTGGTCCCTGTAATCAAAGCCCTCAACTATGAGCCATTATCAAGCAGATTTTATATGAAGTCCTGACCTTGAACATTGATCAGTCATCATTGGAATTTTCGTTGATATAAGTGGTATGAGTAAGTGATATTGCCTCTTGTTCTCACATATTTTTCATCTTCAAGCAAACGAGATTCACATTATGAACGAAGGGATAATCTCAGCAAAGAAAAATCCCCAGTATCTATGGCATCATGTTTGTATATTTTAATCATACTCAATGTCAAAACTAAGTATTTCCTCCTCTATCAGAATGTTATTCCTCATCTTCTATAAATTTCGTTGTTACTAGGATATGCTACTTAAATTCTACTTTAAGAAGTCAAAGAACAGAATGATCTTTGTTGGAAAAATCAGATTCATTCCATTAGGTGCTTGATAACCTTTGGAGAAATGAAAATTTTCTGGAGCTAAAGAGGTCATAGTCATTTTGAAGTCTGAATGGTTTCCTATCCATAAGTACCAAGAATATAAGGTACCTTGTTGGAAGATACAGATGCTTGCATAAGTGATCTTGAATTAAGTATCATGATGATTCAAGGCTAGATGGGCAATGGAAGGAAGGCCTCAGGGAAAGCAGTCAATTATAATCTCTCTCTCCTCCAAAGGATAGACATCTTGACATGACAATATACATTGTTTAATAATCCTCATATCTATCAAAGTAATAGACTCTTAAAAGGTGGAAGACCTTACCATTACAACTTAAAGATATATCCCAGTGCTGGCTGTAACAACATCTGATCTTTCTGATCTAAACAGTACTATCTATCTCCATTATGACAAGAAATAGAGGAAAGGTCATGAATGTCTTTGATATAACAGCTCTATTTATTTTTCATATAACAGTTGATGTTATACTTCCTCTGACTTGGGAATTCGAAAGAAGACAATAAAATTTAGAAGATCATCTTTGTAAAATATCGAGTAGTTTCATGCTTATAGCTGAAATCATCTACAAGCTACTTTAAAATTTAAATTACCATCTGACAAAAGGTCTCAAAGGGAGCTACAGTTTTGTAAATTTTTATAGATGTTCTATGCTTGATGCAACTTTACTTTTTATCCCAATATCAGTCAGCAATCACATAAACAACAAAGTAAAATGTTGATAGAACATACCAGTGGATCGACAGAAAACAAGCAAAAAATATATAAGTGTTGGTGTGTTACCGCGATCAGCAGGATGCTTCAACCAGGAAAGTCTCAATATGGTCATCCAACCAGCAATTTCACACAACCCTCTAGGACAGCCAAAACATTCAACTCAAAATTCAACCCAAAAGTCAACGTTGTCAGTCAATGGTCAACGCAAACAGTAGCAGCAACTAGGTCAATGCAGCAAATTCAAAGTCAACATCTAGCCTCAGGAATAGTGCCAAAAAATGTGGATTTAAAAGATCAAAATTTTGGGAGAGTTTCAGGTCCATTTGACCTTGCGTTGACCAAATTCAATGCTGTTCAAAGCTGCTGTAGAAACCCTAGGCCGAAAACAGAAAATAGTTGCTGCTGAAATTTCCCACGTTTGGAGAGAAGAGCCTCCAAGGTCATCGAACCAATTAAATGAGGAGAGAGAAATGTGTGAGGATGAGATGAGTGAAAATTTCCTCCAATGTTGACCAATATATATCCATCAATGAGGGTGTGTGACACAACTGCTGGGGCACAAAACCTTAAGGTTGACCTGCACATATTTTGAATAAATTCAAAATAAATGTTCTGCTCATTGGATTAAGATGATCTTTAGATCGATCTTACACCTCTCCAAAAGAGGAGTCCAATAAAAATATTGGCATCTTCGTCTGAGCATCACCACATGGAGTCTGGACCTATTTGTCCAAAATTAACACTCCCTCTCAACTAGGGAAAACTCCATCCACCTATGCAATCCAAACATCGTGCGTCATCCCGTTGTAACTTGCTTTGTTGGCTTCTTTATTTCAAAACAAAAGTGGGTTAGTCACGAAGACATCATTCCCAGCTGACAGATTCAGCCTAGAGGTTCGAAACCTCTATAGGACTCACAAAGAGTCTCATACCAACCCGAAGTTTGTTTACCTGACTCGAAGTCAGTTGGAGGTCTAAAACCTCACTATACTTGATCCCAGATCAAGTGGTTGGATCGTGCCATCCTAGATAGAGAGTACAACAATCTCTTATGTGTCCATCGGTCTTTTCTACTAGTCTCTATCATTTCCCACCTCACTGGCCAAATGAGAGGTACTTCCCATGAGCCCTAAACTCAATGGGTAGGATGCATACGGGGCATAGATAATGAGAGGTGAACCATCTCAATCATCACAACGGTGGGGCAGAAGCACACCAACAAGGTTCGGCAAGCCTAGCCCTATGGTTGCTTATAGCTCCAAGAAGCTATCCCCAAAGCTCCCCAGAGCTCCCATAGCTCATTGTCCAACAGGACCCTCAGCATAGGGTCATTCCACGATACCAAGATTTTCACGAAAGGTTGGGAACTTGACCTTCCCCAGGGGCTTTGTGAGAATATTCGCGACCTGATCATCAGTTCCTATATGATCGAGCATTACAGCACCTCACTGTACCATATCCTCGATAAAGTGGTACCTGGTATCAATATGCTTGGATCGATCGTGGAACACGGGATTCTCGGACAATCGAATCCCACTCTGGTTATCAAAGAGTATCACGGTGGTACCTAGCACATGCCCGAACAACTCACTGAATATTTTTCACAACCAAACTACTTCACAACAGGCCATACTCGCTGCAATGTATTCGGCCTCCGCAGTGCTCAAAGCCACCGACTTCTACTTCTTGCTCATCCATGATATTGAAGCAGAACCAAGTGTGAAGCAACATCCCGATGTGCTCTTATGATCCACCACACTGTTAGCCCAATCAGCATCAGTATATCCATGGAATGTCACGCTCCCAATAGTATATTTCAGCCCATGGTTTATCGTGCCCTGAAGATATCTCAATAGATTCTTGGCACCAACCTAGTGAATGTGATGAGGCTCAACCATACGTTGACTCAAAGTGTTCATTGCAAAACATACGTCTGGATGGGTTTTCACTAAGAACATCAAGGCCCCTACGAGTTGACAATACTCAGTAGGATTTTCTAGCACGGGCCCAGTAGTGCTGCCACTCAACTTCTTAAAGTTGAGCTCCATCGGTGTCGACACAGACTTACAGTCCACCATACTAAATCTTTCCAGAAGCTTCACAATGTATTTTCCTTGAGAAAGGAAAATCTCGCCAGGTCTCTGCCAGACCTCCAGGCCTAGGAAGTAATGCATTAGTCCTAGGTCCTTCATCTCGAACTCAACAGTGAGTTCCCTCTTGCATTGATGAATGATAGGGTCAGCACCTGTGAGGAAGATTTCATCCACATACAACACCATAATGAGAGGCTTTTCTCTATCAACCTTCAAGTAAAGGTTTGGATCAGCATTATTATGAGTGAAGCTCAACTTCATCAGGTACCTATCTATCCTCTCGTACCAAGCTCTGGGTGCTTGCTTCAACCCATAGAGGGATTTCTTCAACCTGCAGACATGGGTGTCCACATCCTGGACTTTGAAACCCAGAGGTTGCTCCACATACACCTCTTCCTTTATCGCACCATGCAGAAATGTGGTCTTCACATCCATCTTATGAGGACTCCATCCTTGCATAACAGTAACAGCTATGATAGATCGGATGGTGGTATATCGGGCCACAGCTGCAAATATGTCATCATAGTCTACGTCTTCTTTTTGAGAGAAGCCACAGGCAACAAATCTTACCTTGAAATTTTCAGCACTTCCATCATATCCATGCTTGATCTTGTAGAGCCATTTTTGTAGATGTTTTATGCTTGATGCAACTTTACTTTTTATCCCAATATCAGTCAGCAATCACATAAACAACAAAGTAAAATGTTGATAGAACATATAAGTGGATTGACAGAAGAAAATCAAAAAATATATAAGTGTTGGTGCGTTACGGCGATTAGCAAGATGCTTCAACCAACAAATCGTCAATATGGTCATCCAACCAGCAATGTCACACAACCCTCTAGGACAGCCAAAACGGTCAACTCAAAGTCAACCCAAAAGTCAACATTGTCAGTCAATGGTCAACGCAAACAGCAGCAGCAGCTAGGTCAATGCAGAAAAGTTAAAGTCAATGTCTAGCCTCGGGAATAGTGCCAAAAAATGTGGATTTGAAAGATCAAAGTTTTGGGAGTTTCAGTTCTGTTTGACCTTGCGTTTACCAAAGTCAATGCTGGTCAAAGCTGCTGTAGAAACCCTAGGCCGAAAACAGAAAAGAGCTGCTATTGAAATTTCCCATGTGTGGAGAGAAGAGCCTCCAAGTTCATTGAACCAATAAGATGAGGAGAGAGAAATGTGTGAGGATGAGATGAGTAAAAATTTTCTCCAACGTTGACCTATATATCCATCAATGAGGGTGTGTGACACAACTGCTGGGGCACAAAACCTTAAGGCCGACCTGCACATATTTTGAATAAATTCAAAATAAATTTTTTTCTCATCGGATTAAGATGATCTTTAGATCGATCTTGCACCTCTCCAAAAGAGGAGTCCAATAAAAATATTGGCATCTTCATCTGAGCATTACAACATGGAGTTTGGACCTAGTTGTCCAAAATTAACAAGTTTATTCCAAGAAATTCATCTATATGAAAGGACATTGAGTCATGACATCTTATTATAATAGTCTAATGACTCCTAAGATAAATTGGCTGACTTTGGTGCACGTACCAAAGGATGAATATCTGGCTTCATATAGCTTGATGGATATGCTTTGTATCAGCATACCTTTTCCCATGATCAGAAGTAGATATAAATGTTTATTAATAAAATCTGTCAGATGTTGATCCTCCCTTTCTTCTTCATTATTTGAGTGAGCATACCTATATTATCTTGATAAGATCAAGATCACCTTTCTTCGGTAAGAAGCTATAATTCATGGACAAACCCTAATATCAAGGTCCCGATTGTTCATTGAGCTCTGTAAGACCAATTAGAATAAGTAAAACACTTATCACGATATTCGAAAGATAACGATGGTGAAGTAATTCTACGGTTTCTGTTGAAAATTATTAAGTCCATAGAAAGTTGTGGATTCATCTATGCACTGTTGTATGGAGCTATAAAGCTCTTATTTTCTATCAAGATATCATCACCAAGATCTATACGTGTTTGCCAGGCAGCAACTTGGCATTGTTCCTTATATGAAGGGATCCGCAGTTAAGATTTAACATTGAACTCTGGGAGCTCCTGGGGGCTTGGGGTACTTACTGAGTTATAAGCGACCATAAGGTGAGTGTTTCATCTTCCCCTATTGGTGTGTTTTGTACAGGGTGACTGGTTCACCTTCCCCTATGTTTGCGGACACATGTATGTAAGGTGAGTGGTTCACTTTCCCCTACTGTTGATGAAATATGGATAGGATGAGTGGTTGACCTTCTCCAATGGCATATGAGCATGATGAGTGGTTCACCTTCTCTTGCGGGTACCCCAATGAAATATGCATATAGGCATCTATTGACATGTCGGTGGGATGTGGTTCATCCTTTCCCCACATGTAGGATGCTTGTTCTGTTGATAATTTGGAGGGCTAGTGATTAATTCAAATTCTCTTCTTGATAATTACTTGTGAGGTTACTTGAGTTACCTATGTCTTTCCTTCGTTAACTTATTTAATCTTTCATCAATTCAATTATCAAAATACACGAGACACAAGAAATAGGCTCCTAGAGCCAGGGCAAAACCTCTCCCTCTTGGAGAGGAAAACCCACGAGAAATTATTCTTATAGATTTTTAGATGACAAGTACCATGACCAAGAATTAGACCCTTGACCTATATATGCATCCAAGATCTTGACCTTACTTCTTTGATGTCATTCAATGCTGATCCTTCTTCTCTTCACCAAGTTGCATTGTTCTGCACCAACACTTCCTTTGAAACTCCAGTTACTTGAGATGTATATATGTTGTAGTTAGGAAAGTAAATCATAGATTTACTTTCTTACTTTTTGTCACTTTCTCACTGCTCCTTATCTTTGGAATATCTACAAGATTTTCCCAGACCACTGTTCCAATTTTTTCATGAACTGGAAATGAATACCAATGTTACCTTTGATCAGATCCTAGACATTCCACAAGCCTTTCTCAATTTTGATCCGCACTTTAACATAGGAACATTGCACTTGAATGTTGCATGTATCTAGACCCTACACGCTATAACCACTTTACGATTATAAGCAGAAGCTTTGATGAACAGTCAGAGACAGTTCGCACTTCTGTTCTAGAAGACCGCAACAATTTATTACACTAAGATACCACAAGGATGTATGTGTATTAAACAGTCTTGAAACTCGTCAAAAATCCTCACTGAACCTTGTCCAAAAAATCCGCACTTACATTTCAGAGAGGACCAAAAATTCTTGTCTTCAAATGACTACAGAACATGTGTATATATAGAGACAATTTTACTGTCTTTAGACCGACCTTCCATTTAGCTTGTAGGCCAACTTATCTAAATGTTGGAAGGCCGACTTTAACACATCATTTTAGCTTATCTTACAATGTTGTTGGAGGGCTGAATTAAGCCATTCATTCACGGTTTCTTTGGCAAGGTCTTGGAGGATTTCCTTAGACTAGATCCTTCATATTTACATTTATACCTAGAATTCAAAACCCTAATAGACATCAAGAAGAAGTCTATTAACCGAAAATAAAATCTTTCTCATGAAACTCATGACGCATGTACAACAAATATACATTTTATTATCTTTGTCTTCTTCTTTACATAAATACATAATCACATAGTCAATATGAAGAACAATCCTAGTTACACTTTTCAACACTTCCTATTAACTAGGGAGGTATTCATACAGATACATGGTCACTTTCAAACTAAATAATCTCATAAGAAGAATCAGATTGGTAATCACATCTGTATAGCATCATATCAACTAGCATTGTCCTAGTGCAAGGCCTTGACTAACAACCCCATCTCTCAACGAGACAATGGGCTACAATGATGGCGAGACACATGACTTATAGACACCATTATCATTGTCTCTCCAAGGTACATAATCCACCCAAGTGTTCCCAAGGTATGACCTTCTTGGACTATCCTTCTCTTGGGTAGCTAGCCCTCAAAGAATATCAATCCTCGACTACTCTTATCTTGAATGCCCTATCTCATTCTCAAAGAGTATAGAATGCCAGATGATTACCCAATCCTCCATTTTGTCTTCCAGGTGAAGACTAGAATGATGTTTCTATCCATTCTCTCCACATGGCCTTCACTAAGACTTACAGTTGTTAGTCCTGGTCTAGCATGACACATGCATTAGAGAATCACATTCGTCACTCTCTCTTAACTTCGGAAGGACATACTTCAGGTTTAGCTCCAATTGGCTTCTTGGGATCTTTATACCTTGGAAGACAAAGGAGTGTTGGGACTTGCATATGTTCACATACGGGTACTGGTTGTAGCTGCTAAATGAATTGTTAGAGGGTTGCAAGATGATGCTTATGAAAAATTCTCTGAAACTGAAAAATCATGACAGCCTCACATATGTTTGTCTTTAGTGGTTACTTCACATTGGATGACATAGTTTACAGTGCCTCATATTTTATATTGAGGTCTCTCCTATGCTTAAAATAATCTTAAAGGCATTGGCAACTGGTCTCTCAAAACCTCTCCTAGAACTATCATGGGCTTAAACAAGCAGAGATCTTGGTTCCAGGCTCTAGAAAAATATGGTGTTTAAATCTCCAACGTGACCATTGGGCTCACTCTTGAGGCTGACAAGAAATTCTTTGCCAAAAATGCATATTCACTTGGTCAAATATTTGGTATGGGGACAATGATGATTTGCCTTTTGTGGAGGAACCTTGATAGGAATTGTGTAATTAATAACTTATAAGAAATGTAAAAATGACATTGTGAACATTATTTAAGTCATTGACCCAAGGGACACATTCAAAGTGAACTTAAACTTACTAGAACTTGGTTGGAATTGTGGCCAAATGACAAGCCCATATATAGGTATGAACCCGTGATATGTATGGTTGGACTAGACAAAGTTCATCAATTGTTCATACGGAAAATCAAACATGGATCATAAATGATTCAGTAGACAAAAGATAAAACAAGTGGAAACTCTCTAGAGGGATCCTTGGGCCTATGAGCTTAGGGTTACAAGTTGGTTCATTCCCTTGCATGTTTTTCCAAGCAAACATACATTAATCAGAACATGTTTTAACTTTTATTGATGGATGTTATGTGCACTGTGGGAAAAATAATGATTTGAAGCATATTATTTGGGGTTGTGGCTTCACCAAACCTACTTGGAAGGTCATCTACTATGATTTCTTTGTTTTGTTCTCTTGCCCTCTACATTAGAGGGTAGCTTTTCTTGGTGATTATACTTTTGTGTAGATTTTTATCAACCTTTTAGGTAATTTCTTAGATTACTCACTCACTCCAATGTTTGGAACTAAGTTGTGTGGTTTTCATTCAAATTTGGTGAATCTGGAAAAAAATATTGCCGGTGCAAAAAAAACATGATAAAATCCCTCTTATGTTTTGCAAAGAGAATTAAGCAAATTTTGTTAGAACTTCCTAAAAACATGTTATAATTTAATATGTTGTTCAAAAAACATGTTGACGTGTGTGTGTGTGTGTGTGTTTATTTTCTAAGAGCTTAACAATAAATAAATGAACCTGATTTTTCTCATCATGTAGAGATGTACAATTTTGTAGATGTTCTATGCTTGATGAAACTTTACTTTCTCTTCAGTACTAGACAACAATCACATAAATCATTAAGTAAAATGTTGATAGAACATACGAGTGGATCAACAAAAGACAAGCCAGAAAAATATATATTTGTTGTTGTGTTACAGCGATTAGTAGGATGCTTCAACCAGCAAATTCTCCTTGGTTAGTCAGCCCAGTATGTGTCACAACAACCCTCAAAAAATCCAAACGGTCAACTCAAAGTCAACACTGCCAAGAAAAGTCAACGCAAAATAGCAGCAAGTAAAATTCAACACAGCTCGATCTTTGGTCAACCTTTGACCTCGGTTCTTGTGCCAAAATGTACGAACTGCATAAATCAAAGTCTATGCCAAAAATTAGCTCCTTTGGACCATGCATTGACCAAATTCAACATTGGTCAAACCTGTAGTAAAACCCTAGCTGCAGCAAAAACAGTCTTTATCCTTCTCCCATGTGTGAACCGCAGATTTGCTTCCTTGGAGCTCGAACCAATCAGAAGTGGAGAGATAAATATGTGTGATGAGGAGATGAGTGAAATGTCCTCCAACGTTGACTCTATTTATATCAATCACTGAGGGTGTGTGACTCATTTGTTGGGGGTGTAAAACCTTAAGGGCAACCTGCACATATTTTGAAAGTATTAGAAATAAATTCAAAATAAATGTTCTGCTCATCGGATCAAGATGATATTTAGATCAATCTTGCACCTCTCTAAAAGAGGAACCCAATAAAAATATTGGTGTCTTCATCTAAGCATCACAACATGGAGTTGGCACCTAGTTGTCCAATTTAACACTCCCTCTCAACTAGGGAGAACTCCATCCACCTATGCAATCAAACATCGTGCATCATCCCACTGTAACTTGCTTTGTTGGCTTCTTTATTTTAGAACAAAAGTGGGTCAGTCACAAAGACATCATTCCGGGCTGACAGATTCAGCCCAAAGTTCTGAAACCTTTATAAGACTCACAAAGAGTCTCATACCAACCCAAAGTTGGTTTACTTGACCCTAAGTCAGTTGGAGGTTTGAAACCTCACTATACTTGATCCCAGATCAATTGGTTGGATCGTGCTATCCTAGATAGAGAGTACGGAAATCTCCAATGCATCCATCAGTCTTTGCTACTATTTTCTAGCTTTTCCGATCTCATTGGCCAAATGAGAGGTACTTCCCATGAGCCCTGAACTCAATGGGTAGGATGCATATAGGGCATAGATAATGAGAGGTGAACCAACTCAATAATCATAATGGTGGGGCCCAAGCACACCAACAAGTTTTGGCAAGCCTAGCACTGTGGTTGCTTATAGCTCCGATAAGCTATCCCCAAAGCCCCCAGAGCTCCCAGAGCTCATCTTCCAATAGGACCCACATCATAGGGTCGTTCCATGATACCAAGACTCTCACGGAAGGTTAGGAACTTGACCTTCCCCAGAGGCTTTGTGAGAATATCTGCGACCTTCTCATCAGTTCCTATATGATCAAGCCTTACAGCGCCTCGCTGTACCATATCCTCGATAAAGTGGTACCTGATATCAATATGCTTGGATCGATCATGGAACACTGGATTCTCGTACAAGCGAATCTCACTCTAGTTATCATAGAGTATCACGGTGGCATATAGCACATGTCCGAATAGCTCACTAAAGAGCTTTCACAACCAACCTACTTCACAACAGGCCATACTCGCTGCAATGTATTCAGCCTCAGCGGTGCTCAAAGCCACCAACTTTTGCTTCCTGCTCATCCATGATATCGAAGCAGAACCAAGGTTGAATCAGCATCCCAATGTGCTCTTATGATCCACCACACTGCCAGCCCAATCGGCATTAGTATATCCAAGGAGTTTCACGCTCCCGGCAGTGTATCTTAGCCCATGGTTTATCGTGCCCCGAAAATATCTCAGAAGATTCAGGGCACCAACCCAGTGAAAGTGATGAGGCTCAACCATCTGTTCACTCAAGGTGTTCACTGCAAAACATGTATCTGGACGAGTGTTCACTAAGAACATCAGGGCCCCTATGATTTGACGATACTCAGTAGGATTTTCCAATACGGTCCCAGCAGCGCTTCCACTCAACTTATTGAATTTGAGCTCCATCGGTATCGACACGGAGTTGCATTCCACCATACTAAATCTTTCCAAAAGCTTCACAATGTATTTTCCTTGAGAAAGGAAAATCTCGCCAGGTCTCTGCCAGACCTCTAGGCCTAGGAAATAGTACATCAGTCCTAGGTCCTTCATCTGAAGCTCAGCAGCAAGCTCCCTCTTGCACTGATGAATGAGAGGGTCAGTACCTGTCAGGAAGAGGTCATCCACATACAGCACCAGAATGAGAGTCTTCTCCATGACAACCTTGAATTAAAGGTTCGGATCAGCATTACTACGAGTGAATCCCAGATTCATTAGGTAGATATCTATCCTCTCATACCAAGCTATAGGTGCTTGCTTCAACCCATAGAGGGCTTTCTTCAACCTGCAGACATGGGTGTCCCAATCCTAGACTTCTAACCCCAGAGGTTTCTCCACATATACCTCTTCCTGTATCGCACCATGAAAAAATGTGGTCTTCACATCCATCTGATGGAGACTCCATCCTTGTGTAGCAGCAAGGGCTATAATAGATCGAATGGTGGTATATCGGGCCACAGGTGCAAATATGGCATCATAGTCCATGCCTTCATTTTGAGAGAAGCCACGAGCAACAAATCTTGCCTTGAACTTTTCAGCACTTCCATCAGATCCATTCTTGATCTTGTAGATCCATTTCGACGTGACAACTACTTTGTCCTTCAGTATTGGAACCACATCCTAGACATAATTCTTCATTATGGAATCATACTCTTCGTGGATAGAATCCTTCTATACTTGATGCTTTACGGCTTCCTCAAAAGATCCAGGCTTGGATTGTACAATAGTACTCATGGATGCTAGGTACCCTTGGTATCTACTCGGCTTCTTGCTTTCACGGAATGTCCCCCTTGGGGCCATATCTCCCTCAACATCCTCAAGAGTGTCCCTGAGCCATGATGGTCTCTTTCCCAGTGAAGGACGTGGATCAATCGGGTCCATCGGTCCTTCAACATCAGGCATCGTCTCATCCTTTGGTTCTTCTTAATTTCCAGGCCCTGCTTCATGATCTTCCTCAGATCTCGGAAGATTGACTACTTTCCTCGGGGAAGCATCTTCGTCAAAGGTGACATCGTGGCATAGCTCCACTTCCCTTTGACCAGGTGTTAGTGACCTATAAATATAGGATTCATAATTTTGACTTGACTAATGGTAGTCTTGTAAATATGTACAAACTTTTCTTTCTGCAAGTTATTTTCCCATATTTTGTAAAAAATAAAATAAATAAATAAAAATCAAAAGATCAAAAAGAGGGTAAAAATTCCTAAAAGAAAAATAAAAGAACTTAGAAAAAATAAGATGCCCCAAAGAAAAAATATGAATAACACATGAAAGTGTGAAAGTCTAAGTGCCACTACTTTTTGCAGTTGATTATGGCAGAGTGTCAATAAATTCCATAATCTGTGATGAGTTGAAAAATCTAATCTTGACTTGTCACCTTTTCAATTTCAAATGTTGTAGATAGAGAATAATTAATTGTCATACAGTTTAACCATGGCAATTCCATAGTTAGGTAGAGAATAAAAGGATCCAACAGTTTAATCTGGATTCTTGGTTGAAATAAGTGTAGAATTAGATAGTTTACTGCTTTCAAAAATAATAAAATGTTGTAAGGTTGCTAGTTCAAATACACCTGATTAAAATAGAAGGAAAAAATGTTAGAAGACAATAACTGGGTAGGTAGAAGAAGGTGGAAGACATCAATGTAAATATATTTCACCGGGCTATAAATAACTAATTTCGCCTCCCCATAGAAAATTTGATATTCTAAACTGTCAGTCAAAGAGGCTCAAGGCATTTCCTTGACTTCTGTTGGGACCGGACCCAAGAATCAATGACTGATTAGCTGAAAATGTTAAGTTTCTATATTAATCCCAGAAATTTTCATCATTTACCCCTTCATGCACTCATCACCATTTAACTTCATAAGTGGGAACTCTTTTCTTACTTAAATGTTACATAAATACCCATTTTATTAACTTCCTCCATTTTACAAGACATAAAACCCTCAAAAACATGATATCCTAAGTAAAAGTGATTAAGTTATGATAATGAAATTTTGCTTTAATTTTCACTTTCCTTAGTTTTATTTATGTATTTTGAGTATTCATTGTCCCTTTTCATATTAACACTTAACTTATTTTATTAACTTCCTATCATTTATCCTAGTCCTATTAATATAGCTCCCTTTTATTTAATATTCCCAAAACCCTCTTATTATATACTTTTTAAGTCAAAGATATCACTTTACCATAGACTAAACCTTGGTTAAACCCTTTATTAACCCACCCCATTCACTTTATTTTATGTATAAACTCACTTTATGCATAAGATTCCATCAAAAACTATGCGCCCTCGCAGTCATTCTCATCCCTCCGATCATTCTTATATTCAAATCTAACGATCTGCATTGAGCGCGATCATTGGGCCCCATGCCCCAACATTCCCTATCGCATTGATTTTAAACCATCGATCTTCTCTTTTCAAATCTATGGCGCATATCAAAGTACTTGGTCCCACCTTATTTCCTCGTAGCTTCCCGATGCATCTCATCCGTTCACATCGCTCAACCAAATCCGACGACGCGGATCCCATATCGCATTACAAATTTGATCGGGCGAAGTTGACAAAAAAAATTGCGATAAAAGTTGTTTCACAAAGCCACTGCCCGCTACGTGTATTAATTTTACTAGATCTCATTGCAAAAGCGAAAAACCATTTACCTCCCAGGAGCAATGTGATAACCACTAATGGTTTCGCCTTCAAACACAAAAACCGCTCCCGCCATTAATGTCGACCTGTAATAAATGTTATGTGTATTGACAAGACTTAAGGTTTCAAGCTTAGCTCTTGTTGTTTACATGCATTTTCCCCTACGCCCTCTCAGAAAACACTCATAGACGCCATTTCAAAGCTGTTTTTGAATTCTAAAAGCCATTTCCTTTCTTAATTTCGCCTCCAAAGACTCCCGGTGCCTTATACCAAATAGGTGCAACCAATTTGAAGACTGGTACCACCTGCAACCCTCTTCGACTGCAACCATACCTGTTCAAAGGTATTTTTCAGTAATCTAAACCTGCAAATTCTTAATTTCCAAGAAAAAATTAAACCAATTTGAATTTAAAAGCCAAAAGTACTCATCTGAGAGTACTCAAACCTTGAAGAAATAGGGGAAACCTTGTCAAAATTTTCCCAAAATTTGCCACTTCCGCCTGTAGAATTTTTACCATCCAAAAGCTATTCCTATGGCTTTGAATTATTAAAAAATCCACCAAAATCCCTTTCCAACCTTTTGCAAATTGCAAATATGCATTTTCCTCATAAAACCCTCGCCCAGTTTCTGAATTCTTCCCCAAAAGCAGCTTAATTGACCTCCTGTTTTCAGAAAGATTTGAGCAAATAGTCTAATATTACTTAGTTTCATTAAAAAATTACTAAAAATCATATCACCCCTAGGACTGGAGGACCCAACCCATAGAAGCCTGCCTCCAGCAAGCTTCCAAACCCCAAAACTTCCAAAATTGATAAACCTACTCCTATCCTAATTGCAGATACTACTGAGGTAGTCATACCATTACAGCCACCTATCTCCTCTGAAGAGAGCAGTCCCTTGATTGATTTAGACTATATAATTGATGATGCTACCTTAGAGTTTGATTTACTTGAAGTACAGAGCTGGTGTCATGAAAAAATTGAGAAGAAAGAGGCAAATGATATACCTGTATGGGACTCCAACTTGCCTAAATACGTGGTTCCCATCACACATCCAGCCCAAGATTTCATTAGATTGTGTCAGATGCACTATATCCCTGATCAGAGATGCATGGTGAACAAAGATAGTGAGGTCTTTTTTTACATAACTACTGAAGCCATCAATGATATGCTCCAACTAAGTCATGATCCACGAGCAGTATCATTGTCAATTGAAGATTTGACTCAGATGTATTTGGATCTGGATTTTCCTAGGAAGTTTGAGATCCTTAAAAATTTCATGCCTAATCATGTCAACCTTCCTAAAGTAAATCCACCCTATGATACTTTTTATTTCCCTGAAGGCTCAAGACAGATCATTTCAATGCTCTCCTTCATATTATGCTATGCTAATGATGGATTTACAAATGCCTCTATTCTAGGTTTCCTCCCCACCTTGTCCCTAGGACAAAATCCAGAAATGTTTTTCAACTTTTCCAAATTCATTGTTGATAATATGCATTATCAGTTAATAAAATTACCTGATGAAGGAGTTTTTAGATATACATCATATCTGTTACATCTCTTCCTATTTTCTTAGGCAGATAATTTTCCAATTGCATTACAGAAGATGGATATGGAGGGTAAACCTCTTTCAGTGATATTCTGGACTTCTCTTCTCAGGAAAAGCAGCAGTGAGTACAGCTACAGGGATTTCAATGATTTGTTTATCATACCTGCCATGATTTTTTTGAACAAAGCAGAGCCACCAAGGATCAATGAAGAAATCAAAATAATTTTACAGTTGTCCAAAAACTGTAAAGTTGGAGATTGGTATTTGTATAAAAATCACACATAAATCAGAGTGTATGGTGCAATCCTGGCTCCTTAAAAATTACCAAAGTTTCTAACTACCAGGATTTTTGCCTTGGAATACTTGAGACAGATTTTGAATGCAGATGCAGTGAACTTCATAGCCTCCAAAAAGAAAGCACACTTCAAGTTAAAAAGTAAAATTGGCCCCTTCATAGTCAACAGCAGAGATGCTTTGAAGGAGGTAATCAGCAAATTATCAGCATTCAAGTTCTAAGAAATATTTTACTGGAACTATGACCCTCAAGGTATTTTAAGTAACCTCAGGGTCAAGTGTAAGTTAACTCCATTCCTCCATGAGTCAAAGCCACTAATTGAGAAGTATGTTAATCAAATGGAATGGGTTGCAAACACTTTAATGGATGATATTCAGGAGATGCAAACAGATAGCCTGCAGTAAAATCAGATGGACAGTACATAGATGGTTACAGTTAACCAACAAGCAGAGGTATCTAATAAAAGGCCTAGAAAAGAAGAAGGCTATTTGGCAGAGACAATTATTGAAAATAAATTTAAAAAATTCTACAGCAAGAAGGCCAGAATGACTACTTTAGAAAAAGGAGTTATAGATGTAGATGATAATAATGATCAGCAAACAGATGACGAGGCCACAATGATTGTTAATGAAACACTCAGGGAAATTCAGAATGAACAGGTACTATCACAGGGAAAAGGAAAATAAATGATTGAAACAGAGATGAATACAGAAGCTCCCTCTTCCTCTAAATCAACAGAAGAAACTGATTCTGATATCCAGAAAAGGTTCAAACAAATTAGAGAAAAGAATGAGGAAATTAAGAATGAAGTTTATTCTAAACTTCTGAAGGAAAATCCAGGAGATAAAGACAGACTTGTGACAGCCTTTGATTACTCAACAAATAAAATGATCATGTCTTTTCTCCAACCAGTAGTAATAGATCCAAAGTCAGCCACAGACTACAGGAAAACAGAGTTTAAAGTGAATGTTGATACTATACATGAACTAGAACATATAGAGTTCCATAGAAGTGCTTCAGAGATGCTATATTCAAAGGTAGTAAGCAAAACCATGAGTGCTACCATGCTTCAAAAGACTGTATCTAATTTGCAAACTCAAATGAAATTAGATAAAGCATCTCTACATGCTAAGGATTTAAGGATCAAGTCCTTAGAAGATTTGATAATAGAAACTGGAGTAGATCCCTCTAATACTGAAGTTGCTAAGAAATTGATGAGGCATAAGAATGAAGATATTTCTGCCTTGAGAAAACAACTCAAATTTCCACAGAGTGAGCACCCACAGGCAAAAGAAGTTCTTCAAGAAAAGAAAGAAAAGGATGAAACTATGTGGTTAGTTTTGAAGATGACAGCTCAGATTAAAAATATGGAAAATAAAATAGAATCTCTAATGCAAGAAATTGAAACATTGAAGAAAGCTCATGAAGTCTCCATTCCCACAGTTATTCCAACTGTAAGTACAGTTGTTCCCTCTACATTGGCAGAACATTTGGCACCGAAAAGAGTATTGGCAATTGCAGTGTCAATTAATTCTAAAGATATGTCTGCCACTTCATCATCTACATCACAGGTGAAATAGCTGCCATAGTTAAGGCTATGGAAGACATGTCCTTAAAATATAAAGAGATAATCAATTTTAAAGGTACTATCCGAAATCTTGAAACATCAAATAGAGATGCATTAATTACATCCAAAGGACATGAGCATAGAGCTAATAGATTGCAGGAACAGGTAAAAATTTTACAACAACAGGTTAACCTCAGTGAACAGGTGGCATAAATCAAGAACTATCTTTGGAACAACATCATTCAAGGCATACATTTACAATGGCCTTCAATCCAAATTATTTATGAACAAAAGGATTTACTCAAAGCTGCACAAATTGAAATTCAAAAGACAAAAGAAGAACTGACTGAAAAAACCTTCTCAAGATTTGAAACTAATTACATTTTTGAACAGTAAAAATAGAGAATATTTTGAAGAGCTGAAGATTTAGGACAGGACTGAGAGCATATTACAAATCAAGAAATTCCTGAATAAGAGTAATATGATGAATAATTTGGAGGAAAGATGTAAAGATATGAACTTGGCAATCACAAAATTTTGGGCCAAATACACAGTACTTCGACAAAGTCAGGCATCACATTATTATTTAGAATGGTAGTGTTGAACACATGCCATTCTGATGGGAGCCCTCCAAGTGCGGTGAGTATCATTTCTTGATCAGCTATTGTCTCCCCAATAGCCAGCAGATTGTTCATGATCTCGGTCAGCTTCAGAAAGTATGATTGAACGGACTCATTCGTGCCTTTCTTCACATTCTTCAATTGATCCTTGAAGAATAGTACTTGATTTGCATTGTTGGCCTTGAACATGAGGACCAACTTATCATACATCTCTTTTGATGTGCCTAGCTCAGAGATGTAGGCCACTAGACTCTTATGAATGGATTCCTTGATCATCACCTTTGCTTTGATCTCCCCCTTCTTGTATTTTTTGTTGGCAGCAACAGTAGCAGTGGATGGAGGTTCTTGGATTTTACCATGCACATAGTCCATGACATCTTGGTCTTCCAATTTAAGATCCAGTATCATCTTCCAAGCATGGAAGTCATCCTTCCTAGTCAATTTGTCATCCTCCTTGAAGCCATATTTTGTGGAAACCATTTTCTTCTTCGGTGATTGCTACAAATTAGGGCTTGTCTTCACCTCAGCTCTGATTCCATGTAAAATTTTGTAGATGTTCTATGCTTGATGCAACTTTACTTTCTCTTCAGTGCTAAACAGTAATCACATAAATCATTAAGTAAAATGCTGATAGAACATACCAGTGGATCAACAGAAGACAAGCCATAAAAATATATATTTGTTTTTGCATTACGGCGATCAGCAAGATGCTTCAACCAACAAAGTCTCCTTGGTCAGCCAGCCCAGTATGTGTCACAACAACCCTTGAAACAGCTAAACGGTCAACTCAAATTCAACCCCAAAAAAGTCAACGCTGCCTAGAAAATTCAATGATGCTCAGTCTTCGGTCAACCTTTGACCTTGGTTCTTGTGCCAAAATGTACGAACTTCATAAATCGAAGTATATGCCAAAAATCAGCTCCTTTGGACCATGCATTGACCAAATTCAATGCTAGTCAAACCTATGGTAAAACCCTAGCTGCAGCAAAAACAGTCTTCGTCCTTCTCCCACGTGTGAACTGCGGATTTTCCTCCTTGGAGCTTGAACCAATAAGAAGTGGAGAGAGAAATATGTGTGAAGAGGAGATGAGTGAAATGTCCTCCAATGTTGACTCTATTTATATCTATCATTGAGGGTGTGTGACTCATTTGCTGGGGGTGTAAAACCTTAAGGCCGACCTGCACATATTTTGAAAGTATTAGAAATAAATTCAAAATAAATGTTTTTCTCATCAGATCAAGATGATATTTAGATCAATCTTGCACCTCTCCAAAAGAGGATCCCAATAAAAATATTGGTGTCTTCATCTGAGCATCACAACATGGAGTTTGGACCTAGTTGTCCAATTTAACAAGATACTTGAGAATTATGGTTTTTACTCATCTCCCTTCCTTATTCTCTTGATTTGTACAGAATCGATGGGAATTAAGACTGGGAAACGTCCTCCTCTCTTGCTTGTACTAGCAAGAGTCTCCTCGAATATTGTGCAATCCCAAACCCCTGTATCTACCCACAAGAAGATGTTGCATGTTACCAAGGTTTATTTTATCGTCACCAAGGCTTCTATAAATGCACTTGAACAGTAAACACAAGGTGACCCCACTCCTAATGGCCTTTCGAAGCCTACGCCAATCGGGCAAAGAAATACCAACACTTATTTTAAAGATTTTATGCTTAAATTTGACATGAGCAACTTTGCTTCTAGTGTTGCACCATGGACCCCATCCTCACCCACTTCCACAACCACCCATGTGGAAAATGTGAATTTAGTCCCTAATGTGGCTCTGGAGGTCGAATGGCTTATGCAAAAGATTGAACATTTCAAGTCCCATGACATGATCTACAAATTTAATGCATTGTGGCCTTTGTTGGCATAGCTATAGGCCTGGATTGAATGATCCAGGAGGATCTCCACCAACAAAGAAGTTTACTTATGCACCATGAAGACACTTTATGATGGGTGACAAAGTAATGAGTAAATTAATTCATTATTTCATTTAAAAAAAATTATGAAGTGGATAATGTTCTAAGTGAGTGGAAAATGACTCACCAAAATATTCACTTATTTTCCATTTGAGAAATTAGTTTTATGTGAGAATTGACCTCACAACTAATTTGCTATTTCTCATTAAGAGGTTGAGCTTTCTTGGCATGGTTAAGATCCTTGAAGTTGGGTTTGCCATTTTTGCCGTGAGTAAGTTTTAAAGTCCTAGAATCATGGAGTTTGTCTTTCCTTAAAATGTCTTGAGATCCTACTATTGTGGATTGGGGAGTTAGTAAAAATCATAGAACTGTGAAGGGAGCCTTTAAAGAGAGAGGAAAGAGTAGTAAACTTGTTTTTGAAAGCTGAGGGTACACACACGCTAAATTATAGTTAATCGGAGAATGCCATGAAAGTTTATTTAAGATAAAGAGAAGGTCCCGCTCAATTTTGAATGTCCAGGATTAGCCCAAGAGGTAGGGTGAACTCCTACTAATTTGCTGTTCTCACCATACAGTGTGGCTTCCATATTAATTGTTTAATTGCGGTGACCACTGGGCCCAGCCATGCTCTTCAGCTGAACTCCTATATGCTTCCATGCCTTAGCAGTCCCAAACTGGACTAATGAGCAGAAATTACACCCTTTGCACCATCAAGGGGACTGACAAGACCGTCTTTGCAGGATGGGCAAAGGAATGAAGCACGCTGAAAGACTGCAAGAGTTGCAAGAGATAAACGAAAGCCTTCAAGCCGAAAATGCAGAATTGCGAAGATTATTGCTCGATAAGCAGAAGCTTCAAGAGATGCTACGAGCTAAAGAGGAGATATTGTCTAAATTGCAGAAAGTTGAGACAACGGAGGTTGCATGTCAAACCGAGGTATGTGATGTCACTTCAAGTTCTGTTCTCTCTCAATATGAAACTAATGTTGGCATGAAAATCCTCACGAAGATGGGGTATAGCGGAGGTGGACTTGGCATAAATGGCCAAGGAATCACCCTACCATTGGAGGTTGTACCAAGACAACCATTTGCAGGTTTGGGTTATCAACGGGAAGAAGGAGAATGCTCAGAGGTAGCTGAAACAAAATTCATCTCTTCATCACCTGATTCCAAGAAAGGAATCAAGCCACCTAGTTTCCATCAATTTAAGGACAAGCCAAGAAGGTATGACAATCATTCAGATTCTACTTTTGCACATAAGAGAAGTGATTTCTTTCATAGATCTGCTAACTATGGTGTAGTTAAGCATCATACAAGGAAAGAGTGGGTTAAGAAGACAGATTTTCCCACAAGAAGGGAGACCAAGAAGAATGAGAACGTTCTAAATCCTCCTATCATGAAGACACAGTGGAACGGGAAACGGTCTAATTTCTGCAATTTTTGCAAAATCAGTGGCCATTGGGAGAAGAAGTGCTAGAAGTTGCACCCCGAAATTCGCCAAGAGTCAAGCAAACATATGGCGAAAGAGCTCGTGAAGAAAGCTCCATTCACCATTCAAAAAACACGCTTACAAGAAAGAAATGCTTGGTTCGAGTTTGGTAAGCATTTCATAATGTTTCTGCAAGTTATATTTCTGATCTTTTGCAAAATTTCGAGTTTTATGGGGGCAGGTATTCGTCTTTTGATGGAAAATTCTCAAAATTCTTCTAACTCGGAATCAACAAATAATGGAACCATTGCGAAGAGATCGACAAGAGGAATCCAACGACGCTGGAATCACGTCAAACGGCCTCCAGATGGAAAATTTATTGCGACCTGAAGTTAAAAAGAAAAAAAAAGGGGGCTGTTGATCGACCTCTAGCTGAATCGGTCAGTAACTTGGGGAATAACCTGTTGTCTAGTGCACTTCGTAAGCCATTGAAGATCAGTACCATCAAGTGCTTTAAGACAAAAGCAATTTTGTGTCTATGAAATTGTCAACAACAACAACCATAAGCTGCAATTACCGTCTTTTGATGCTCTTAATGGTAGCAAAGATGGGAGTTGTAGATTATCGTAGTCTCTCCACGAGAGAGCTTCAGAACCTGTGCAAGAAACATGGAATACCTGCAACTAAAACAAATGCTTACATAGCAGATGCTCTTAGATTCACTCTCTAATGTCTTTTGTGCCCACGCATCAAAATGTGTCGATTTGGTTCACGCTTTTACAGCTAGATCCTCGACATCTGCCACCATTGTGTCTGTAGTTGCAAGAGTTGCGATTGCCAGTGGAGGAGAACCAAGTTTCTTTTGGTATGGATTTATATGTACATAGGTACAACAGTTGCACAGGCTCTAAAAACTGTCCTCCAAGGCATTTTGCTTTCTTCTGAAGAATCTATCGTTGTACATGACTCCAATAGCAGTCTTGGTTTTGTTACCTGCTGCCCCTATAATGAAAAGAAATGTGATCTCAGTATTTACGATGACTCCCTGACAGAATGGATCTCAGAATTTGTTACCGGTGAGAGTGGTGTAAGCCGATTTTGTTAGTTTTCCTCCCATGATCGGCGCGCAGATTGGTTACAAAACTTCGTCGAGGTTGTTGGGATCTCCTGCAGATTTTGGGGGGCCATTTCTGCCAAGTCATGTTGCCTCCGACATCTATTGAGAGACAGTTGCATGACTCTATCTTGGGGGTAGCTCTTTCGTCGTGTTAGCAGAAGCTATGGCCACGACATCGAAGTTGCGTCTGCATCTACAGAAGAGATAAATGGATTATATTGGCAAGGGATGGAGTGATCTGCACTAAGTTGACCGGGTGATTGACTATACGAAGCCCGATGATGAACTATTAATACCCTTGCCTAAAAGAGCAAAGAAGAATTTTGAATTGGCTTGGGGAATCGATAGCATGAACACCGAGGCAAGGTTGTGGTTGGCTCGACTGCATTTCAGATATTGTGTATCCGGTGCCTGTTAAGCAGCCAGAGCTGCTCTGCGTGTTGAAACTGCTGACATGGGAATATCGAGAATGATCTCGAAGACCAACAACTTCACTTCATTTTTATTCAAACGAGTTGCATTTCTGCCATATGCAAATGTGATTTCGATTTGGAAGAGACTGTGTGGATTTGCGACCATTTCTGAAAAATGGCCTTGGCTCTGAGGGCCTTTGCGCCCCCGGTCATATGCAGCAGCCTAGACAACAGTCATATGCTGAGAGCCGCAAAGCTCGCAGAAAAATCAGCTAGTATCACCGCCCCGCATCCAAATAAAGGGTGCGTAATTGCCCGCAGTTCAAATGTTGTCGGGGAAGGTTTTCTGTATGCCCAAGGAACCAAACCTGCAGAAATACAGGCACTTGAAAAGGCCCGGGAGCTAAGCGAGGGGGCTGCGGTTTATCTAAACTTGGAGCCTGTAGATTGTTATGGCGACAACAATTCTGTCGTTGCCCTCGTGCAAGGAGGAGTTTCCAAAGTGGTCGTTGGTCTTAGACATCCCTTGAAACATTGTCGAGGAAAATAAATTGAAGCATTGAGAGATGCGAGTATAGAGGCGAATGTACTTGGTGAAAATTTGCAAGGCAGAATCATTGAGGAAGCTGTGAAGGCTTTCCAAATGGTAAATGCGTCATTGCTTTACAGAGAGGCATATCAGATCCCATTTTCAGTTCTCAAATATGCAATGACACTGGATGGTAAGATTGCTGCTAGCACGGGGCATGCAGCATGGGTGAGTAGTAAAATGTCTCGCAAGCAATTCTTTGAAACACGCGGAAGAAGCGATGCCATTGTTGTTGGAGGAAATATTGTGCGTCGTGATAATCCATGTTTAACAACTAGACCGAAAGGTGGACATTTTCCGATTCGGATTGTTATGTCAAGAACTTTGAATCTACCTAAAGATGCAAATCTTTTGGATGTATCTACTACTCAAACTATAGTAGCAACACAAAGGGGAGCTCGTAAGGAATTTCAAAGGAGACCATGATATGCCACATCTTGATCTTATTCCTGATCAAAGTGCGTGAATGAATATGGTTTGGTCTCCTCTTCATACATATGTTAAAAGGGGTTTTTGAACAATTTGTTTTTTTTTTTTTTTTTCCCTTTGTGCACATATTTGGAACTTTAAATTACTTTGTAATTGCCATGTAAGTGGCCATAGTTGGCATCATATCTTGGCATCAAAAATTTGGCAATGCCATGTAAAAGGCCAAAGTGGCCAATGATGAAAGAGATGATGTAAAATATGCTTATGAAGCATTGGAAAAGGCTTGTTTTTAGCCACTCTTATGTAAAGGAGAGTGAGAGTGAGAGGCGTATTTTTACGCATTAAGCCTTGTTGGCATCTTTGTAAGCAAATGGGATCAGGAAATTGTCCTAAAGCCATTTTGGCATGTAAACTTGACCAATGAACCCTTGGCAAGTGTTGTAAACAGGTATGCTCAGCTACAGGTTGCAGCTTTATGTGGGCTTTCGCATTCCGATTCTGAAGGACTGAGGTGAAAGGATCTTGAAGGGATGTTCCTTTTTCAGAAATTTGTGTTGCAGCTTTATGCAGATGTGGGCTTTTGCATTCCGATTCTGAAGGACTGAGGTGAAGGAATCTTGCAGGAATGTGCCTTTTCAGGCATTTGTGTTGCAACAGTTGCAGGTGTTGGCATTATCTTCCGATTCCAAAGAACGGTAGGTGAAGGAGTCATGATGGAATTTTCCTTTCAGAGACATTTGCATACAGTTGAGTTGATTGAAGCTGATACTTTTGGAGACCAAAAGTTTTCTTTTCGGGGAGGTTTGATCCAGGAGGATCTCCACCAACAAAGAAGTTTACTTACGCACCATGAAGACACTTTATGATGGGTGACAAAGTAATGAGTGAATTAATTCATTATTTCATTTTAAAAATTATGAAGTGGATAATGTTCTAAGTGAGTGGAAAATGACTCACCAAAATATTCACTTATTTTCCATTTGAGAAATTAGTTTTATGTGAGAATTGACCTCACAACTAATTTGCTATTTCTCATTAAGAGGTTGAGCTTTCTTGGCATGGTTAAGATCCTTGAAGTTGGGTTTGCCATTTTTTCCTTGAGTAAGTTTTAAAGTCCTAGAATCATGGAGTTTGTCTTTCCTTAAAATGTCTTGAGATCCTACTATTGTGGATTGGGGAGTTATGGGGAAAAACTATATAAACTCATGATGTGAGCCTTTGAAGAGAGAGGAGAAAGGATAGGAAACTTAGCCTTTGAAAGCCATAGTGCTTGGCTAATGCTCAGCCATGGAACTGGAATGTATGAAAGCTTAATTTGAAGATGAAATATAAAGGATCTGCCTTCCAATTGAAGCAGGTCCGGAGATGTAACCCCAGTGAGTTGGAGGGGTGAACTCCGTTACCAATTTGGTTGTCTTTTTCTTATGTGTTATGTGCTTCCTGATTATGTTTAATTCATGTTAATATGTGTATGCAAACTAACATGCTCATTTAAACCTGTATAAGCCATAGTCGTTTTAAAAGATCTTAGTACCGTACGCGTGATGGTTGGGTAGTACTCGACCCGTGAACGGATCATTGAATCATCACATAGTCCCTTTCTCTTCAAATATAAGGTGATTCATCCAGCTGCAAAAGGTTTATTCATCCTTGATTGATTCCAATGCACCGGCTAAAAGTGGTTATGTGTGGCCCATGGTTTGTGGAATCTGCAAGCTTCTCTGTGTAGACATGAAACCCCAATTTCAATCCAATTGTTAAATCCTTAACAATGATTCAACTTTAAGTTCAATGGTAAAATATGCATTTGGAATTATAAAAACACAAGTCCTTGAACTCCATTAGTGATGTTTTGGATGCATGTTTCTATCTTAGTGGCGCCATTGGAGCTAAACCTCCTACTAAATTAAACCTCCTACTAACTTTTCCCACTTGTGTATTGGGGCAAAGGGTTGCCAAATCAAATAGTTTTGAGATATGGTGACCACCACTACTCCCAGGTTCTATACTATCAGCACATCACATTTCGGGCAAGCTGAAGTTCAAACAAATGCATATGCATAACTACAACATGATTAACTCAGAAAACCTGCAAACACAATAATCTCTTTGTTCTTTGACAGAGAATCAGGGCAGTTTCAATTGAAAGAGTTGCCCTGTGGGGGTTTAACAGAGTTTAATTTTGTTTTTAGGATAGGGAAGCATGCAAGTTTCCCGCCTCTGTTAGAGTGCCCATTTCCAATTTTCCGTTACCCAGCACCCTAAAACCTCATGTACCAAAGATAAATAAATAAAACTCTGTAACAACTTGAAGTGTCGATCAAACTGTATATTGACCATTATAAAATTTCAGAAGAACTAACGGTGATCCAAAAGACAGACATCGTGACGAAGAGAGTTTTACACGATATTCAATCAAGTGCAATTGTGAAATAGAGATCAGGAGTTCGAATCCCATGTAGTGATTTGAGAGAGCATTCAAATTTGAAACTAAATTACCGTACCTACCCAGCTGAAAATTCCTGCAAAGCTCTTGTCGTTGATTCATTGAAAAGTTAATTCGCCCACACCAAAAGAATTGGAAAGCTAAAGGCTATTCAAAGTCGATAGCATGGGCATACGAAGATTTCGAATGTATGCAATGTGAATGTAACTTGAATATCTGTAGCTCTCTTTGCTTTGTGGTTGCAGCTATTTAAATGCTTCAGACCTATATATATTATACACAAGTTATATATATTTTGTTTTCTTTGCCATTCTTTGGACGCAAGTGTTTCACTTTGATGAGAAAAGCGTGATTTGAATTAAGTTGGATTTATCGATTGTTTTAAATTGTAAATGTTTTATCGATTGTTTTAAATTGTAAATTTTTTTTGATATTTTTTTATGCGAGGGAAAATTTATCATTTCTTCCACTTGTATTCTATATTTTAATGACCAATATTTTATTATGCCAATATTACTTGGTATTATTATAAAATAAAAATAATAATAAATGTTTTTTTTAGTGTGAAAAAATTGGTTTATATAATGTGTCAATGCATATGTCTAGCATTTAAACATATTACCAAATTCACTGCTTAAAGCAACACACATCATAAATAGAAAGGTATTATGCCAGTCAAGTGAAATCATGTGTCATGACCAATATGTAGAAGCAGCGCACATCACGCATCAACATAAGTCAAAGAAATATGTCCACCCATGTAAAAAATCAAATTCAAAAGAAACAGTGTATGAGAAACATATCAAAATTTGTCCCCATCCCCGACCCCCTGTGTGTCACATAGGCTGGCAAAAACTCTCGGACTAGTTACACAACACAAAAACATAAAATACAATAAAAGGAGTGTAAATAGGTCTAATTCAAGATAGTGCCAAATTCGTAGCTCCAAAAACCAGAAGTTTTCCTAGCTGGAGAAAGTAGTGTGTGATAGACATATATTTACAATATCATAGAAAGAACAGTAAGATGACAGGCATGGATCTTCACAATTACTATAAGTGTTTTATATTCACTTCCCGTGGGTGATACTTACGGGCGCTCAACTTGGTGCAGGTCGAAGATAAATATTCGCACACTTTTACTAACCCCAAGGTTGTCAGAACCTTGACGCTACCCCTTTCTACAGGATCTGATAAAGGTTGAGCATTGGGGAATTTTATTTTCCCTATCTTCACATATTTTCATTAACGTTGAGCGTCGTTATTCCTCCATCCTTCGCCAATTTGTGCTGGACCTGACCACATACATTTATGGCACATCTCAACGAATACCTGGCATCATTGGACGCGGACATCACTGGACAGGAGGCTATGCTAGAGGCCTTTCAATCGGCAGTGGATGTCAGAAAGGAGGGGACATCTAGAACACATGCGAGACGTCGGGGGTCGAGGACCCTAGGATCTCCTTAGTGATACAACCCTCACACAAAACATGGCTGTCAAGACCAGATACCAGTTGCACATCACACGAGTACTCAAGATAAACCTCATCATCCTTCCACTATGATAAAATTGTTGAGCTTTGGCTATGATGTCATGTGGGATATAGTGGAAATCCTTCGTAATAGGGTGTTGATTAGGCAATGGCACTTCGACTGGAAGCGCGACAAGGATATGCAGAATTGGGTAAACATTGAGTGGTGTCACATTATGGGATATCCGCCTAAGGTGTGTCGATTACTGAACGACCGGTATATTTTTCACTTCCTAACTATGGAGGACGTTGCGTGGATTCTGAAAATACCATGGGTACGTGGTAGATGCTTCCTATCATTACATACCTAGTATATTGGTTTTAATCCAACGTTGGAGGTTCCACGCAATCATCTAGTATGGGTTAAACTCCTGGGATTGTCACTGGAATTTTGGACTTTGAATGTCCTTTCTGCCATTGGGGATTCCATTGGCAGATTTGTATACATGGATCCTAGGGGACTTGGAATGTTTGATAATTGGGTTGCATGGATTCTATTTGAGCTGGGGTTTTTTGGTGGTCTTCCTGCTCAGATTGATCTGTCGTAGGACTGTGCAATTCACCACCAGCAGTTTGACTATTGGAGCATCTTCTTCCGATGCCTACCATATCATGACACAGGCCACCTAGTTCGAAATTGTCTGAGGCTTCACTCTAGGAGGCAATCATACAAGACCAGTGATGTTTCAATGACAAAGACTGCTACTCAGACCGCATCACCACCTGCGACAGGCGAAAAATCAGGTATGGAACAATATTTCCCTTCCCCCTATCTGTCAATCAATGTACATTGGGAACCTCATGTGTCTGACTGGACACCCTCGTCCATCATCTAACGCTCATGCACCACATACCCCTCGTGAATCAACTCCTCCTGTAATCTCATCCCATATTATTTTCCCTCTCTTAGATAACCTGACTGGGGACATTGGACCATTCTCGTCCTCAGAATCTCCCCCTCCAGCCACCTCTGGGAGATCACAACTTGGGGTACAATCCCCATCGGATCATGCCCTTGCCACTTCGCCCCACAACTCGTTTGACAGTGACATTGAGTTTCTATTACAGAACCCCTTGTTAGATTTATCTGAGATTTCGATCAAACAATGCGATGAGATCACGGCTCCTTTCCGAATTAACCCTGCCTCAAGATTGAATGTCATGACGCACTGCAAGGGGGGCCATGGGGGGGGAACAAACCTATTCAAGACATTACATCATCAGGCAACCCTGGAATGTACGAGGTTCCAATTTCTACCGCATTCAACCAGGTACCTAGAGCATTGTCCCCCGAGAAAGGTGGCTCATGATGAATTTCATTTCCTACAATATCTATGGCCTGGTAGACCACTATAAATATCTCTCTATTAGGAATTTTCTTAAATTGTGCAATACATTTATGGTCTTGTGCTAGGAGACCATGACTTCTTCTGATAAGGTGTATACCTATTTTCGAAATATGTATCCAAGGTGGAAAATGGTGGCGGTGGATTCTTGGGGTCTATCCGGGGGCGTGGTGGCTGTGTGGAATCCTATGCTGGCTAGTTTCCATGCATATTATTTCTTTGGCGAAATACTACTATCTAGCCACATCTAGGGTTACAAGGAGCGTATACATTTTATAAATTTATATGCACCTTACTCAGATCGAAATGTTTTCTGGAAGAGAATGGAAGACAGTGATATAATCAAAATAGGCTCTCTTGTTACTACAGGGGATTTTAAAGCCACCCTTTCCTCAAAGGAACATTGGGGGAAGCGATGTAGGATGGAACCTATATCTACATATCTTACAAACCTTTTAATGCAGGATAATTTGTGGGACATACAACTACACAAGTTGTGCCCGACGTGGTACAATGAAAGGATCGATGATGCATACATTGGCAAGAGGCTTGATAGATTTATCTTACATGAGAAATTATTGGAAAGTCTGGGGAAGGTGCACTCAAGGGTGCTGAATACTACAATATCGAACCATCACCCAATTATTCTTAGCTGGTGTGAGGTCAAGTTTCCACGTGGTTTTCCTTTCAAATTCAACCAGATTTGGCTTGAAGATCCAAAATTTTCAGAAACTGGTCACTGAACACTGGGAGGCCATGGAGGACCGAAGATTGTATACTCCCATCACTTGGATGGGATGGGTACTTAAAGGGCTGAAGGTTAAGGTAAATATTTGGGAGAGGTAAAAGAATAAATGCCTCATTACTGAACTTACTTCTATAAATACTGAAATCAAAGATATACTACATATTCTGGATTTACTGGGTGACAATGTGATGCTCTGGAGGCGTCTAAAGGAATTGGAGGATCATAAAAGGAAGATTTTACTATACAGGAAAATACATGGCGTTTGAAGAGTAGGGCGATATGGCTTCAATCTGGCGACAAAAATACAAAATTCTTCCATAATATCACCAACCTTCAACGACAGCGAAATAGTATATGGAAGATCATTAATGATACTGGTGAAGAGTTTCACTCCATGGAGGAGATACAACTTGAGGCCGTCAGACATTTCCAAAACTTTTTTAAAGCTCAAGAAGGTGATCATGTGGATGATCAATTATTGTTGACCCATGATTACCCCACCATGTTCGATGAGGGTCGGAATGTAGCACTATCAAGTCAGGTCTTCGAGGAAGAAACTCTTTCTGTTCTAATGACCTTTTCTCATGACAAAAGCTCGGGTCCAGACGAATGGACCATAGAATTTTTCCTGACATTTTTTCAACTGATGGGGAGAGATTTTACTCAAATGGTGGAGGAGTCTCGGTTACATGGCCACATCACAGGTTCTATAAATTCTACGTTTATTGCCTTATTCCTAAGGGACCAACTCCAACAAAATTTAATGATTTCCGGCCCATATCTTTATGCAACATTCTGTATAAGATCATATCAAAGGTCTTTGTTGTGTGGATTAAGAAGTGTCTCTCTACTCATATCTCAAAGGAACATAAACTCAGGTGAAAATGAAATCACCTCTCACTTTGTAAGCAATTGTTGTGGGCATGTTCAATTTGTTTGCTTCATGCATACCCTTATCCCGGGTTTCATATACTAGTTCATAATTCTATGGAATGTTTTTTATGAGATGGCGTCATGTGTCAATAATGGAACCTCTCGAGAAGTATGGGAGGTAAGAAACGTTTATCTCAATGGGTTTTTTGAGTATTTTCGAACTCTCTCTATCTATTATGGAAGTTTTCTTTCCTTGATGTGCTTGCATTCTGGGATTGAGAATTGGATTTTGGTTTGTATCTCTTGCATGGGGGATTTTGTTTAATATTTGGTATCTTTGATGAACTATTTTCCTGCCATGATATGGGGTATTTTGGGGAAGAAAAACTTTGAATTGGTAACGTTTCCTATCTCAAGAAGTTTTTGTGACCTGTGGGATGATGTTGATGGCTTGTTTCATCGAGTCCAGGTCAATGCAGTGAGGAAAAATTGGTTTCTAGGATTTATGCTTATTTTCCTATTGTATTTTGGTGTTTCACTTCTACAAGATTGAACCTTCCTCAGATTTGTTGGGACCCTATGTTAGGTCATCTTCCTATGCGCTAGTATTCAGTCAGGATGAGGTCCTTGGCGGTAGTGGTCTTGTCATTTGAGTATTGGTTTATATTTTACCTTTGCGGTTTGCAACATAACCTTATGGTGCGACCCTCTTTGAGCATAGAAAACACATCACGAGGAGGTCGTGGTCGGAGTCCGGGTAGTGGATAATTGCCTCTATAATAAGGGTTTCTAACTATAAAGGGGATAAGTTTCCATTTATTAAATGAAATTCCAAAGCTAAATATGCTAGAAAAATAATTTTCTACTAAACTAAATACATAAAATTTTGCACCCTCCAAACCTAGAGGCCTTGACATTTTGCACCCTTGTCTCTACCCTTGGGAAAGCCTTGAAATATAAACATTCATGCTTTGTCAATAAATTGGATGATATCCCTAAGGATCCTCTCCTAAGGTCTCCTCTTATCCAGACATGCCTCTCACTTTAATTAGATGAGGTTTGATAAGTGGATCGTTGAGATTTGGTTCTTACCCCTTGTCTAGGTGTTGGATTATGGTGATCCCAAGTAGATAACTTTCTTTATGTGGGCTTTATATATGTAACTTTATTATGGTAGGACGAACATACCTAGGTAAACCTTTGATATTCCCTTTGTTTTGTATTGCAATTGCACACGGTAATAACTAAAATAACCATGGGGAAATACTATACACGAGGAGTAGCATTAAAATTTTAGGCACTCGTAACCCTGATATTAGCCACATTACTAGATACTCTTCCCAAAATATGTTTGATATCTCCTCCCAATAGTAGGTCTTAATTAAAAGGATCCATCAAACCCTATCTTAATTTCACATTGTCTTCTCGATTCTAAATGTACAACTACCTTAAGAAGGGTGGTGCTAAAAAATGAGACCAAAATTATAGGAAAGACCAGTGGTCAAATCCTTCTCTTACTTTATTGACATTTTCCCATACCTAACCAATGAGAACACACAAACAACTATTTCTATAAAATCACCTACAAATTCACTTACTTTATTGTCACTTTCCCATACCTAACCAATGAGAACACAAGAACACCTATTTCTATAAAAGCACCTATAATACTTTTGTGGGTTTGACTAATATCCCTTTAGTTAGTGTGTGCACAGTAGCCTAGATCCTAAAGTGATTCCACTACAATGATAATCCACTAGGTGTATTTGTTCTTAAAAAACTAAGCATGGATATATGTCCCATTTATGGCCAAGTTCCACCAAAATGGTTCCCCCTACCTACCTAGTAACTGCATTACATTTATTTCATGACAAGACTACCCTACAACCCACCAAATTTATATCATATCCTTGAATTCAATAACAATTTTTTTTTCAAGACATAGCTAAGTTGGAACAAACTTAGCTCTAGAGCTTAGGATATGTTCCCACCTCTAATGTTTATAAAACAATATATATAAAATTTCTAAAGCATGTGGGAGCCAAAGTATCACCTTTCCTATATTGACTTCGTCTTAAACATCATGGAAAATATCCATAGATGAGTTATCCTTACGAAACCAAACATTTCATTGAAAATAATCATCCATACCATAACATTACGACTTCCCTTTTAACCACATAAAACTTATTTTTAAATTACCATAATTCATTTTTAATATCACATAATTAGATTAAAAAATCAACCAAAATCCTCTTAAATAATAGTTTATGAAATAAAGATTCAACAATTTTATATAATTAATAATTTAGATAAATATCTTAAATCGAATTTGATTAATAATTATTTATAATCAACAATAGCACTTATTAACGCAAACCCCTTATTAACCAAAAGAAAAGACTTACACATTTCATTTAATGGAATTTAAGTGGCCTTTAAAAAACACACGTATTTCATTTCAAAATGTCAAATTTTTAAACTTCCCTCGTTCATTTCCCTCCGGTTGCATGGTTTTTCCAGGGAAGGAAGAAGAATGTGGCCATACTGTCGTGGGTTTTGTGGAAGGATGCGGCCATACTATCGTAGGTTTGGAGGAAGGATGCAAGAAGTCAAGAAATTGATCCTGAGTGCCTGTTGCGTTAGCGCCGCTGGGCCTGGGGAGGTCAGGAAGAACATATAAACATAACCAGATTGAGCGTAGATTAGGTCGTATTTCAAGGCTATTTGGAGGGTGGCTTCTTCAGTTTGAGGAAAGTGAGAGGCGACATCTTTGCCGATAGGAGATAAGAGGGTGCGAAGGAACTAGTCCATGTAAACCCGATCTTCGAAGGGGGGGGCTCGACATAAGCTCCGTCTTCGTCGCCATTCCTGAACATGGGCGGAAAGGCGGGTCGAAGAGGTTTGCTTGAATGCAATCAAGAGCTCCATGCCAGTATCGTATCGGAGAGGGAGCTGGAAATAAGATAAAAAGGCTTGGGCAAGGGTTGCAAAGGTGGTATGGGAAGAGGTGGCTTGGTCAACATACCATTTAGAAGCTTCGTCGGTAAGCGTGCGTTGGAACAAATGAAGACGGATGGATTCATCGGTAATGTAATTGGAGGAACACCACATGTGGAAAGATCGGACATGATTGGTTGGATATTTTCCAGCAAGGCCTTCAAACTTAGGGATGACGGAGGGGAGCTTCGTTGGCATAGTAGGCCAACCAACATCGTGGCGGATAGGGTCATTAATCAACTGATTGAAATCGGGGAGGCTGAGGCCTGCAATGTACGGCAGCAAGGGTATGGCCGAGGTAGTTCCTATGGCGGTTCCGCTAGTAGTGATTCAGGCATTAGGGCCTGGAGCACCGCTAACGTTAGGCCCTGGACCAGACATGGTGAAGGTGACAGGGGGGAGAACCAGGAGGAGAAGGAGAACCCAATGAATCAGAAGAGGAGTCGGAGTGCGGACTTGGAGGGGGACTAGCTCGACGACGGCGGGACAGAGCAGGTCGATCGACTGGAAACTGAGGGTGAAGGCCAAGAAGTCTCCGGGAAAGGCGCCTTGGGGGCGCAATGATGACGGGAAGAAGGAAACCGACAAGGGAAAAAAGGGACAGAATCAAGTGAGGTCAAGGGCAGAAAAGGTGCAGTGACAATTGATTTTAGAGTCTTTGCCAAGCGGTGTTAACCAGGCGCTTCTTCACTTAGGGTCAGTGTGTGGCGTGCGTTAATTTTAATTTTTAAACCCTTTCCGTTTTGAGAGCAAGAAAAAAATGTGCTACGTAACTGAAAATAAATTTGCAGAGAACAGTATATAATGCTGAAATAACATAAAATTAACAGCTACTTTTGCATCTATCTAACCCAAGAAGGCGGGTCTCTCAAAACTAATCGAAAAAGGGGAAAAATCTAGGCAAAACACACGGAAAAGAGGCCAATAGATCTAAGGTCAAAAGGGACAGGGATCTAGAGGATAAAAGCTGCTGAGAAGAGGCGCAGATCACAGCCAAGAGACAGAGGAAAGGTGGCTGGAAAAAGGAAGGAAATCAGCAAAAAGAGGAAAGGACAGGGAGGAGGTCCTGAAAAGAGGTCCAAACAAAACGACAAGAGGTGATTTGAAAGGAAGAAAGGATGATTTAAAGGGATCTGAAGAGGAGGTTTCAGATCTGAAAAAGGGAAGGCTGAAACTCTGAAAAACAGAAGGCTGAAACAGCTAAAACTCTTCCACAAAAGGTGGAGGGTACTAAAGCCCTAGGGGGCTAGGTTCCCACTTAGATGAGTACAAATAGATCAGAACTAGGTCAAACTTGCTGAGACAGAGGCTGGAAAACCCTGACAGAAGCTTCAGCAAAACCCAGAAAAATTGCAGAAAAATCACTGAAAAATTGGCAGGTCGTAGGTTCTGACCTGTTTTCAGTGCAGGTCGCAGAGAATAGGCTGAAAAGTGTGACCTGGAGGTCCAGGTCACAGGTTCTGGGCCAAAAATTGAAACCCCCCGTTCCGGTTGTCTCGGCGGCAGATTTTCAGAAAAGTTGCCGTCTCAGTTGCGGCTGGTGTCGCTTACCTGCGCAATAGGGCCAGAAACACACGGAAGTTAGAAATTTTAATGTTTTAGGGTTTTATGTGAGAAAAACAACATAAAAATAGGGAAAATATTCAGCTGAAAAGAAACCCTAGGGTCTGAAGTAGCTGGATATGCAGGAATATGAAAAACGACAACGGTCGTAATTTAAAACCCGTGTGGAGTCGCCATTTGTTAGTATGAATCCTTTGTCGAAGTGTAGGAAAAAGGACCACTTTAGCTACGCATAACTAATAGCCCTAACAACAAAAGTGGTTGCCAATATCTTCAGATCTGCGGTTAGTTAGACAAGAAAAGAGCTGCAAAACACCAGATCTATGCATGGAAAGACATTAAGCAGTAAAAACAAGGGTTTGCTCCATATACCAATAGACAAGACAAGAACAATTTTTAAAAGAATTTTTATATTAATCGGGCACCTGGGAGGAAAACAAGAAGGTGTATCCAATTCTCCTTAGTGGGATGGGTTCTTGGAAGTCCTCAGCACTTCAGATCTAAGATTTCTCTCTCTTGTTGGTGTAGAAAACCCAATGCAAAGAATAGAGCTCAATGGGAGCTCACACAACAAATGATGGAAAAATGGGACTAAGTGTATAGATCCAGAGTGATCTAATAGGCAACAAAAGGTGAAGAATGGTAGGAAAAACCCTCCTATTTATAACAAAATATTGGGTCATTCTAGATCTTGGTGCATGGGTTAACCAGATCTAGATCCACTTTTTATGGAATATTTTATTATATTTGTTGGAGGGAAAAGGTATTTGACTTGGGTCAAATCCCTTAATTAGTTAAAAATAAATAAATAAATGATTGATTTATCTTTTTAAGGAAGCGGTTAGAAGATAATCAAATAAATAAGGATTTATTTAATTATTTGTGGGTGATTTGGTCATATTTAACAAGGAATATTATCTAAATAAGATTTAAATAATTATTCCTAGAAAATAATAAGATAAATAAAGGTTTATCTAATTAATTTCTTTGTTTTTTGGGTTAAACATGACTAGGAATAATAATTAAATTATGGTTTAATTAATTATTCCATGAGGAAAATCAAACAAATATAGGTTTGTTTAATATTTCCTTTTGGGGTTTCCTGTTTAGACCATAACAACCTAATAAATGTGTTTTATTAAGTTATTTTACATAGTGAAAGCAATTTTACTTAGGGTAAAATTGGTCTTACATGGTGTACTTGGGTCCATCTAATGATAATAGGTTAGATGACCAAAAAATGGTGTAACAGATTGCCCCCCAGTGTGCGAGTGTCAGGAGCAAATCGTATGACCGAAGCACGTTGTAAGAACTCAATCACTAGACAACAAAAGGGAAGTCAGAGAGAGAAATGCAAGGTAGATAGTGTGTTGAAGAACTAGACCCTGAGGAGACGAGACTCACAGGTGCAACAAGTCTCTTTTTATGAGAGGGTACCTGTGCTGAAGGCGGCGGGGGAGGCATACCTATGCCCGCCGAGACAAAGTAAAAAAGAATAGTGTGTCCAGTAAACAAGGGACCGAACCATAAAGTACAACTGGCATAATCATGAGCCAGATAAAAATACAATGAAGAATCCCATATACATGCTGTGCCTGGGATAACAGCCAGGACTTGTACAATAATATCTGAGTACATGAGATACAAATACAACCCAAATGCCCCCTGTAAATGGGGAAGGGCTCACAAAATCTGACTGATACATGCAAATCAAAGAGGCGCCGCAAGTGGCTAAGGCCAACATCATCAAATATCTGGAGCTGCATCGAAGGCTGCAAGGAGGAGGTCATCCGGGCATGTGGGGGGCTACCTGCAGGGCCACCCCCTCATGAGGGTTGAGACATCTCACACACACCCGGGAATCATCAAGAGTTGTTGCTGTATCACTGAACCATCAAGTATACGGATCTCGGTCATGCTGAAAGGAGCTGGAGTGGAGAAACAACCAAGTCAAAGGGAAACGAGAGATCCCTTTGCCTGATCCGAGGCACCGAACAAGAGTGGAAGCTGGAACCAAGGTACACCGCCCTCTAGACCTGGCTTCTGGAATGAATGAGCTGATGTCGACAGAAGGAGGTCCGCCATAGGTGAGTCAATGAGAGACCTTCAACTAAGGCACGAGAGAAAATAGTAGAGCGACGAACAGACTGACACTAATGATGATAGTGAAATGGAAAGGATAGAGTGGCGAATGGACGACTTCCCTTGTTAGAGCATAAAGGGCATGAATGACATGGCAGCGACTGACACAATATCATAAGGGATAGGGGACAGTGGGACTGAACGTCATAATGTGTGACACAAGAGAGAGACCAAGCAATGAGGGATGGAGGGCTATAGCGGGGTACAAAGGGACGCGGAATAGACTCCATGAAGGCGATGATGACTCAACTTAGATGCTCTAAACAAGGGCGACTTGATGGTGCTGCCACATAGGAAAGGCCCAATGGGGGACCAGAAAAACATGAGTACAATATGGGAACTCATGACGAAAATCGACACGAACAAAGACAAGTAAGGAGGCAAAGTGGTGCCCCGAGTACAAGTGTCGCAAGTGAGGAAATTCGATTTTAATGAGAGGTGAAGTGATCCTTCTTGGACAAAATGTGTCCTGGTAAAGTATCAAATCATAAAAAAATAACAGATACCCATTTTAGGGCTCGGTGAGAGCTTTCCAACGGTGCAGACGGTTTGTCAAACGGGGCTACGGTGTGGTCGCAGCGGTCGAAAGAAGAAACAGGAGTTCTCTTTTAATAAGGCAGTTTTCCCTCCAAATTCACTCATTTGCTATTGTTGCTGTGGTGAATGTAGAAAGGAGAGAAGGCCCTAAATCTTGCGGCGAGCGTAGCGGAAAAACTAACCGTTGGAATAGAGATCTGTCAGTTGCAGGTAAGAGGCCTAACCTTACTCTTTCATTTTGATGGATTGAAAGTTCAGTTTAGGGCCCAAAATCCCAAAAATAGACCCTCCTTCTTCTCTACGGCTAGGTCGCACTTTTTGGGCCAAAAAGTGCGACCTGGGACGCAGGTTTTATAGCAAAACCTGCGACCTGGTCCAGAACTAGGCAGAAAACTGCGACCTGGGAGATGAGGGGGTTTTGGTGCTGTTTTATGGCTGAGAGTTGGGTTTTTGTGTTTGGTTATGGTATTCCCGATCTATATGCTGACAAAGATGATGTTTTTGTGCAATTATGGCAGATGTACGGGTTAACTGGAGGGAGAGAGACCTGGGTACATTATGGGCAAAGATCCAGGTGGATCAGGGTGTCCGTTGTGTGTTGGCCAGGTTTGGGGTTCTAAAGTTTTTGGAGAACCCGTTGATGAGAGCAGGAGAGCCCTTGTTGGCCCGGATTATCAGTTATTGGGATCCAGAGCATGAGGTCTTTGTAGTGCAGGGGCACAGGATCGAACTGACAGTCCAGGATGTGTATTTCCTAACGGGTCTCCCACCACTGGGGATGGTGGGAAACATGTAGCCAGTATTACCGCGGGGGCGGCATATCATGGAGTTTGTGGAACAACATTGTCGACCGGGTTTCCAAGTCAAGGGGACTCGGATACCGATCGGGGATCTAGAGAGGCTAGAAAGTCGTACAGTGGCCGCAGTTGTGCTGCGTATCCTGGGCAACCAGGCGTTCCATCACATCACCGGGGGGCAGATGATGCTTGTAGAGAGTGTGTTGAGTGGGAACTACTATGGGTGGGTCCAAATGATGCTGGTGTCATTAAAACGACAGTTGTCGCTCTTCAAGCGGCAAGTGAACCACGATTGCTTGTATGGGACTTTATTGTGTGCCTTCTTCTTTGAGAAGATCCCGACCTTGCGGCCTCGTATACGCTCCGGGGATGGGGTTCAGAGAGCCTGCAGATGCGCAGTGGGGGCAAACTATCATGGAGGAGAGGAGGAGGGGTGGTCGGGCGAGTGTTTCGACTTGAGTTTTTTTCCCATTAGGATCAGATGTCGTTATACATAGACGACTATCCCTATAGTGGGATGAGTTATTGTGGGGATCTAGACCTGCCACTTTCGCCTGGTCGAGTATGGGGGCCCGATGGTAAGTGACAGATTGTTATTCTTGTATGGGCATGTTAAAGTTTTTTGAATAGTAGATAGGGTACTGATTCATGTACTGTTGGTATGCAGATATAGCACCGGTAAAACCGGCCGGATATATGGGACGACCGGCAGCAGCTGGAGCTGCAGGTCCGAGTGGGTCGAGAGCAGCGCAAAATGAGGATGCAGCCGCCCTTCTGGAGGACATCCGCCGTAGATGCGAAAGGTTGCTGACCGGAGTATCAAAGCGCGGGTAGCAGGACTTAAACGACCAATACATAGAGCCATGTATTGGTTTACCCTCGGAATAGCGAGGGGTCATGCGGCGCATGGCGATGGCCGGTCAGGGGATACGTGATCTACAGGCTGCAGGGGCAGAGCCATTGGCTCGGGATCCGCCAGATAGTGATTAGGTGTGGGGCATGTGGTGCCCCCTAGTGTGTATGTAGGGGCAGGTGGTGCCCACAGTTTTGAGTTTTTTGTAACATGCTATGGGCATGTCATATGTATCAGAGTAGATGGACTCTAAACACATGTTTTTGCGACACATATTATGGATATGCATCATTTTTAATGATTATGAATGTTATTGTCTTGTATGAAATGCGTGTGATAAATGCCAATATAGAACATGGTTTGCAATACTATCTACATAGTGATTCTGTTCTCGAGGTACATGGTTGAAAGTTATGGTTTCAAATGCACGTATCAAGAGTTTCACTCGTAAATAGCGTCTAAACAGCATAGGGTTATGCACACGGTAAACACCATTTAGTTGCATGACAAGAAGTAGGGAATCCAAATGAACGTGCAGATGGAGGATGCGATGGAAGAGGGCATCGGCTAAGAGACCACGCACTGCATCATATTCGGCCTGATTGTTGGTGGCAGAACCAATGCAGACCCCGTTGGAGAGAACAAGGGCATGCAAGGGGGTGAAGATGGCCCAACCTGCCGAGGCTAGATTCCGGGAGTAACGACTTGCACCATCGGCGTAACCGATAAAGGGTGTGGATGGGGGGTCCTGCGAAATGGTGTGACAAGACAACAAATGAGGGGAGGAGAGGCAATGACGGCAGCGTGAGTGCACAGAAGTCATCGGGCGGTAACCGCAGGAGGGAGTGCAAGGAGCAGGATGAATATGACTCATATACAAATCAGAGGGTGGTATATGAGGGCTATCGGAAGTATGGTGAGGACTCGGGCTGCGGAGGTCAACAGAGACACGGGTGGAGTGATCTCGTGTATGGGTAGGAAAGGGGTGGTCAAGGGACACAACAGGGGAGGATGCAGATGGGCTAGGCTCCAAGTGTCTCGCAGAGGAGGATAGGTAAAGAATGGTTACAGTAGACTCCGTCATCTGAACATCAGGGGGGGGGAATGTCGATGGGAGCGGGGGGATCCTCGGGCTGACCTAACGCATACTGCGCGAGGATGGGAGAGGCGGATTGATTTTGTTCAACCTCATACTCTCAGACTACCTCTAAAGAGGCACGGTAATGCGTCAGGCGAGGAAAATGGTGGGAGTAATGGCCATGAATGCCGCATAAAGCACAAGGTTTGTTGGTGCGGAGAGTCTTGGGGTTCTTGGTTGCGGACGAAGAAGGAATGGAGGCTTCAAGGACCATAGACTCAGGGAATGCGACTTTAACCATGGGCTGAATACGGGGCAACTCGGGACAAGCATGGGTGGCATGACCGGTGACATCACACAAGGCACAAGGCTTTGCGGGGGGAGGAGGGGCCGGGTCAGTCGTGGTGGTCTTGTCTTTGGGTGCCCCCTTGCGGGCTTTTCCTTTCTTCTCGGGAGCCGTCACGACAGGAGAAGGGTCCTGTGGAGGTGCTGGGGGCACAGTGGCAACATAGGAAGCGAGGGGGACCGGTTGAACCGGTGTCAAAGCCATGTAGGGTTTGGGGTGACCAGGAGGGGTGGCGGCTGGGGGATCAAGGTACCAGACCGGTATGCCCAAGGTCAAGTTAGGGAGAGAGAGGGTGGCCATGACGGGGACAGAATACACTCCGGGAGGGGGAGCTAGGAAAGGGATCTGCCCAGCAGGGTAATGACCAGGAGGGATGGCTTCGAGATGGTTAAGGCCAGGAGGAACCGATCCAGGAGGGTAAAGGGGTTCAGGGAGACCAGCTGTAGGGGTAGGGCCAGAAGGAGGTGGTCCGGCTGGCTGAGATGGATGGCTAGGAGCAGGTTGCGGAGGGCGAGGGGGAGGTTGCTGACTAGCCGAGGCAGGCCGCTTACGGGCAGACTGAGACGATTGCATCATGCAAACATTCGAGGAGCTGGGATCAGTGATGGGAGGAGGGGGAAGGTTAGGGAAAGTTCCAAGCAGGGAGGAATCTTTGTAAACGCCGGGGGAGACACTAGTCAAGGAATCAACGGTTTGCTTGTTGGCTACAGAAGAGATAGTCGTCTCAGGTGAGGTCTGAGATTTTGGCTCATGATATGTCAACTGGTCAATGGTGACTATCTTTCCATTATGGGGGAAAGACATCTTGCGGAAAACCGCGGATGGGACAGCAGACATAGCATAGGTGTAGCTTTGCCCCAATAGAATGTTGTAGTCTAGCGGGGCGTCTATGACTTCGACGTCAACGCAAACAGTCTTACCGGCGAGGGTGATAGGACAATTACGGAAAAGGCCAATGGGCTGGGAGGCGTGGCCATCCCACGCTCGAAGGGTGATCATGGAAGGGGCCAGCTCAGGGGATCCGAGTTGCTTCCAAACCGAAGCGGACATCACACAGGTGGATGCCCCCTCATCAATTATACACCGTGAAACGTTGGCGTTCCAGATTTTGACTGGGATTTGGAAGGCGACGGAAGCAGGAAGAGGGGGATGGTCCGATTGAGTGGCGTCGAAAACAATCATTTGGTCATCAGCAGGATCTACAGTGCCCACAGCAGATAGTAGAGCCTTCTTTTGGGAAGGGCACGACTGGAGGAGTTCCAGTGTGGAAATGGCAGCAGGAGATTGCGCCAAATCATCTACTATACTATACGAATGAGCAACTCGACCGGAAGCAGCGTTTCGACGTAGGGGTCCCTTAGGAATCTTGGTATGGACCTCAACTTTGGGTTGAGGGATATGTAAGGGGCCACTGGATGTCGAAAGAGGCTCCGTAGAACCTGAAGAAGGAGGCTCGGGGGCAGACTGAGCAGGAGACTTGGGGTACTGGCAAGATCGAGTTTGAAGGTGAAGGTCGACGGTCGGGGAAGGATCAGAGTGCATCATAAGGATCTGGTAATCAGAGGAACCAGAAAGGGAAGGGGGAGTGGCGACCTGGCTATCAGGCGGTTGGGTAGCCACGAATCCTTGCTGAGGGAAAGGATCAGTAAACACAGTCGGTTGGGTAGTGGCCACATTAGGAGGAGCATGAGGGGAGGCGTGTTGTCCGCGCAATGTGGCTTGAGACTCCCACATCTGCCGCATCTGGGGTAAGAGGGGACAATCATGGGTGTAATGACCATAAACACCGCAACACGAACAAGGCTTATTTGTGCAAAGCGGCCTGTCCGGCTTGGGCTGAGTGCCCTGTTGCTGGTTGGCAGTGTTAGGGTCCACACCAGGATTGGGTCCACGGGTACCAGGGGAAGATTGGTTTTGATTGCCTCTCCACCTTCTTTGAGAAGAAGGGGGATTAGTCGCGCCCTGTTGTGCAAATACTTGCCCTGGAGGGGGCTGTAAGTGTTGTTGCGGGTTTTGAGGAGGCAAGGGAGATGGAAGCGCGTATGCTGGAGGAGCTGGCGCACCAGGCTGCGGATAAGGGTAATGGTGGGGTTGGGAAACATTGAGGTAAGCAGGAGGTTGGGAAAAAGGAGGAGGCATGCCGTATCCTGGATACATGCTACCGGGAGGGGGAAGAGTGCTAGAGGTGCTGGCCCCTCCCTGAGGGAGACCATAGCCCATAGAAGTTTGAGCGTATGGATGGGAAAGGGCTCCAACGATACCGTCAGGGGAATGAGATGCCCCCGGGGCGTTAGCGCCGCCGGGCCTGGGGAGGTCAGGAAGAACGGTATAAACATAACCAGATTGAGCGTAGATTAGGTCATATTTCAAGGCTATTTGGAGGGCGGCTTCTTTAGTTTGAGGAAAGTGAGAGGCGACATCTTTGCCGATAGGAGCTAAGAGGGTGCGAAGGAACCAGTCCATGTAAACCCGATCTTCGAAGGGGGGGGGCTCGACATAAGCTCCGTCTTCGTTGCCATTCTTGAACATGGGCGGAAAGGCGGGTCGAAGAGGTTTGCTTGAATGAAGTCAAGAGCTCCGTGCTAGTATTGTATCGGAGAGGGAGCTGGAAATAAGATAAAAAGGCTTGGGCAAGGGTCGCAAAGGTGGTATGGGAAGAGGTGGCTTGGTCAACATACCATTTAGAAGCTTCGTCGGTAAGCGTGCGTTGGAACAAACGAAGACGGATGGAGTCATCGGTAATGGAATTGGAGGAACACCACATGTGGAAAGATCTGACATGATTGGTTGGATCTTCTCCAGCAAGGCCTTCGAACTTAGGGATGTCGGAGGGGAGCTTGGTTGGCATAGCAGGCCAACCAACATCGTGGCGGATAGGGTCATTAATCAACTGATTGAAATCGGGGAGGCTGAGGCCTGCAATGTACGGCAGCAAGGGTATGGTCGAGGTAGTTCCTGTGGCGGTTCCGCTAGTAGTGATTCCGGCATTAGGGCCTAGAGCACCGCTAACGTTAGGCCTTGGACCAGACATGGTGAAGGTGACAGGGGGAGAACCAGGAGGAGAAGGAGAACCCAATGAATCAGAAGAGGAGTCGGAGTGCGGACTCGGAGAGGGACTGGCTCGACGACGGCGGGACGGAGCAGGTCGATCGACCAGAAACTGAGGGTGAAGGCCAAGAAGTCTCCGGGAAAGGCGCCTTGGGGGCGCAATGATGACGGGAAGAAGGAAACCGACAAGGGAAAAAAGGGACAGAATCAAGTGAGGTCAAGGGCAGAAAAGGTGCAGTGACAATTGATTTTAGAGTCTTTGCCAAGCGGTGTTAACCAGGCGCTTCTTCACTTAGGGTCAGTGTGTGGCGTGCGTTAATTTTAATTTTTAAACCCTTTCCGTTTTGAGAGCAAGAAAAAGTGTGCTGCGTAGCTGAAAATAAACCTACAGAGAACAGTATATAATGCTGAAATAACAGAAAAATAACAGCTACTTGTGCATCTATCTAACCCAAGAAGGTGGGTCTCTCAAAACTAATCTGAAAAGAAAGGGAAAAATCTAGGCAAAACACACAGAAAAGAGGCCAATAGATCTAAGGTCAAAAGGGACAGGGATCTAAAGGATAAAGCTGCTGAAAAGAGGTGCAGATCACAGCCAAGAGACAGAGGCAAGGTGGCTGGAAAAAGGGAGGAAATCAGCAAAAATCGGAAAGGACAGGGAGGAGGTCCTAAAAAGAGGTCCAAACAAAACGACAAGAGGTGATTTGAAAGGAAGAAAGGCTGATTTAAAGGGATCTGAAGAGGAGATTTCAGATCTGAAAAAGGGAAGGCTGAAACTCTGAAAAACAGACGGCTGAAACAGCTAAAACTCTTCCACAAAAGTTGGAGGGTAATAAAGCCCTAGGGGTCTAGGTTCCCACTTAGATGAGTAAAAACAGATCAGAACTAGGTCAAAGCGGGCTGAGACAGAGGCTGGAAAACCCTGACAGAAGCTTCAATAAAACCCAGAAAAATTGCAGAAAAATCACTGAAAAATTGGCAGGTCGCAGGTTCTGACCTGTTTTCAGTGCAGGTCGTAGAAAATAGGCTGAAAAGTGCGACCTGGAGGTCCAGGTCATAGGTTCTGGGCCAAAAAGTGCGACCCCCCGTTCCGGTTGTCTCGACGGCAGATTTTCAGAAAAGTTGTCGTCTCAGTTGCGTCTGGCGTCGCTTACCTGCGCAATAAGGCCAGAAACACACGGAAGTTAGAAATTTTAATGTTTTAGGGTTTTATGTGAGAAAAACAACATAAAAATAGGGAAAATATTCAGCTGAAAAGAAACCCTAGGGTCTGAAGTAGCTGGATATGCAGGAATATGAAAAACGACAGCGGTCGTAATTTAAAACCCGTGTGGAGTCACCATTTGTTAGTATGAATCCTTTGTCGAAGTGTACGAAAAATGACCACTTTAGCTATGCATAACTAATAGCCCTAAAAAAAAAAGTTGCTGCCAATATCTTCAGATCTGTGGTTAGTTATACAAGAAAAGAGCTGCAAAATACGAGATCTATGCATGGAAAGAAATTAAGCAGTAAAAACAAGGGTTTGCTCCATATACCAATAGACAAGACAAGAACAATTTTTGAAAGAATTTTTGTATTAATGGGGCACCTGTGAGGAAAACTAGAAGGAGTATCCAATTCCCCTCAGTGGGATGGGTTCTTGGAAGTCCTCGGCACTTCAGATCTAAGATTTCTCTCTCTAGTTGATGTAGAAAACCCAATGCAAAAAGTAGAGCTCAATGGGAGCAAATGATGGAGATATGTGACCAAGTGTATAGATCCAGAGTGATCTAATAGGCAACAAAAGGTGAAGAATGGTAGGAAAATCCCTCCTATTTATAACAAAATATTGGGTCATTCTAGATCTTGGTGCATGGGTTAACGAGATCTAGATCCACTTTTTATGGAATATTTTATTATATTTGTTGGAGGGAAAAGGTATTTGACTTGGGTCAAATCCCTTAATTAGTTAAAAATAAATAAATAAATGATTTATTTATCTTTTTAAGGAGGCGGTTAGAAGATAATCAAATAAATAAGGATTTATTTAATTATTTAAGGAAGTGGCTGAAAGATAATTAAATAAATAATGATTTGTTTAATTATTGGTGGGTGATTTGGTCATATTTAACAAGGAATATTATCTAAATAAGATTTAAATAATTATTCCTAGAAAATAATAAGATAGATAAAGGTTTATCTAATTAATTTCTTTGTTTTTGGGTTAAACATGATTGGGAATAATAATTAAATTATGGTTTAATTAATTATTCCATGAGGAAAATCAAACAAATATAGGTTTGTTTAATATTTCCTTTTGGGGTTTCCTGTTTGGACCATAAACAACCTAATAAATGTGGTTTATTAAGTTATTTACTGTAGTGAAGGCAATTTTACTTAGGGTAAAATTGGTCTTACATGGTGTACTTGGGTCCATCTAATGATAATAGGTTAGATGACCAAAAAATGGTGTAACACTGGCTACAAGGTTGATTTTGGCACTTCGTCTCAAGCATATGTTTGTGGCACGAAGTTCTAATCAGGAAGTGAACCTATCCTCCAATCAAACAATGAATTCGATGTACTATGATGGTGGCAACTGGTGCCTCTTCTTTTTGGTGCAATCAGATCACATTCAATCGACAAACACGGAATGAGAATTCTATTATAATTATTGGTGACACTTAGATTGGTTTGGACTTTGATTTCCACATGGATGTAGGTCTAAAATTTCTCATGAATGATGCAGGTATGTATATACATATATATATATCAAAGATATACTTTGGCACGTAGGATGCCCTTGATCACTCTTGGAAACAGGTTGGTCATTAAACAATCTAGAGGAATTACATAACCCATGCAACCATATCCATATAACACCAGCTGGTATAAAACTTTTATAAAACGTAGACATTAAAAATGAGTACAGCCATTGACAGGTGAATACATGGTTGACTTCGGAGCCTCACCATTATTAATCATTGACCTTACATCATTTCCCCATAAATTATTTAACATGCAAGTAATGATTAGATCCCTAAGGATGATAATTTGAAAGCATTGTTTCAAATTGGGCAATAGTTTCAACTCCCAATTTTAATTAATTAAATAGCACTGTACAACAAGATATGAACAAAATGAAGTTGATCTCAACAACCAACCTGTTTAAAATCATAGGGCCAATTATATATAATCTAACTTTCATAATTGTACAAACTTTTGGAAGATGAAGAGACAAACAGAAGAAGTTGATCTGTAGTGACTGTTGGTATTTTGTGCCACAGAATTTGTTGAGCTCCCCAACCACTCCAGTGAGCCTACACTGATTTGGAATGGGTGCATACAGCAAAGGTTAATGCAGTAGTGTATAACATGACTGAACTCTGAGACTGTGTGATCACTTTGTTGTAATGCTAGAACCACTTGACTAAAAATATTATTGTGTTTGTGTCACAGTTCTAATTTTCCACTTTGATCCACAGCAATGTTGCCCATTGCGATTCACATTGGGTGTTGATGATTCTTTGTTATTTTTCACCTTTGGTACAATGAGTGAATTTTCATGCCCATACTTGATGAATTTTGTGCTGAACTTGTCTCACAAGCATGGTCAATTTGTGACTCACTCTAGGATCAAACAACCTCACTTAACAAATTTTGATGTCAACCACTCTCCTGCAAGTTGGGGAGTGTTAGAAATGACAATAAAATTATTGTGTGGAATTTTTTAGCTTGTCAGGATTGATGAAACTATTGGGGTGGAGTTTTTGTTGTATTACACATGCAGTCTAGGTACAAAATTGAGGGGACATTGCCACATTATCATCTTGGGAGTTTGGAAAATGTTTCTACCTTGGAATTATTTGTTGGAGATGTTATGACTTGTATGCACAAGTTTGTTGGTCAAGTCAAAGATGATAAGTTGAGTCTCTAGGTGCTAGCAACATTATCCTTGATAGTGTAATCTTTGTAATTTATTAACCATTGAAGCAGTTAGTGTTTGACATAGTGAAATTTGATCATTGTAATTCTTATATATACACATAGAAAGAAGAAGTGAGCCAAGTGCTAATATGTCTATAGTTTCTATAAGAGAAACTTGTTCTGTACCTGAAAATAATCACAAGTACCTATCTACTTTGTTGATAGATTGCATGACCTTAAAATACATTGGCATCAATGCTAATAAAAATCATTAAGGTTGGGTGTGTTTATTGTAGTGTACAATACGCGATAAGCTCTTCTTGGAAAGTAGAAGCGATGTGGAATAGTTTCAATGCACATATCAGTTTTTCCTCCTCTCAAACATGGTATCAAAGCCTAGTTTATTAAGATCTAGGAGATTTTGTAAATTTATGTAGATGTTCTATGCTTGATGAAACTTTACTTTTCACTACAACAATCACATAAACAATCAAGTAAAATGTTGATAGAACATACCAGTGGATCTACAAAAGACAAACCAGAAACATAAAAATTTGGTGGTGCATTACAGCAATCAACAGGATGCTTCAACCAGCAAAGTCTCCTTGGTAAACTAACCCAGCATGTGTCACAACAGCCCTCAAAGCAGTCACTCAGTCAACCCAAAGGCAACCCCAGAAAATTCAACGCAAAACAACAACAAGAAAGTCAACGCATCTCGGTCCTTGGTCAAGCTTTTGACCTCGGCTATTGTGCTAATGTGTGCGGCCTTCCAAAATCGAAGTCTCCACCAATTTTCAGCCTCTTTGGACCATCCGTTGACCAAATTCAACACTGCTCAAACTTGCGTGGAAACCCTAGCTGCAGTAAATTCGTCCTTCTTCCTAACTGCAGTAATTCGTCCTTCTTCCCACGTGTGAACCGAAATTTCCTCCAAGGAACTTGTACTAAATTAGAAAAGGAGAAGATGTGTGATGAGATGAGTGAAATGATCTCCAACGTTGACTGTATATATATCCATCATTGAGGTGTGTGACACATCTGTTGGGGATGTAAAACCTTAAGGCCAACCTGCGCATATTTGAAATTATTAAAAAATAAATTCAAAATAAATGTTCTGCTCATCAGATTAAGATCAATTTTATATCGATCTTACACCTCTCTGAAATAGGAACCCAATAAAAATATTGGTATCTTCATCTGAGCATCAAAACATGGAGTTTGGACCTAGTTATCCAATTTTAACACTCCCTCTTAACTAGGGAGAACTCCATCCACCTGTGCAATCAAACATCGTGCGTCATCCCACCGTAACTTGCTTTGTTGGCCTCTTTATTTCATAACAGAAGTGGGTCGGTCACAAAGACATCATTCCCCAGCTGATAGATTCAACCCAGTGGTCCGAAACCTCTATCAAACTCACTGTAACGTCTCTTCCTTCTACCCATAAAATTTTTTATTTTTTTATTTTTTTCATTTAATTCAGGGCTTCTATTGGCCACAGCTATTCAACTCTACTTTCTAATTTCGTCACATATGATCTGGTATGGAGTAGAGCTACTATTCCTCCTATTACTCTTGGGAGTATAGTTTACTGCTTATTTCCACTAATGGTTGTGACTGATGGTATATACCCTTACTCTCCACCATCTCTATTAATTTTACCTATATATTTTACCACCTCTATTGTATGGTTGCCTTTACTCCCATGTTTTTCTATCGAGGCATATTTTAATTTATACCTATACTCTACCACATTTATATGGTCCTTACACATGACAATTTACTCATAAATCTTTTGCACACCATTGTAGACTTATTAACTCTACGTTTCTATTCAAATATCATTCTCTTATGTATTACTATGGGATTCGATGGGTTTTTCTTCTTGATGTAATCCCATTTCTTGTCACCTCACGATGGAATTGCAAATCCTTCACGGTCTAATCATATGGACCCTCCTGTCAAGGATAAGAATTTATTGTGAGTATGAATATCTCATCGTTTATGCTTTACATATATAATTCTGAAGCTAAGTAGTATGGAGGTAAGCATACGAAATTTTCCATTTCATTCAATGTGTCTCGTTGACATGGTTACTAAGTGTGTGGCCATGTTAACTGTGCAATTCTCCCCATCGCGCTATTCATTACACCTTGTTGAATTTTCAGTTCATTAGTTCTGCATACGTCCATGCTGGAGGTTATATGTGTTTATATATTCTTTGTGATATGCCATGCTTGCATACGTTATTAATACGTCGGAAATATAATAAAATCGATGGTACTTTGGCGTGGATCTCATAGATCGACATTTACGTTTGGATTTACTGTGTATTAAATGCCAATTCCCAACTCGATCCGTGGCTACACCGTGGATACAACGCCATGTGGACGGTGAAGATCCATCCTGATCGTTAGGGTTTCATTGATTCTTGGATTGGGACATTTGTATAAATTCTCTGTGTTATTTGTTGAGTCGGTCCTTTCTCCTTTCATTCGCTCAACTTGCCTCCCGGTGGCAAAACTCTACACCTTAGAGAACTGAGCGTAGCTTCACCCAGAATTCAACGTATCCATGCATTCTTCATATGATGGCTCAGGTATGACATTCCGGCACGGCTCTATTTTTAATTGTGAAACTCATGCTCTCTGTTTACAGTTTGATATGGATTTTTCTTTCCTTAGAAATATGCTCGGTGACTCGAGCGAGAGCTGAGGTTTTGATTAAACTAATTTCTTTTCCATCGTCTTGGTTTCAGTTGAGTTTCATATTTGACAGTTGGGCTAACCTATGGTAGAGATTTGTTTCTCTATTCGAGTATGTTGATTTTGTTAATTCCACATTTCTTATGCTCCCTCGTATGTCTTATTATGAATGAAGCTGGGAACTAATACTCTATTGTTTTGGATAGAAGTTTACCCCCTCCTCTACGTCCTTCGAGGGTTTCTCTGAGGTCATTCGTGTGGCGATAGATGGATTTTACTCTTCTCGAGCATTCTTCTTCGAACCTTTTCCCGGCCTAGGTAAGTAACCAATTCAATTGTTCGTTCACAGAAGCCGTGGCTTCTTTATTCCCAGTTAAGACGCCTACCCTTCAAATTTTGGTTTTATTTATGTCATGCCTCTATTTCTATGGCAGGTCGTTGAAGGAACGAGGTTCTCCCTCGCCAGGTAACTATTTATTTCTTAGTTATCATTTCATTTTTAATAGAATTATTCTTTGAAATTTCTCGACTCGTATTCTTATTGTTGGTTGTTTCTCTTACAGGTATTTTCGAACGTTGTCTTCCTTTCTCATGAACTATGAAAGGCGTGGTTTCATTCGGCACTAATTTTAACGCTCTTGGCATTTTCAGGTCGGTACTCACCGAATGCTGGTCGGAAGGAAGCCAGTTCTCGTCACGTTGTTCTACAAAATTTGTTCAGACAGTTTAACATTTTTATTGAAAAAAAATTGTATAACTGTGACTATTAATAATTTTTCGTCCAGACGATGAACTTTCCTGTATATCAATTTCTGGAACATTATGATAGCACTGTAACGTCCTATTTCCACAATTAGATGCAACGTTTGAAACATATTTATATATCTTTGTACAGGATATGTCTATTCCTCGTCTCTATTAATATGGACAACTCAGTAAAATGTATATCATCTTAACTTACTTTCTGTTCCTTGTTCACATGATAGCAATTTGACTATAAGTCTTATTAGGACAACATTTATCAAGTTGAGATCTCTCAGTAGAGAAGAATTTCCCATTGAAAGTACAAGTGGGTTCTATGACTCCAACAGTGAACTCGCTTTATTCTTCTTAGCTTGGATTCCATTGTAATAGTTACTTATGGTATTTTCTACAATTATATATTTTCATATTTTTATTTATTTAGCATAACACTTTCAGGCTATGTGTTTTTTAGACTATACTTCTAAACATAATAACATTCTGATGAAGAATTTAACTGTTATCTTTCACAGCTTTTACAGTTGCATGCATTATGTAGAAATTCACATCTTATTCTAGAATAATTATTCTACTTGGGCCATTACTGTACAAGGAATGTTAGTCACACATTAGATATGTATATGTTTCTCATACTACAATTGTTTGCAGATTGGATAATCCCAGTTAGCTAGATCTCTTCATTTTCTGAAATTGTATAAAGCATTAAAATCTATGCTCTTTCAAATATGTCCTTACTGTAGCATGCAGTTTATAGATAGCCATGTATTGCTATTTTGGAAGTCTACAGTTCTATAATTTACTCAGTAAATTTAATAATTTCCTTACTACTCACACAATTCAATTATCTCTAGTGTCCACTTTTTTTTATTCCTATGGTTAATAGAAGCATATTAGAGTTACAAAATCTTGAATTATGAGGTACTATAAATCTCCAGATTTAAACCAAAGGCTAGTTTAGAGCTTCTGGATGATTTTTCCTCATTTTTCTAGTTCCTATAGCCATGCAGAACTGAGAGGGATAAAACCCTCTTTAACTCTGTAAATGTATGGAACACTACTAAAATTCAGAAGAAAAAAAAATATACATAGGTAACTACAGTCTGTCACATCAAAATTAAATTTCAACTATACATAATTACTGTGAGCATACCACTTGGGTAATTGACCAGTCCTCCCAGACGTAGAGTCCCTCTGTCTCCAGAACTCACCCCCGAGCTGAGACCACCTCCAGAACAGACCAACCCCTGATCTGTTCAGGAATAGCTTATTTAAGCTTTTGCTCCCTAAAGCCTGTTTCTAATTCTGTGTCCAGAATATCAGGATGTTTTTCTTTCTGTTTGCCTAGGCTTCCTTATTTAAGGACTTTTAAAGCTGCTTTCTGCTTTTCCCAGCTTTTCCAGCTTTTTACCTCTTCCCAACTACTTTTCTCATCATTGGGGAATTTAGATTTTTCCTCAAAATCTAAATTAGAAATAATTTTTTTCAAGGATTTTTGAAAGATTGTGGGGAAAGTATTTTCCTTTATCCATCCTCATGGATTTAGCAAGTGATCTCATAATTCTCATTTTGGTCAATCTGCACAGAATTATTTTATTCATTTTCTCAAATTAAATATTTAATTACATCCACAAAATACTTGTCCTTTGGGGTCCACTCCTCTTAGGATTAAAGTTAAAATGTCTAGTTTTTGAAATTCAAACACATAAACTAGGGGTGTGTTGTCCTCTACAACAACCCCCCATTTCATATAATTTTTATTCACAACACTATAATATGAAATGGGTCCCTTTTATTTTTAATTGGTATCAATTTTGTATTATTCAAAAAGGTCCGAAAATGAAATAAAAAACATTACAAAAAAACCTTTTTGACAAACCAATAATGGCCTTGGGATATAAATAATTAAATCTTTTATCATTGCGATAAAGCGATCGCAAGATCGCATATCGCAATGACAAAGGAGACATAACTTAAGGAACTTTTGGTTTGCTCCGATGCGATATACCATGCATGCTTTTAAGCGATCGGCAATGTACCATGCGATATCCCGGTTAAATGCTCCCGATGCGATGCGATATCGCTATCGGTGAACGAGGATTCCAAGAGATGCCAATATAAGAAAAGCGCCTTTTCGTCCCGATGCGATGCGATAAAGCCAAAACACGAACCTCAAAAAATTTGTTAAAACGGGGATATTACGATTAATTCGTATTAAAAGCCTTATCTTTATAATGGAGATTCACCTGCGCTCAACCGCCAAAACGGACAAGGCACGCTTAAACAAATCATTTCACGAATAAACGACGTGATGGACATTTAAATGATTGACAGGTTTTTTGCAGCCATTTAATGAAATAATAAGTCTAAATATTTTTACGGATTGGATCCATGGCAACCTTAAGTTAATTCTTCATCATGCATTAATCAATATATTTCCCCCGTATTTGGTTTTTACTGCCAATTCTCTGTGTTACGCTTATTTTTACTCCTGTGCAGAATTCCTCTAAGCTGATAGATGCAAGCAAAATGGGGAAGAAGTCCAAGAAAACTGCAAACGCTTCCGCTTCGCCAGCCATTGAACAAGCCATCACTGATCCAGGAAATAAAAAGAAAGGATTGATATCTGATACTACATGTTCAGGTCTTGGCAAAACTTCTTGGCAAAGTACCTATAATTTGATAGAAGCTGAAGAACCTGAAGTGACAACAGTAGAAGCCACAGTAGATACGACTCAAAAATCTGAAGGTACTTTAAAGGACTTAGCCAACTCTTTCCTTCATCGGATAGTAGCTCGGGAACAAATTCTCCCATATACGGATGTAGTAAGGTGGGCAATTGAGGAACTCCCAATTACAGACAGAACATTCTGCACCAGAGATGGGAGAATCTTCGGTTCATTCCAAGCTAATGATTTGAGGCAAATGTATCATTTGCCTGAGCCAGAGAAGAAGTACAACAAGGCATTTCTGGAGAAATTCCGAAATGAGAACGAAACTGAATCCGAACCCATTCGAAATTGGAGGCAGAATCCGGCAAAACACAAGCATAAATCTTCCGGTATGTATTCTGTTGATTCTCTATGTTCTCCTTACTGCTATGCTGGGATAATGATGTGTAGATTATGGGGTTTGCACGAATCCTCTAATTTCATTATAGAAATGGTTCCTTTAATGGAGGCAGCGTGTAATAGTGAAATTATGGATTGGGGAACTATACTGTCTGACAAATTAGCCACCGCAGTTCTTGATTTCAGAGGCAAGACCCTCATTTCTGAAAGGTTTATTTCCCCATTCTACTACAGTGCTTATATCCTGGACACCCTGTGTTTTAATTCTGAATTTCCCGTGCTCGGCTGGAGGTGGACTCCAAAAGATCCCATTCCCATTCACATATACTATCATAAATTGTGGAAAACCTCCCATAGGCACCATTTATACCAAATCTGCAATGGCTTCATGTTACCCATTCATTACTCTATTTTTGATAAACCTGCTCCCAAGATTTCCTACCAAGCAGGGATTGATTTAACTGGCTTAGGGAGATGGTTTTCTGAAGAAAAATTTACTTATATAAGAATTTTTGGTAGCCAAGCCAAGCCTCATGTTCTTCCTCTGTACATACCTGATAAACTGCTGGCAAGGGAGATAGCCTATCAGATTATTTCCGAGGGCGTTACACAAACTCTAAAGAGAAATAAGAAGCAGGTCTGGCCTTCTTTTCCTCTTAGATGTGGTGTCTACACCTTGAATGATCTCAAACATGCAGAGAAAGAAGCTACAAAGATGAAATCATTAACTCTAGCAACTCTCCCTAATAGGAAATTCGATCCCGACAAAGTTGCCTATAATGCCCTTGAATAGGCCAAATTGGCAAAATTTGATCATAAAGAAGATTTGTTTGATGATCTATTCTCCACAGCCGAGTCAATGTCTCAAGTTAGATCGTGGGCCAGAACGAAATATCAAGATGAAGGGTTAGTTGAATTCAACAGACTTAGAGAACAGAGGTTGCAAACTCTGCCCCTAGATCTGTTAGCAACAAGCCCAACAGCAGGATCAAGCGAGCCTGAACAGCGACATACTAAGGAACCTCTGGTTATAACAAATGAATAGGAGAAAGTGCAAGAGGAAACCCAGACGAAAGAACAGGAACAAAGCACCATAAAGGTAAATCAAGATACTCAAATTGATCCCGAATTGCTCCAGGAATGGCAGCAATTCGATTCAATTATCAACAATCCTGAAGGTTCAAAGGAAGCCCAAACATCAAGAGTAGCAGACACACAGGAGAACGTTTCAAAACATATTTCAGATGAAACCAGCGGCCTACCCAGTTCTAAAGGAAAAGAGATAATTCCAAAGGACCCCTCTGACCAAGTTATTATGCAAATAGAAGAAATTCCCCCCTTAGATGTCTTCTATAGCCCAAAACATAAAGCTGTGGTAAAACGACAAAGGAAGAGGAAAAGGACTGATCAGCCTTCCCTGTTTCCAGAATTAACAGTGACGGGCAATGTAGTTTGGAAGGAGGAATTTGATCCCTCTGAGGATTTAACAAAATTATCACAATTTGCTGGAGCCTATTCAGCAGCAACAATAGATAAGGCATCGGAGATAAGTCTTTTATTAAAAACAAGAGACCAGGATATTCTCTTGTTACAAACGCAATTATCAGAAGCACGGCAAAAGGCAGAGCAGGCAGAACTGCAATTCTTAACACAACAGCAAACCAATAATCAATTAACTCAACAATTGCGGGAGGAAAGGCAGAGGATTGATCAGAGTGCAGTTCAGAAGCAGAAAGAATTATCAGAAGCATTGGCACAACTCAAGACAGCAAATGAACAAATGCTGAAGATGAAAGATGAGCAGATTGCTCAAATATCAGCCCAGCTTGAGAAAACAAAGAATCTTCCACAGGTAGCTGAATTCAGGGCAGAGGCAGTACAAATAAACAAAGCATTATTAACATAGATAAAGTTGTTATGTCAACAAATCGCCCAGGCTGAACCTTTATGTGACTTAACAACATCTCTAAGTGATAAATCAGCTGATGCTAGAACAGACTTCGAGCAGGCCGATGAGACATTGACCAATTATCTTGAGTGGCAAGGTACTGAGGAAGGACAGTCAGCTAAATTGCCAAAGATCCTAGAATCGCATAAAGAGATATTATTTATGGAATGGCAATCCCAGTTAATGAAAGCAGAGAGGGCAGTTTCCAGATGCAAATTAACCACAAGTAATTTGGTTGATTTGATTAATGACACTCTCTACTTATCTAACATGATTTCTCAATGTACCCCAGGTAAATTGACATCAGCTAAAACATTGGAACAGTCATGTTACCCAGAGCTGGAGAAAACTGGCAGATTAATCGCAGGAATTAACAGCTTGACATGGGACACCTATTGGATGTTCTTAGTCAAACCTTATAGCCAGAGAGCCGCCCTCAAATGCCTCTCAGATGCAATCGGGTGCATCATTCCCGAAATACAGGATGCCACCTATGATGCCCAACTCAATTCTCGCCTTAACCGACCACCAGAAGTGGAGCCGATGCTTGAAATATGCCAGCTCAGGACTAAAGACGAACAGCCTAAGTGATGAATCATGCTGCCGACTGCCAGATTGCCGTGAAGGAGATATTCAATATTGTTTAATACCAATTAAGTAGGATTTTTCAGTTTCATAGATATTTAGATAAATTTAGTATTTATAGACCCTTTCATGTATTTAGAAGGGGTCGTAAAGTTTTGTATATGACTTAAAACCTGAAGTTGCACTACTGTACTTCAGGCGTATTCTTTTATAAAACTGGACCAATTATTCTAATTTTGACAAGGAAGCTTTTATGCAAATGTGCACTACTGTCTTTGTGTGAAAGTATTTTTGCATTGAAAGAAGAATCTCAAATAGCGATTGATATTGGGGAATGACTTGCAGCTCATATGGTACTATTATCTATGTCTAAATCCATTCTTTTTATATAAATTGTTGTTTGATTACTTTTGCTATCATTGGATATATGTATGTGTTTCAACAGTATTTCTGTATTCCTTCCACTATTGGATGTTTATGGTATGCTTTTCTTTCAACCATATATATGTCAATGATATAAATTGAGATAAGTGTAACAATGTTTAATCAATTACTTCATTCAACTAATTGAATGAAGTAATTATTATTTAAATAAATATCTTTGTTTATTCAATAGTCATCTATATGCCTATCGACAAACATAGATCATCAAAACGTTGCACTTAAGAATAGAAACTTCCTGGGATATAAATAGTCATTTTATATTTGTTAATATAGATTAAATACTCCATTCATTATCACTTATTATCACTCATTCACCCATTTCTATTCTTTATCTGGGAAACTCGGTCCCATCATATCCAAGCCGCAGCCACCATTCCAAACGAAAGAGCCGTATTGCTGTCCTGACCGGGTGGTTATCCCCCAATTTTGTTGCAGCGATTTTCGAGGTCAACACATTTTGCGCTAGAAGGAGGGCTAACAATCGTGGAATGAAAAGCAAACCCAAATCTCGCAAACCATTCTGCGATATAATTTCCTCCACATCAATTGCATCTCCTACTCACGTCGGTTCTCCAGCATCCAAGCAAGAAGAAGAGGTATCCACTATCATTGCTCAAACCCACCATACTCCAGAGCAATTAAGTCTTGAATCTCCTGAAGTTCAGTCTCTCATCCAAAAACTTCAGACTTTCTCGATTTCACCACAGAAATCTGAGCTATCTCAAAGCAGTGAGACTTCGCAATTCAATCTACCTCACCCTCTCACTAGACTTCAGAGTGGGAAGCTCGGTATTGAACCTACTGAGTTCCCTTTACCTAAAAGGAAAAAGGCAAAGAAAACACTGAAGATTCTGACAGTGAAGCACTTTCATCCACATCCTCCATCTCATCCTCCCCAGTGCGAAGTCAACCATCCACTCCCTCATTACATATTGTTGTTCACCAGGAATTTGGAACTTCAACATCTCAACCTGCTCACTCCTCAACATCAATTCCTTCCCAGACATCTGGAATTTCAACAACAGTATCATCCACCACCGGTATTACAATGGCAGATCCATGGACCAGACCTGGTGCAGTCAACATGCCCACACCATTACATGCATTACCAGATGCTCCTGAAAAATGGCTACCCAAGTTTAATCCAGAAAATGGAACCCAAGCTGAGGAACATATCAATAACTTCATGTTAGCGGTTAATTTGAAGGGAGTAACAGAGCAAGATGTCGTTGTTAGGCTTTTTCCTTATACGTTGCAAGGATCAGCAGGATCCTGGTATTTTTCCCTGCCTTCTGGTTCTATTACCAGTTGGAACACTTGCCAAGAACAGTTTCTCACTAAGTATGGAGATGACAGATCTTTAGCTACACTAATAAATGATCTCTCCAATCTTAGGATAGAGCATAGGGAACCAATTAAAGAATTTAATGCTCGTTTCAATAAACTTTTGAATAAAATCCCAACGACCTCCAAACCAAGTGAACAAATCAGAAGTGAGTGGTATATTACTGCCCTACCTGCCAATATAGTTATTTTTGTAGACAGGGCCGCAAAACCAACACTCGCTGAAAACATGAAAGAGGCACTTGCTGTGGAGAAACGTATCAATGCTCTAGAAAAGAAAGCGGCTCTTGAGGAAAGAAAAACCAAAAAAGTTTCGTTCAAAGATGACTCAAAGAAGAAAACCTCAAAAGATCCATATGACATGGAGGGCCTCCAAAAGGTCCTCAAGACCATGTCAAATGAAATGGTTGAAATAAAGAAACAAGTTACTGAAACTTCAACCAAAAGGCCTTTTAAAAATTACAAGAAAACCGAATCAAAACCACCGAATGTCATATCTAATGCAGATTCAGATCAAGAAGAAGAGGAAGAGGAAACAATCTCACCAACTGATGATGAAGAGGAAGTTGTTGAATGCCATGGCATGTGGGATTTCATACTGCCCAACTCCGATACAGATAATGATGAAGAAGCTTTTCCTATCTCTACTAGGAGTAAAAGTACCTCCGAACCTGTTCAGGCAACTTCAAAGAAACGGAGTGCAGGTGCTGCTACAACAAAGGAAAAAGTACCTACTAAGAAGTCACCTGCAGTAGTTCCCCAAAACCAACCTTCAACTTCAAATACTCCTTCAACATCTAAAACATTAGTAGTGTCTGATTCAATGGATTACAATATTGTTGACGATATGAAGAAAACTAAGGCAAACATTACTATGTTTGAACTTAGCAAATTAAAACATCAGCAGAAATTGCTTCTCAAAGAAATGAATGTTGTTCCCTCTTCACCTCTTCCCAGTGCTAAAGCTGCAAATGATTCGGGTCAACCACCTTCTGGTATGATAGAAGCTACTGATTCAGTCCTGATTGGAGATAGATCGAATTCTCATACTCCACCCTTCCTTTTGACCTTTGAGATCTACAACAAAAACCTACACAATTGTTTGATTGACTCAGGGGCATCATCCAATATAATGCCAGCTTCAGTTTGTTCCAAACTGAACATAGAACCCCAAAAGTCTTCCATACACATTGTACAGTTAGACAGAACCAAGGTCCAGGTTTTAGGAGAGATTAACTCTGTAACTATCAAGTTATCAGCTGATCCACGGGTAGTTCAACGAATTGATATCCTAATAGCTGATATACCTGAATTTTATGGGTTGATTTTGAGTAGGGATTGGTCTGAAAAGCTCCATGGGTATATTTCTACCGATTGGTCTCACATGTGGTTACCCTATAGGGGAAAGCCAAATCAAATAAAAATCAATCGGGAGAAACACATGACCCACACTGTAACAGATTTTGAACAGGAAAATCAACCAATTGCATTTAATAACAACATCTTGGGAAATTATTCATATGAGTCATTTTTTGGAAATTTCATTGCCCAACCATCTCCTTTCTCAGTAAACAATTTAACATCACAGATCGAAAACTATTCACAAACAGATAGGTCAAAATGTTTTAATGATACTGGAGAAACTGTAAATAAGATTGTTAATACTTCTTTATTTTGGTCTTTATATTTTGATGGCTCCAAATCTAATGAAGGATCAGGAGCAGGGTGTATATTGGTTAGTCCGCAAGGAGAAAAAACAATGCTGTCCTGTAGGTTAGAATTTGAATGCACAAACAACACAGCCGAGTATGAAGCCTTAGTCCAAGGTCTCTATAAAGCAATTGGCCTTAAAGTGCAATATTTGAAAGTATTCGGCGATTCTGAAATTATTGTCAAGCAGGTGAGAAATACAATTCATTGTCTTTCAAATCATCTCAAACATTATCAGTCGCTGGTACAAGAACTTACCACGCACTTTTCTGCATTCAATATTTCTTCTATCCCTAGGTCTCAAAATTCAGCAGCAGACTTGCTAGCCAATGTTGCTTCCAGACTCATACCCTCCGAAGATTATAGCCCAGATAGATTTTCAATAGAATTACTTTTTAGGCCGTCAATTCCTGAAAATGTCACTAATTGGAGAATATTTAATCACGATGAAGACATTTTACAATTTTTGACTTCAGAAAAGTCCTATGATGACCAGATCATTGAGGAAAGCAAACATGACCTTCAAATGAGAGGTAAATCCGAGGAAAATTCAATTCCAAAGCTTGTGGTGAAGCTTGAGGATCTTTATGATATTAAAGACAGATTTAAACCTGTGACCAATCCAAAGCTCCAAAGCTCTACTTTAAGGTTTGAATTGATAAACCTTGGCACTGAACAAAATCCTCAAAACGTTAATCTAGGATTAGGACTTTCTGTAGAATAAAAGGAAGCATTCATTAAACTCTTAAAGAAACATAAACATGTTTTTGCTTGGAAATATGACGATCTAAAGACATATGATACAACTATTATCCATCATACCATTCCAATGCTTCCCGATCAGAAACCAGTTCAGCAGAAATTAAGGAAAATACATCCGAACTTAGAGAGTCAAATAAAATCAGAACTCAATAAACTCTTGAAAGCTAAGATTATTTTTCTAGTTAGACACTCAAACTGGGTCTCTAATATGGTGCCTTTCAGAAAGAAAAATGGCAACATTAGGATTTGTATAGATTTTAGAAATCTGAATAAATCAAGCCTCAAAGATAACTTCCCATTACCTACTATGGAGCAGATACTCCAATCAGTAGCAGGCTCTGAATTAATGTCCTTTTTAGATGGTTTTTCAGGATATAACCAAGTTTTGGTTCATCCTGATGACAGACTTAAAACTACATTCATAACAAAATGGGGAACTTATGCTTATCAGAAAATGCCTTTCGGACTTATTAATGCAGGAGCCACATTCCAAAGAGCGATGGATATCGCTTTCAAAGGATTGATTAATAAAACAGTAGTTGTCTACCTAGACGATATTAATGTATTTTCTAAAAAGAGATCCAATCATTTGTGTGACTTAAATCAAATTTTTCAACGCTGCAAAAGGTATGGTATCTCACTCAATCCTAAAAAATCCTTCTTCGCTCTTGATCAAGGAAAGCTCCTGGGTTTTATTGTTTCCAAAGATGGTATTTATATTGATCTTGACAGGATTAAAGAAATTTCTGAAATCCCATTTCCTCATAATAAAAAATCCATGCAGTATTTTTTAGGTCAGATCAACTTTGTCAAAAGATTTGTTCTTGATTTTTCTCAGATCATTTTACCATTACAAAGCATGATTAAGAAAAATTCAGTGTTTAAATGGGGATCTGTGGAAAAATAAGCATTTGATTTAATCAAACAATCAATAATAAATGCCCCCGCTTTAAACACTCCTAATTTTTCTAATCATTTCACATTGTATACTATCGCATCCGATTCATCTTATGCAGCAGTACTCACTCAGATTAATGATCATGACCTTGAAGCACCGATTTCATTTTTTAGTTCAAATTTCCAGGGTGCAGAACTAAATTACTCCGAAGTTGAAAAACAAGCCTTTGCTGTGTATAAAGCCATTAAACATTATAGGCCCTTCCTTTTAAAAGCTCATACAAAGGTTATAGTTCCTTTTTCTGCAGTAAGACAATTACTGATCCAAAGGGAATTAGGTGAGAAAAGGGCCAATTGGGTTACAGCACTTCAAGAGTATGACTTGGAAATCAAGCCAGCAAAGATTGTGAGGGGTCAAGGTTTCTGCAGGTTGTTAGCAGGAGCATCCAACATTCCGGAATCAGGTGATACAGAACATATGGAAGAAATCAATCAGATAAGTATCACCAATTCTGAATCTCAATACGCAGATTTAATCTTTTATTTGAAAAATGGATATGCACCTCCTAATCTTTCTTATAAAAACAAACGGGCCATTAGATTAAAAGCAAAAAACTTCATAATCATTGATGATGTACTTTTTAGGCAAAACTATGATTCAGTTTTATTAAGATGCCTAGAAAAACCTGAAGCACAAAAGGTTTTGCAGGAGCTACATGATGGACCAGCCGGAGGACATTTTGGAGCTGACACTACAGCTCATAAAATCATTCATGCTGGGTATTATTGGCCCACTTTATTCAGAGATACTCACGAATATGTAAGGAAATGCCAAAGTTGTCAAACCTCCAGTGGAAGATAAAGAAAATCAGCTTTCCCTTTGCAACCAGTCAACATTGAGCAACCTTTTGAACAATGGGGATTGGATATCGTTGGAGAAATTTCTCCACAGTCTTCCAAACAACATAAGTATATCCTTACTGCTACTGATTACTTTACCAAGTGGTTTGAAGCAATCCCATTAAAAACAACAAACTCTGAAGGAATTATAGAATTTATAGATCAATTCATCATTACCAGGTTTGGTGTCCCAAATGCTCTTGTTTTTTATAATGCATCTTATTTCTCTGGTAATGCCATGTTTGAGTTCGCTATTAAAAGAGGTTTTAAACTAAAATATTCTGCAAATTATTATCCCCAAGGTAATGGTCTAGCAGAATCTACCAATAAAAATCTCCTTAAAATCATTAAGCGAACTATTGAACAAAATCATAAAAATTGGCATAAATCTTTAATATTCGCACTATGGGCAGATAGAATAACACAGAAGGCCTCCATAGGTACTTCTCCATTCAATCTTGTATATGGGAAAGAAGCAATACTACCAACCAATCTAGCACTTCCTTCTCTTTCCCTAGTACAGTTTATTGAAGAAAGCCCCTCTTCTTCTATCCAACTTAGACATGATCAAATTTTAAAATTAGAAGAAGAAAGGGAAAAGGCCAAAATTACTCATGCAAAACATCAGCAGATAATCAAAAAATCATTTGATTCAGCTTCATCTAGTTCTAAATAGTTGCAGGTTGGTGATCTAGTTCTGAAATGGGATAAAGCCCATGAGGATAAAGGTAAACACACCAAGTTCCAAAAGATGTGGCTTGGACCATTTCAGATCAGCGAGAAGATAGGCCATTCGACATTCATGTTACAAGATCTAACAGGAAAGAGGGATTATCTTCCTGTTAATGGCCTCATCTTAAAGAAATTCTTCAATTGAGAAGGTAATCCCTTCTCCTTTAGTTCTAAGTAGGATTTATTTTTAGGATCATTAGGAAATAAAGTTGTAAGGTATCTTCCATTGACCTTTGCTGTATTTAAAAGTTGCTCAAAAGAAAGGATTGTTGATATTTACTTTTAAATAAATAGAAGTATTAAACAAGAGGAACAATTTCTAGGAAACTAAGTATAATTGCATTCTGAAGCCACCCTTTAATCTTTGCGAACTCTTCTCAAAGTTTAGAAGTATTAAAGAATCATTTTATGTTTTTAAATTGTTCAACAAAAAGGTTATCAATATCAAAACAGAAACTAATCCAATTTCAGCATCTTCAACTCTTACCCTGTCATCCATTTACTCTTAAGGAGAAAATTTTCCATCCCATTCACCAAAAGTTATGATTACTCAGAGTGTAATTCTAAAAGATTTTGATATAAAAGATAAGAGGTCTTATTACAAGCCTGCTTACCATGATCATAGGGAAATAGTTTAACCGACATTACCAATACTGCATACCAAAACAGGGTAATGACTTATAATTATAAGACAAGGGGTCTCATCACAAGCCAGCTTGTTCGGTTAGATTACTACTAGTGAATGGCATTGTCAAACAGCTGGCCACCAAACCAGGACAATGGCTTTTTATCTTAAGAATAACAGAAAAAGTAAAAGGAAATACAAAATATGAAAGCATATTTTGAATTCATTCTGTTAATCATAGTCTTAAATGGATGGGATAATGGACAATAACATGGTTAAAAGGTATCCCTGTCGGAACTATGAACGTTTGCTGGCAGCAGAGGCTCTACCTATGACAGACGAGTTAACCAAAAAGCTGCTTTGGAAAGGTTTTCTGTTTTATCATTATAAACCAATAGAGGCCTATTTAAAACTTAGAATGTATCTAATTTTAAACAAAGAGAGGAAATTAGCAAAAAATAGTTTCATTTTATTTGGAATGCATATATACTTAGTTATATTAGAATTTTCCTTTTTGATTGAAACTCTATTTTGAAAAAGTTTAAGTATTTCCATACTTTTCAGAGATAACTGTTTCTTCCAGCGAATCGCCAATTTGTCCTCTACAACAACCCCCCATTTCATATAATTTTTATTCACAACACTATAATATGAAATGGGTCCCTTTTATTTTTAATTGGTATCAATTTTGTATTAGTCAAAAAAGGTCCGAACATGAAATAAAGAACATTACAAAAAACCTTTTTGACAAACCAATAATGGCCTTGGGATATAAATAATTAAATCTTTTATCATTGCGATAAAGCGATCGCAAGATCGCATATCGCAATGACAAAGGAGACATAACTTAAGGAGCCTTTGGTTTGCTCCGACGCGATAACACGCAATCGGTGATCGGCAATACAACCATGCATGCTTTAACAAGAGCCCCAGTCAATACTCCCGATGCGATGCGATGTCGCTATCGGCAAGCGAGGATTCCAAGAGATGCCAATATAACAAAAGCGCCTTTTCGCCCTGATGCGATGCGATAAAGCCCAAAAGCACGAACTTCAAAAAAGTTGTTAAAACGGGGATATTACGATTAATTCGTATTTAAGGCCTTATCTTTCAAATAGTGTTTCACCTGCGCTCAACCGCCAAAATGGCCAAGGCACGCTTAAATAAATCATTTCACCAATAAACGACGTGATGGACATTTAAATGATTGACAGGTTTTTGCGGCCATTTAATGAAATAGTAAGTCTAAATCTTTTTACGGATTGGATCCACGGCAACATTAAGTTAATTCTTCATCATGCATTAATCAATATATTTCGCCCATATTTGGTTTTCACTGCCAATTCTCTGTGTTACGCTTATTTTTACTCCTGTGCAGAATTCTTCCAAGCTAATAGATACAAGCAAAATGGGGAAGAAGTCCAAGAAAACTGCAAACGCTTCCGCCTCGCCAGCCATGGGACAACCCATCACTGATCCAGGAAATAAAAAGAAAGGGTTGATATCTGATACTACATGTTCAGGTCTCGGTAAAACTTCTTGGCAAAGTACCTATAATTTGATAGAAGCTGAAGAACCCGAAGTGACAACAGTAGAAGCCACAGTAGATACGACTCAGAAATCTGAAGGTACTTTAAAGGACTTAGCCAACTCTTTCCTTCATCGGATAGCAGCTCGGGAACAAATTCTCCCATATACGGATGTAGTAAGGTGGGCAATTGAGGAACTCCCAATCACAGACAGAACCTTCTGCACCAGAGATGGGAGAGTCTTTGGTTCATTTCAAGCTAATGATTTGAGGCAAATGTATCATTTGCCTGAGCCTGAGAAGAAGTACAACAAGGCATTTCTGGAGAAATTCCGAAATGAGAACGAAACTGAATCCGAACCCATTCGGAATTGGAGGCAGAATCCGGCAAAACCCAAGCATAAATCTTCCGGTATGTATTCTGTTGATTCTCTATGTTCTCCTTATTGTTATGCTGGGATCATGATGTGTAGATTATGGGGTTTGCACGACTCCTCTAATTTCACTATAGAAATGGTTCCTTTGATAGAGGCAGCGTGTAATGGTGAAATTATGGATTGGGGAACTATACTGTCCGATAAGTTAGTCACCGCAGTTATTGATTTCAGAAACAAGACCCGCATTACTGAAAGGCTTATTCCCCCATTCTACTACATCGCTTATATCCTGGACACCCTGTGTTTTAATTCTGAATTTCCCGTGCTCGGCTGGAGGTGGACTCCACAAGACCCCATGCCCATTCACATATACCATCAAAAATTGTGGAAAACCTCCCATAGGCACCATTTATACCAAATCTGCAATGGCTTCATGTTACCCATTCATTACTCTATTTTTGATAAACCTGCTCCCAATATTTCCTACCAAGCAGGGATTGATTTAAATGGCTTAGGGAGATGGTTTGCAGAGGAAAAATTTACTTATATAAGAATTTTCGGCAGCCAAGCCAAACCTTATGTTCTTCCTTTGTACATACCTGATAAACTGCTGGCAAGGGAGATAGCCTATCAGATTATTTCCGAAGGCGTTACACAGACTCTAAAGAAAAATAAGAAGCAGGTCTGGCCCTCTTTTCCTCTTAGATGTGGTGTTTACACCTTGAATGATCTCAAAGATGCAGAGAAAGAAGCTACAAAGATGAAATCATTAACTCTAGCAACTCTCCCTAATAGGAAATTTGATCCCGACAAAGTTGCCTATAATGCCCTTGAACAGGCCAAATTGGCAAAGTTTGATCATAAAGAAGATATGTTTGATGATCTGTTCTCTACAGCCGAGTCAATGTCCCAAGTTAGATCGTGGGCCAGAACGAAATATCAAGATGAAGGGTTAGTTGAATTCAACAGACTTAGAGAACAGAGGTTGCAAACTCTGCCCCTAGATCTGTTAGCAACAAGCCCATCAGCAGGATCAAGCGAGCCTGAACAGCGACATACTAAGGAACCTTCGGTTATAACAAAAGAACAGGAGAAAGTGCAAGAGGAAACCCAGACGAAAGAGCAGGAACAGAGCACCATAAAGGTAAATCAAGATACTCAAATTGATCCCAAATTGCTCCAGGAATGGCAGCAATTTGATTCAATTATCAACAATCCTGAGGGTTCAACAGAAGCCCAAACATCAAGAGTACCAGACACACAGAAGACCATTTCAAAACAAATTCCAGGTGAAACCAGCGGCCTACCCAGTTCTAAAGGAGTAGAGATAATCCCAAAGTATCCCTCCGATCAAATTATTTTGCAGATAGAAGAAATTCCTCCCTTGGATGTCTTCTTTAGCCCGAAACACAAAGCTGTGGTAAAACGACAAAGGAAGAGGAGAAGAGCTGATCAGCCTTCCCTATTTCCAGAAGAAACAGTGACGGGCAATATAATTTGGAAGGAGGAATTTGACCCCTCTGAAGACCTAACAAAACTATCAGAATTTGCTGGAGCCTATTCGGCAGCAACAATAAATAAGGCATCAGAGGTGAGTCTTTTATTAAAAACAAAATACCAGGAGATTTTCTCATTACAAGAACAATTATCAGAAGCACGGCAGAAGGCAGAGCAGGCAGAACTGCAATTGATAACACAACAGCAAACCAATAATCAATTAACTCAACAATTGCAGGAAGAGAAACAGAGGATTGATCAGAGTGCAGTCCAGAAGCAGAAAGAGTTGTCAGAGGCATTGGCACAACTCAAGGTGGCCAATGAACAAATGTTGAAGATAAAAGATGAGCAGATTGCTCAACTATCAGCCCAGCTTGAGAAAACAAAGAATCTTCCACAGGTAGATGAATTCAGGGCAGAGGCAGTGCAAATAAACAAAGCATTATTAACACAGATAAAGTTGTTATGTCAACAAATCGCCCAGGCAGAACCTTTATGTGACTTAACAACATCTCTAAGTGATAAATCAGCTGAAGCTAGAACAGACTTCGAGCAGGCCGATGAGACATTGACCAATTATCTTGAGTGGCAAGGTACTGAGGAAGGACAGTCAGCTAAATTGCCAAAGATCCTAGAATCGCATAAAGAGATATTATTCATGGAATGGCAATCTCAGTTAATGAAATCAGAGAGGGCAGTTTCCAAATGCAAATTAACCACAAGTAATTTGGTTGAATTGATTAATGACACTCTCTACTTATCTAACATGATTTCCCAATGTACCCCAGGTAAATTGACATCAACTAAAACATTGGAACAGTCATGTTACTCAGAGCTGGAGAAAACTGGCAGATTAATCGCAGGAATTAACAGTTTGACATGGGACACCTATTGGATGTTCTTAGTCAAACCTTACAGCCAGAGAGCTGCTCTCAAATGCCTCTCAGATGCAATCGGATGCATCATTCCCGAAATGCAGGATGCCACCTATGATGCCCAACTCAATTCTCGCCTTAACCGACCACCAGAAGTGGAGCCGATGCTTGAAATATGCCAGCTCAGGACTAAAGACGAACAGCCTAAGTGATGATTCATGCCGCCGACTGCCAGATCGCCGTGAAGGAGATATTCAAGATTGTTTAATACCAATTAAGTAGGATTTTTCAGTTTCATAGATATTTAGATAAATTTAGTATTTATAGACCCTTTCATGTATTTAGAAAGGGTTGTAAAGTTTTGTATATGACTTAAAACCTGAAGTTGCACTACTGTACTTCAGGCGTATTCTTTTATAAAACTGGACCAATTATTCTAATTTTGACAAGGAAGCTTTTATGCAAATGTGCACTACTGTCTTTGTGTGAAAGTATTTTTGCATTGAAAGAAGAATCTCAAATAGCGATTGATATTGGGGAATGACTTGCAGCTCATATGGTACTATTATCTATGTCTGAATCCATTCTTTTTATATAAATTGTTGTTTGATTACTTTTGCTATTATTGAATATATGTATGTGTTTTAACAATATTTCTGTATTCCTTCCACTATTGGATGTTTATGGTATGCTTTTCTTTCAATCATATATATGTCAATGATATAAATTGAGATAAGTGTAACAATGTTTTATCAATTACTTCATTCAACTAATTGAATGAAGTAATTATTATTTAAATAAATATCTTTGTTTATTCAATAGTGTCATCTATATGCCTATTGACAAACATAGATCATCAAACGTTGCACTTAAGAATAGAAACTTCCCGGGATATAATAGTCATTTATATTTGTTGTTTATAGATTAAATACTCCATTCATTATCACTTATTATCACTCATTCACCCATTTCTATTCTTTATCGGGAAACTGGTCCCATCATATCCAGTCGGAGCCACCATTCCAAACGGAAAAGGAGTTGTATTAAGGTCCGGACCAGGTGGTTATCCCCCAATGTTGTTGCAGCGATTTTCGAGGCATCAACAGGGTGTTACACTCACAAAGAGTCTCATACCAAACCGAAGTTGGTTTACCTGACCCAAAGTCAGTTGGAGGTCTGAAACCTCACTATACTTGATCCCAGATCAAGTGGTTGGATCTTGCCATCCTATATAGAGAGTACAGAAATCTCTGATGCATCCATTAGTCTTTGCTACTAGTCTCTATCTTTTCCCACCTCATTGGCCAAATGGGAGGTACTTCCCATGAGCCCTGAACTCAATGGTTAGGATGCATATGGGGCACAGATAATGAGAGGTGAACCAACTCAATAATCACGGTGGGGCCCAAGCACCCAACAAGGTTCACCTAGCCTAGCCCTGTGGTTGCTTATAGCTCCAAGTAGCTATCCCCAAAGCCCCCCAGAGCTCCCAGAGCTCATTTTCCAATAGGACCCACATCATAGGGTCGTTCCATGATACCAAGACTCTCACAGAAGGTTAGGAACTTGACCTTCCCCAGGGGCTTTATGAGAATATCTGCAACCTTCTCATCAGTTCCTATATGATCGAGCCTTACAGTGCCTTGCTGTACCATATCCCGGATAAAATGGTACCTGATATCAATATGATTGGATCGATCATGGAACACTAGATTCTCAGACAAGTGAATCCCACTCTGGCTATCACAGAGTATCACAGTGGTATCTAGCACATGTCTGAACAGCTCACTAAAGATATTTCGCAACCAAACCGCTTCACAACAGGCCATACTTGCTGCAATGTATTTAGCCTCTATGGTGCTCAAAGCCACCAAATTTTTCTTCCTTCTCATCCATGAGATCGAAGTAGAACCAAGATTGAAGCAGCATCCCGATGTGCTCTTACGATCCACCACACTTCCAGCCCAATCGGTATCAGTATATCCAAGGAGTGTCACACTCCCGGTAGTGTATCTCAACCCATGTTTTATCGTGCCCCAAAGATATCTCAGAAGATTCCTAGCACCAACCTAGTGAAAGTGATGAGGCTCAACCATTTGTTGACTCAAAGTGTTCACTGCAAAACATATATCTGGACGGGTTTTCACTAATAACATCAGGGGCCCTACGAGTTGACGATACTCAGTAGGATTAGACAATACGGGCCTAGTAGCGTTGCCACTCAACTTCTTGAAGTTGAGCTCCATTGGTGTTGACACGGACTTGCAGTCCACCATACCAAATCTTTCCAGAAGCTTCACAATGTATTTTCCTTGAGAAAGGAAAATCTTGCTAGGTCTCTGCCAGACCTCCTGGCCTAGGAAGTAGTGCATCAGTCCTAGGTCCTTCATCTTGAACTTAGCAGCGAGCTCCCTCTTGCACTGATGAATGAGAGGGTCAGCACCTGTCAGGAAGAGGTCATCCACAAATAGCACCAGAATGAGAGGCTTTCCCTTGACAACCTTAAAGTAAAGGTTCAGATCAACATTACTTTGAGTGAAGCCCAGCTTCATCAAGTAGCTATCTATCCTCTCGTACCAAGCTCTAGGTGCTTGCTTCAGCCCATAAAGGTCTTTCTTCAACCTGCAGACATGGGTGTCCTATTCCTGGACTTCGAACCCCAGAGGTTGCTCCACATATACCTCTTCCTTTATCGCACCATGTAGAAATGTGGACTTTACATCCATCTGATGAAGACTCCATACTTGCGTAGCAGCAAGGAATATAATAGATCGAATGGTGGTATATCGGGCCATAGGTGAAAATATGTCATCATAATCTATGCCTTCCTTTTGAGAGAAGCCACCGGCAATGAATATTGCCTTGAACTTTTCAGCACTTCCATCAGATCCATGCTTGATCTTGTAGAGCCATTTCGAGGTGACAACTGCTTTGTCCTTTGGTCTTGGAACCACATCCCAGACATCATTCTTCATAATGTACTCATACTCTTCATGCATAGCATCCTTCCAGACTTGATTCTTTACGGCTTCCTCAAAGGATCCAGGCTTGGATTGTATAATAGTACTCATGGCTGCTAGATACCCTTGGTATCTACTCGGCTTCTTGCTTTCACAGAATGTCCCCCTTGGGGCCGCATGTCTCTCAACATCCTCGAGAGTTTCCCTGAGCCATGATGGTCTCTCTCCCAGTCAAGGAGGTAGATCAATCAGGTCCATTGGTCCTTCAACATCAGGCATCATTTCATCCTTCGGTTCCTCTTGATTTCCAGGCCTTGCTTCATTATCTTCCTCAGATATCGAAAGATTGACTAATTTCCTCAGGGAAGTATCTTCGTCAAAGGTGACATCATGGCATATCTCCACTTCCCTTTGACTAAGCACATAGACTCTATAGGCCTTCGAAGTTTCACTATAGCCCACAAAAATTCCTTTCTTCCCAGAAGCATCCAACTTGCTCCTCTTTTCTTTCGACACATGAAAGTAAACACTACATCTAAAAACTCTAAAATGTGAGACGTCAGGTTTCTTACCAGAGAAAACCTCTTTGGGAGTTTTGGATTCTAGAGCGGAATGCGGGCATCGGTTTTGTATGTACACAGCAGTGTTCATAGCTTCTCCCCACAGAAACTTCGGCAAACCTTTGTCACATAGCATGGCATAGGCAGCTCCCACAATGGTCTTGTTCTTTCATTCAACAACACCATTTTTCTCCGGAGTATAGACAGTTGTGGTCTCCCTCTTAATGCCATCTTCTCTGCAAAATTCCTTGAACTCATTTGTCTCATATTCAGTGCCATTATCAGTTTTCAAAATCTTGATCTTCTTCTTTGTCATATTTTCCACCAACGCTTTGAAGTTACGGAACCACATGAAAGCCTCATCCTTCTTCTTTAAGAAGTATATCCAGGTTTTGCGAGAGAAGTCATCTATGAACGTCATATAAAATGAACATCCTCCCAAGGATGTCATGGGTAGCATACGAGATAGATCATAATGGATCAATTGCAAGACATCAGATGTCTTTGTGACACTTGAGGGGAAAGGTCCCCTTGTATGCTTTCCTTTGGCACAACCCTTACATACACCTTCATGATTATTTGGAAACTCGAGAATCCATGTCACCACCTTCCTAGCTTCGGGAAGGGATTCGTAGTGAAGGTGTCCAAACCTTCGATGCCATAATTCAGTTTGTCAGATAGCATCACATGTCATCACTCCCAGCGGACTTCCTCCAACCTGGTAGAGTGTATCAACTCTAAACCAAATCGAGATAGCTTCCTTGAAGCTCTTCTTCCACATGAGCACCTTTCCTTCAGTGAATGCCACATTGAAACCTTTGTCTTCCATGGCCGATATAGACACAAGGTTCTTCTTCAAATTCGGTACATAGAGTACATCCTGCAAATGGAGGACTTGACCTTGAGACAAGTGGAGGGTCACAGTCCCTGTCCCTTTCACGGGATATGTGGCATTATCTCCAAGGATAATTTCCAGATTATTATCCTTCTCAACCATATCAGAGAGTGCTTCCTTGAACCCAGTGATATGCCTTGAGGCACCTGTAACAGCGGAATTCTTAGATTTGGTTACTGTAGCAGTAAGACTTGTATGCTTGTTGACTTTGATAGCAAAAATAGCTTTAATTATAAAAATACACAAGAGGTATTTATAATAATAATATTTTATTGATATGATATAAGACATGATTGAATGATTACAATGAGGTCCCACTTTTATACCTATGCAGGTACCTTTTCATTAACCTAATGACTATTTAACATAATCCTAATTGATTAGCTAATAATTGCATTTATTTTTATTTGTTCTATTAATGACTATATTTATTACTTTAGTTATGAATTAGGTTCATAACATTGCCTCCTTCTTGAAAAGCTTTGTCCTCAAAGCTTAACTTTACTAATAATTCCTTCTTCTGGTACATATCATTTTGACTTATGTGATTCGACATCTTATCTTAACCTCGACAATTTTCTTCACGTTTTTCACGTCATTTTTTAATCGGAGGGTGATATATATTTTTTTCGAAATAACTCTTTATATATATATTTTTTCAATCACGATGCATAATGGTATTGCCTGGCTATAATACTTAACAATTACAAACCAAGAAAAGAAATAGCTACCGACCCAAATGATGTTGCATTTGTTTAAGATAATCGTTAGTAATATCGTCGTAATTAATCCTACCCCTACCCCTCGCATTATTAATTATGCTAAGACAGCGTTTGATTTCATCGAATTTGACCATTCGTATTTCATTTCGGTTAATTTTAATATACTCAGTATTGGAACTATGTTGGTCACTAATATTGTATCCATCTTCTTCTTAAACGGCGGCTCCAGGTCGTGGAGATGACTTCCGCCAAATTTGGCCCTTCCTAACTCGACCATTCACATTATTTGAACCAGTCTCCTCATTTGGCATAGAAGCAGTTAGTGGTTTTCCTAATTTTGGCGCTGCCTGATGTTGATGTTGAGGACGTTTGGTGCCAGCCTGTGTTATTATCTTTGGTTCGTCTAATATGACATGGATGCTTTTCTTCTCAATTGTGTTGAATAAGGGTAAACTCTCCTTACGTGAAATTCCACGACAAGTTTTCTGCGTCGTTGGCACTTTGGGCACCACGACACGTGTTGCAGCCTCAGCATTTATTTTTAAAAGTCGCATTCCTTTGAGGATGCCAGGTGGAATACGACGGGACTTCTTTGGTGGAATACGATGTGAACGAGAATTTGGTAGTAAGGACTCAGCAGTACGTGGACAGCCGCGTGGCCTTTTCTTAACTTCAAAGTCAGCAACAGCATTTTTACAGATCCAACATGAAATTCGCCAACCGAATCTAAACTGTATAATGGAATAAACAATAATTCTTCGCTGGGATGGTAATATTCTTAGTACCGTTTTTATATATGTGATAAGTAATATAGTGTTAAAATTATCAACTCTTTGAATTAGTACCGACCCATGTTTATTTCGACTCACTATATCTAAGTGGACGATATATCGACCCATGTAAACCAAACGCAGCACCGATACACCTGTTCGATGCATCGTTTGACAGCACCGACTGGCGTCAACAATTGCTTTAAGGGCTTCGGGAAACCGATGCCTGCATTCCATCACAGGGGCTTCCTTCGTCAAATGAAACCCTTCATGGCAGATTACGCAGTCAGTATTATTGCTCAGGTGCTGCTCCAAAATATTGACGCGAGGCAACTGCTACATGGCCCTTAAATGTGCTGGGATGTTTGCTGCTGAAGAAAACTCATCTTCATCTTGCCTCTGAGACGATGTTGACACAGAGACAGTAACAGGTAGATGTGATAGTGACGGGTCATATGTATCAATTTTCTCTGATACCACCGTTGTCTGTTGTAATGTAACGATAATATTTTGAACTCTTAATATATCGTTAACCTCCTGAGATTTTACGTTGATCTCTGCATCAGAAACATTCTCCGTTATAGTTATGGTCTGCGGTTGCTGGATATTGCCTCTGTCAACTTCTTCTCGTCGAGGCGCCAATACTTTCTTGGAAGTAAATTTTCAATTCGAACTGACCACAACAGTCTGCAATTCTTACTTCAACAAAAGACTTTGTCAACAGAGCAACAGAAATGGATGGAGAAGCTGTCAGCATTCGATTTGGAAATATTACACAAAAAAGGGAAGGAAAATGTCGTCGCAGATGCTATTTCACGTAAATATGACGACCACACCACTTTTGCTCCCATGGTTGTTGTTCCAGATTGGTTGGATGAAATAAGAGCTGAATATGCCAAGGATGAAGAGTGTGACACTATGATTAAGAATATCAGTCAATATTTCAATTTCGAATGGAAGAATGACATCTTATGGTATAAGAATAGAATTTATCTAACACCAGCATCCAAATTTAAGTCAAAAATCTTAAGGGAATCACACAGTTCACCAGCTGCTGGACATGTTGGATTCTATAAAACTTACTATAAAATTCGACAGTCATTCTATTGGAAGGGCATGAGCAAGGAGATTCAGAAATATGTTGTTGAATGTGATGTTTGCCAAGGAAATAAAAGTGAGAACATTCCAACACCAGGTCTGTTACACCCCTTACATATACCAGATCAGAAATGGGAAGAGATCTCGATGGATTTTATAGAAGGATTACCTGTATCAGACGGAAAAGATAAGATATTTGTCATAGTAGATAGGCTCACCAAGTATGCCCATTTTATGGCTATTAAGAAAACTGACACAACTAAGCAAATTGCAGAGACATTTTGTAAAAACATATACAAATTACATGGGTTTCCCAAGATCATAGTCAGTGATAGAGACGTTAGGTTCAAAGGAAATTTCTAGAAGGAATTCTACCACCAGGTAGGAATATCCCTCAACATGAGTACAGCCTATCACCCCCAGACATATGGGCAGACTGAAGTGGTAAATAAATGTTTAGAAACGTATCTCCGTTGCTTTGTCACTGAAAAAAAAAGTAGGTGGACCCAATGGCTACATCTGGCAGAGTGGTGGTATAATACCACCTACCATATATCGGAAAAGATGACGCCTTTCCAAGCTCTTTATGGTTATGAACCACCGAAATGGAAGGATTTTGCACTTCTTAATTCTAAAGTTCCAGCCGTAAAAAATCACTTGGAAGAAAACCAAAGAATCATCAATTTATTAAAAGAAAATCTAACCCTGGCACGTAATAGACTGAAACAACAAGCCGATCAACATCGCACTGAAAGAGAATTTGAAGTAGGAGATTGGGTTTTTGTTAGGCTTCAACCTTACAAGCAGTTGTCGTTAAAACAACAAGACAAAAATAAATTGTCCCCAAAATATTATGGGTCGTATCAAATAGTCAAGAAGATCAGTCCTGTAGCTTATGGATTAAAGTTACCAAATAAGTGTCGAATCCATAGTACTTTTCATGTATCAAATCTCAAAAAAGTACTAGGGCAGAACCAAATAGCACAAACAGAAATACCAGAGACTGATGAAGAAGGAAGAATCGTCCTAGAACCAGAGGGCATACTTGCTACATGAGAAAAGGTTTTACGGTCAAAGACAATAAAAGAATACCTCATTAAATGGAAAAGGCTACCCGAGGAAGATTCATCCTGGGAGTCAGAACGTTTCATTCGCCAACACCCAAGTCTACCTATGCTTTGAGGACAAAGCATCTTAATGGGAAGGAAATGTTATGAATCTTAGTTCATAACTATTTAGAATAAGTTCTTGTTTTATTAATTTAATTATGAATATAATTAGTTAGTTAAATAATTGATTAAATGAAATGAAGAGGCATCGTTTCCAAGGGTCGTGTCTCTCTAATTGGGCGTGGCCAGTCAACTCCTATTTAAAGGAGCACCGCCTCAGCCTTATAATCATCATTCATCTTATTAATAAATATTTATCTTGTTACAACTTGAGAATCTTCAAGAATTATCAGGTCTAGCATACAGTTAGTGTCATGACAGCACCACTATATATCAACCAGACATCCATAGTGTCGGGTGGAAATGCAACAGAGAGGGAAGATACAAGAATGTATTCATTTATTTTATCAACAACATGTGATTCCTCATACCTGGAGTTTCTTGACCTTTTCAAAGGTTGATCATTTCCTCCGGAGGGAGCCTTCCTCTTTCCCTTGGACCTGGTGTTCCTTTGATTGCCATTCCTCTAGTTGTTGTTGTTATCATCACCATTGGGAGAATTATTCTTCAAAGGAAATTCTTTCCTTGGGCCCCTGATTTTCATTTTTTCCTAGAATGAGCAGCGTATGCAGCATTTCTTTCCTTTCCATACTCTGTCATTCTTGATTATTCTTGAACACATCTTGACAGTACTTCGTCAAAGTCAAGTATCACAATATTATTTAGAATGGTATTGTTGAACACATGTCATTCAGATGAGAGCCCTCCAAGTGTGGTGAGTACCATCTCTCGATCAGCTATTGTCTCCCCAATAGCCAGTAGATTGTTCCTAATTTCAATCAGCTTTAGAAAGTATGATTGAACAGACTCATCCCTGCCTTTCTTTAGATTCTTCAATTAATTCTTGAAGAATAGTACTTGATTCGCATTGTTGGCCTTGAAAATGAGGATCAATTTATCATACATCTCTTTGGATGTGCCCAATTCATAGATGTAGGCCACCAGGCTTTTGTGAATGGATTCCTTGATCATCACCTTTGCTTTAATCTCCCCCTTTTCTTTGGCAGCAGCAGTAGCAATGGATGGAGGTTCTTGGATTTTACCTTGCACATAGTCCATGACATCCTGGTCTTCCAATTTGAGATCCAATATCATCTTCCAAGCATGGAAGTCATCCTTCCCAGTCAATTTGTCATCCTCCTTGAAGCCATAGTTTGTGGAACCCATTATCTTCTTCGGTGACTGCTACAAATAGGGCTTGTCTTCACCTCAGCTCCGATACCATGTAAATTTATGTAGATGTTCTATGCTTGATGCAAATTTAATTTTCACTACAGCAATCACCTAAAAAATCAAGTAAAATGTTGATAGAACATACCAGTGGATCTACAGAAGACAAACTAGAAACAGAAAAATGTGGTGGTGCGTTACGGTCGTCAACAGAATGCTTCAACCAACAAAGTCTCCTTGGTCAGCCAACCCAGCATGTGTCACAATAGCCCTCAAATCAATCACTTGGTCAACCCAAATTCAACCCCAGAAAAGTCAACACTGACCCAAAAAAGTCAACACAGAACAGTAGCAAGAAAGTCAATGTAGCTCGGTCTTTGGTCAACCTTTTGACCTCGGTTCTTGTGCCAATGTGTATGGCCTTCCAAAATCAAATTCTCCACCAATTTTCAACCTCTTTGGACCATGCGTTGACCAAATTCAATGCTAGTCAAACTTGCGTGGAAACCCTAGCTGCAGTAATTCTTCCTTCTTCCCACGTGTGAACCGAAATTTCCTCCAAGGAGCTCGTACTAAATTAGAAGAGGAGAATATGTGTGATGAGATGAGTGAAATGATCTCCAACGTTGACTATATATATATCCATCATTGAGGTGTGTGACACAGCTGTTGGGGGTGTAAAACCTTAAGGCCGACTTGCACATATTTGAAATTATTAAAAAATAAATTCAAAATAAATGTTCTACTCATCATATTAAGATCAATTTTATATCAATCTTACACCTCTCCGAAAGAGGAACCCAATAAAAATATTGGTATCTTTTGACATGGAGTTTGGACCTAGTTGTCCAATTTTAACAGATTTGCATGTTTGTATTACAGTGTATGTACTTTGATTCTAGAAGAGATTGAGACGTTCTTGTTGTTGTTGACATTGCTAAGCAGGGGGGGGGGGGGGGGGTGTAGGGCGGGATATGACATTGACTTCAAGCATTCAATTTCTGAACGTCAAGTTGGTGTTAACTTTTAGGGTTACTGCAAAAGTGCTTTTGCTCTTATTAGGAGAGCACTATATCTCCAAGCTCCTTTATGATGCTTTGTGGGCATATGGATGGATCAAATGGGGTGGATGCTTGACATTAGAGTGCTGCCTTGGTCTTCTTACCTATGGGGTTTATGCCCTAGTCAATTTTTTGACTAACCCATTGGGTTTGGACAATGGGGTAGTTAGTTGCTAGATTAGAAGAGGTGCCTACCTAGGAGGAGCATTAGGCACTTAGCCCTTGGAGCTTGGGAAAGAAATTCACTTCTCAACAACAGCAACAACAAACCATAATTCACTTCTCAACAACCTCAATATGCTAGGTAATCCAAGAGAAAAGATACCAAGCATATGCTACCAAATTTCATCCCTTCAGGCACACTTTTCCAAGCATAAACCAGATTTGAATTTATTTTACTTACTGCAGATTTACAACAGTAAATCTGCCATATTATCTTCAAAATTTTTGTAAAGAACTTCATAATTTTGGACCTTAATATGTCAAATTATTATGAAAAGTGTAAAAAATGGTACAACCAAGAAAACAATGAAAGGCTGCAAAATAAAATCTGAAACTACATGAGTATTGGACAGCTGGAAAATTAATATGTGTATAAGGATGAAGTACATGTATATACCACAAATTTATTATCACAAAGTGATCACAATATTTCAAGGTCCAAAGAAGGGATAGCTGTTCAAAAATAGATTCAAGAGAAGCGTCAACTGTAGGCATAGAATGCCTAAACATAGGTAGAAAAATGGAAGAAACTATAGCAATTTTTGTTACCAAGATAGATATGGTGAGAGAGAGGTTATAGGAAGTGAAAGGTCATTGGACAAATAAAGAGTCATAGGAGTTGGAATGTTTAGTGTTAAAATCTCTATTATATGTTCACGTGCTTCCAAATCCATTTTCTTTTGCTCTATCTTTGGAATAAAATTGTTAATGTCTCATTTCATAGTATTTTTGTCTTATTGAATGATCTAGAATGGAATTCAACATCAAATGATTCATGGAATAGATGAATCCCTTATTGGCCAAGAGAAATATTTTTTCACACGGCTCAGTGAGTGACATCAACAAGAAGAAATACTTTGTTGTTAGAAATCACAAGTACAATGGCTCAAGAAGGAGAACACAACTCGAAATTCTTCCACAACTCGATGATTCGACATTGGAATTGTAATAGAATTACTCATCTCAAGAACAATCAAGGTAATAAGCTAACTTCTCAACATATTGAGCACAAACCAACAAAAATTTTCTGGTCTCTCCTCTCAAAACTCAAATAGGATGGTTTCACTGCCATTCACATGATCACTAAACACATCCTATAATTAGTCTTGAAAGAACATGCCGCCAGTCCCATGAGACCCATCACTTTAATAGATGTCAAATTGACTGTCATGGATATGTCTTCCAGAAAATCTCCAAGTTCTAATGTTTTCACCACAAATTTCTTCCACCACATTTGGTTCACCATTAAAAATGAGGCCTAGGCATTGAAAGAAATGTTACACCAAATATGAGGTGCCTTTCCAACCATAAATGCTACCTTCATCACCCTAATTCCAAAAGAGGACAAAGCACTCAATCCATCAAAATTCCAATGTATAGGTCTCTACTTTGTTATTTACAAAATGAGATGAGAGGGTTGCACTAGTTGTTGTTGTAATACAATGATTGTGCCTGTAGATCTAGTCACCTCTTAAGGTTTCCATCTCACACCTCTACTAGATCTAACACTGGTGGGTTTTTAAAATCAAGGGCTCTATACCTTGGCTCATTGAGGTTTTTTACTTTTCAACTTCCACTAGATATACTCCCTTCAACCACCGAAAAATTGTGATGTGCATATTTTTTCACTAGTGTGGTTGATTACAATCAAACTGCAAGATGTAGAATTTTGGCTCCATTTCCACATTGTGGTCATAATAGTGATTGTGTGCAATATTTTAGGTGTTATTCCCTCAACAGGTTTTCCTTCCATACATATCAAATCCCTATCTTGCAAGGCAATTTTTTCCTTGCCTAGGAACTAGATTGAAGTCTACCATCAGAGGCCAAATTTTTATGCCATTTCTGAATTGGTATCGTATCAATGATCTTTATTTCGCTCCAACATCTTATCTCTCACCTAATTCTCTTCTTGCTGACCCCTAAATGCTCAGTATCATAATAAAACTTAGAGTGCTATTATTCATTAACTTCAGTACCTCTTGAATTGGAATTGGGTTAGGTAGCTACATAGCAACTTTGAGTTTTCTTCCAAGTCTGGGTACTTGTCTATGATTTCTAGCACATATGCAAGCCTTGAAAGCAAGAGAATGTGAAAGAGTAAACTCATGGGATTAATACCCATTTCATTATAAGGGCTTCTCTTATGTTGATGTCATAATGTCAGCAAGGACATTTGTTAGTGTGCATCTTGATGTGCATTTGTGGCTTCTTCAGCACAAGCATACACCAAAGTGATGTTCAGTTACATATGCTTGAAATCCATGAATGTGGTACAAACTTCAAATATATTTATGAAAGAATTCCCATGACATCATATAACCACTAGAACCATAACTCTGTTCCTTGGACCTGGATCCAACAATCTCCATCCACCAAAGCTTGAATAGGTTTCAAATATGAAAATTATGACATCCTCTTGCCTCAAAAAGACTCAAAAATTATGTTAATCTAGGTTATCATTGATGATGTTAGTGACCGGGATGGCAAATATTCTTGAATATGCCAGAGGATGATTACAAGTGATTACAAATCTTGTTTAAGATGTCAAGACACAAATGAAGTGTCAATCATGTATCTTGATGATCATAATGGAAGACTACCATATCATTGCACTAGATGAAGGACTATAAAACATACACACGATGATATTTCCTACCTCAAATGATCTTGATGATAACACTACATGATTACATGTTCTACCTCCGATAATTTGATGATGACATGAAAAATCTCCAATGATGTGAAGCTTGATGTCCTTATGATGAAAAGTACATAATGATGTTGCATTTGGTTGATGCAATATCTCTGCACTATCTTAAGGACAGCTGACCTAATGACCCTATGTTGAAGAAGGCAAGGACATGATGATGGTGACCCTATTTTGAAGAAGGCTAAGGCATGATTATGAAGACAATCAACGAAGAAATCAAACCATGAGGCTCTACACTCAAAGGCATTCTTCCCTGCCTCCATTTCTGCACTCATAAATAATCAGTCACATTAAAAAATATATTTTGCTACCTTAGAGGAAAAATTCCTTAATGAAACCTACACCATCTTGAAGAGCATAATTTTGCCTTTTCGACGAGCTATTACTCAGCCCGAAACTCCAAGCGGTTTGAAAGTTATTGATTTTTCAAGTTTAAGGTAAATTTCTATCAAGTGAGCTGACCTAAGCCGACTTGTGTAGGCTCATGCCTCATGGCCAAGAGACATGTCTCTTCATTAAAGGTCGAAACCTAGTATATATTGACGTCTAAACTTATCATTTCAGGCATAAATTTCGGTGGGAAATACAAATAAGAAACACAAAAAAAGAAGAGGTCGAGGAGAATAAAAGGAGATCATTGTGTGGGCATTTTTGGGCAAATTCTATTGAAGCTCTAATCTTGTGCAGATTTTTTCTCAGTCCTGTGGAAACATTTTGAAGGTACATTGTTATGAATACAACAGACTTGTGATGGCACATATTTCCAACCTATAATAGCATATATCTTTGAACCTGTGATGACACTTCTCATTAGATATGTGGAGGTTAATTACTAAGGATTAAAAACAGATCTGTGGTAACCACCTTTTGGAGCCGTGGTGATACTCTTTTCAGACTTGTGGAAATACAATTTTTGGTTTGACCTCAGCCTGAAATAGGCCTGTAAAGACCAGAAAATTTCGGCCTCCTGAGAACAGGTGTAGACCTGCAATTTGGCTCCTCTGTAACATAATCAGGCCTGTAACTTGGCCTTATTTTCAGACTTTATTCCTGTGTATCTATTGCAGAAATTGTGGAGCTATGACTTGAGATCTGGTTTGATAATCGTTTGCACTTGTGACACAGACTCTCATTATCCTATTGCAGTTTGAACCTGTGGACAAATACTTAACCTTAATTGAAGTTTGGCTGAAGGATAATTGAAGCACTTTTGAACTCTTATTTGCTAAATGGGTATTCCTAAAGGCAAACCTTGAAGCAACAAAATTGAAACACCATTGGAGGCATTTTGAAAACTTCGTGACATTGTTGAGGAACTTATTAAAGACCAAGAAGCAGCCTCTTTTAAAAACTTGTGTAGCAGCAGTATTAAAGCATTACCAAGGCATTTGTGTTGAGAACATCTTGTTGGAACAAGCATTGTTGAAGTAGCCATGTTGAAGTGAAGAACTTCTGAAGGAGTATAGGAGAACATTCTTTGAAGCCAACATCAAGAAGCTTGTTGAAGATATTGTGAAGACATCTTAGGAAATCATTATTGGAGATCTATTTGCAGAAGCTACTTGGAGGCATCCTTGGAGAGCATGATGCATTGGCCATCATGAGGTGGCCTTAGAGATCCTTGATTGCGTATCATGAAGGACAGTGGAGACACCTTCATGTGAAAAGATCAAGGTTGTCATTGATGACGTAATGTGGAGACTACAATGAAGAGTAAGTGAAGATTGATAGGGCTCGTTGAAGAAGACATTGGGAGCCGTAAGTATAACCAAATATATCTTGACGAAATGAAGCAGGAGGTTGGAGCCTCATAGAGACAAGGTTGGTGCCTTGGAAGATAGGGTTGGAGCCCTAGAGGATAGGAGTCCTCAAGAGACCAAGTTGGAGCCTGTACCAAATATAGGGTTGGAGCCCTTGAGGTTGGTGCCTCAGAATTGACAAGGTTGGAGCCTTGGAAGTCCAATTCAGTGCTTGGAAAATACGAGTTGTAGCCTAGGAGATTGAAGATTGATGTCTTCATCTAGGGTTGGAGCCCTACATATATTGTACTTGATTTATTGTAAAGAAGAAATTAATAAAAGCATTTATTCTTATTGTTCATTTTGCGTTCTAAATATAGGTGATCTAACTGGTAAAATTAACAATTGAAAAGAAATACTACTTCACCCCCCTCTCAGTATTTCCAACAATTGGTATCGGAGCCAGTACCTTCACTCAAAGCCTAACAGCTTGAAGGTTAATCATTAGAACACAAAGGGAAAATCCAATAAAGAAAGTCTCCAATCCTCCTAAAGACATGTCTTCCTCAACCTTTGAAATTGAAGTAAATCAATTTGCGAAGGCTCCATTGTTCAATGGAAACTTTGATATATGGGTGGCAAGAATGAGGAATATCTTGAAGACTAAAGGAATTGAAGTTTGGAAATCAGTGATTACTGATAGCTTGTTGGAAGGAGAATCCAAGGAGTATAATACAAGAGCAATGAAAGCAATCTTGAATGGGCTACCTGATTCTATGAAGGCCAATTTGGAAAAATGTTCGTCAGCAAAAGGCATATGGGACAAACTTCATGATCTTCACTCAAAAGGAGCATTGACCATGACCTCTAGTCAAGAAGATGATGGAAAGCAAGAAGGAAATCCAAAACCCATCAAGGAAGCTGAAGATAAGAGAGATGGCAACAAGGCTAAAGAAGACCTAGAAGATGAAGAGAACAAAGAAGACTTTGAAGAAGATCTCCTGAATAAACTTATGGCTTCCATGGAAGAGATTAACGGTTTGAAAAAGGAAAATGAGGAACTTAAGAAGAAAGCACAAGATGGTAACCAAGACAAGACAAGGAAGGAAGTTGACTTTGTTAAGCTTCAAGTACAAGAAAGAGATGAGGAGCTCGCCAAACTTAAAGAGGAATTTCATCTAAACAAAAGAAAGCATCATGAAGAAGTCATATCTATGACAAATCAATTGGATAAGGCAAAGAAAAGGGAAGAAACTTTGTCAAGCCACCTTGAACAAAGACTTAAGAGCTTGAACAATCTTGAAGTAGAGACTAGTCAATACAAGGAAGAGGTCTCCTCTCTTAGATCTCAACTAGAATAAGCAAGGAAAAAAGCGCAAGGAGCTGAGAATGTGATGGAAACTTTGGCATTCATAGAAGGACAAGTTAATGAAGCAGAAAAGGAGAGAAACACCATGATATTCCAACTAGAAGAAAAGGATGAAGAAATCTTGAAACTAAAATCAGGTATCAATCTTCTCAAGGCCGAAACATGTGAAGCTACAAGAATAAAAGAATAAATGGAGAGCATTCTAGCAAAGGAGAATGAAGAAGTATTCATAATTAAATCAAAAATCATTACCCTTAAAATCAAAGCACATGAAGCAACAAGGATGATGGAAGAAATGAAGAAGTAACTAGTTATGAAAGATGAATATTTTGAAAAGTTGAAAGGAGAAATTGTCTTTCTTAAAAAGGAAGTTGACTTGTTGAATAAGAACTTGAAAAGCTCTCAAATCCTAGATGACATCCTAAGTCATAAAAGATCTCCCCTTGATAAATCAGGTCTTGGCCATGCAGGTGAATCCTCAAGCAAGAATGATAATGCTTCAAACAACAAAGATGTGAGGAACCTAGAAAGAAATGTTGATGCTACCAGCTCCAGCAAGGGAAAGCAAAAGAATCAAGACAACAACGGAAGAAATTTTGTTCCAAGGAGACTTGCAGATAGTGTCAAGAATACAAAAGGCAATGAAAATCATCAAAGAATCCCAAGGCAAAAAGACTTCAGAAGTACATCAAGGAAAACTCCATCTCCGAGGTACCAAAGTATATTTCTTGGTTATTGCTATTCTTGTACAAACTTTGGGCACATGGCAAAATACTGTAGGGAATATCACAAAGACAAATATAATGTTCCCCGTCAATCTCCTCGAAGCAATTTTTCAAGAAGAAGTCATGATTTCTTATTCATGAACAAAATAGAGTGCTTCAATTTCCATAACATTGGACATATGACACGCGATTGTCACTTGACTTGGGCCCCTGCACAAGCTAGAACCATGCCAGAGAATAAAGCTACATAAGTATGGAGAAGGAAACAAGTTGAATCCGTAAGTCTCTTGAACACTCCAGCAAAAAACACATGTTGTTGACTAGATGAAGTCATCCTTGATATTCCAAGAATTTGATGATGAAACCCTGCCAAAAAGATACCATGCATACAGTTAGGGGGAGTTTGTGTTTCTTGAGTTGTCTTGCAGAAAGTGATCCATGAGTGGGCCCTATGAAATCCTTGATGAGTTACACATGGATAATCTTGATAAATCATCTCTCGAAAGTAACTCCATTGAAGAGAAACATGATATTATGATGATGTCTTCTACTTGATTACACAAGGTGAGCAATCCTTCGTGAGCTAAAGGAATTTTTCCAGACAGGGGGAGATGGTACAACACATGAAGAAATACAAACTTATCTATCATGGACCATATTTCCAGAAGAAAGAGCACCAAGGCATAGGGAGTAACATACCTATAAAGGACTACAATTCATGAAGAAAAGAAGCAGCTTGACAGGGGGAGTATTTGGGCACCCCATTTGCCATTGATGTCAAAGGGGGAGAGAATGTTGAAAGGGCAAGAATATTTCCATCAATGACAAAGGGGGAGATTGTTAATCTAGGTTGTCATTGATGATGTCAGTGACCGGGATGGCAAATATTCTTGAAGATTCCAGAGGATGATTACAAGTGATTACAACTCTTGTTTAAGATGTCAAGATACAAATGAAGTGTCAATCATGTATCTTGATGATCATAATGGAAGACTACCATATCACTACACTTGATGAAGGACTATAAGACATACACACGATGATATGTCCTACCTCCAATGATCTTGATGATAACACTACATGATTACATGCTCAACCTCCGATAATTTGATGATGACCTGAAAAATATCCAATGATGTGAAGCTTGATGTCCTTATGATGAAAAGTACATAATGATGTTGCATTTGGTTGATGCATTATCTCTGCACTATCTTAAGGATAGCTGACCTAATGACCCTATGTTGAAGAAGGCAAGGACATGATGATGGTGACCCTATGTTGAAGAAGGCTAAGGCATGATTATGAAGACAATCAACAAATAAATCAAACCATGAGGCTCTACACTCAAAAGCATTCTTCCCTGCCTCCATTTCTGCACTCATAAATAATCAGTCACATTAAAAAATATATTTCTCTACCTTAGAGGAAAAATTCCTTAATGAAACCTACACCATCTTGAAGAGCATAATTTTTCCTTTCCAACGAGCTATTCCTCAACCTGAAACTCCAAGCGGTTTGAAAGTTATTGATTTTTCAAGTTTAAGGTAAATTTTTGTCAAGTAAGCCGACCTAAGCCGACTTGTGTAGGCTCATGCCTCATGGCCAAGAGACGTGTCTCTTCATTAAAGGTCAAAACCTAGTATATATTGACGTCTAAACTTATCATTTCAGGCATAAATTTTGGTGAGAAATAAAAATAAGAAACACAGAAAAAGAAGAGGTTGAGGAGAATAAAAGGAGATCATTCTGTGGGAATTTTTGGGCAAATTCTATTGAAGCTCTGATCTTGTGCAAATTGTTTCTCAGTCCTGTGGAAACATTTTGAAGGTAAATTATTATGAATACAACAGACTTGTGATGGCACATATTTCCAACCTATAATAGAATATATCTTTGAACCTATGATGACACTTCTCATTAGATTTGTGGAGGTTAATTACTAAGGATTAAAAACAGATTTGTGGTAACCACCTTTTGGAGCTGTGGTGATACTCTTTTCAGACTTGTGGAAATACAATTTTTGGTTTTATCTCAGCCTAAAATAGGCCTGTAAAGACCAGCAAATTTCGACCTCCTGAGAACAGGTGTAGACCTGCAATTCGTCTCCTCTGTAACATAATCAGGCCTGTAACTTGGCCTTATTTTAAGACTTTATTCCTGTGTATCTATTGCAGAAATTGTGGAGCTGTGACTTGAGATCTGGTTTGATAATCGCTTTCACTTGTGGCATAGACTCTGATTATCCTATTGCAGTTCGAACCTGTGGACAAATACTTAACCTTAATTGAAGTTTGGCTAAAGGATAATTGAAGCACTTTTGAACTCTTATTTGCTAAATGGGTATTCCTGAAGGCAAACCTTGAAGCAACAGAATTGAAACACCATTGGAGGCATTTTGAAAAACTTGGTGACATTTTTGAGGAACTTATTAAAGACCAGGAAGCAGCCTCTTTTAATAACTTGTGTAGCAACAGTATTAAAGCATTACCAAGGCATTTGTGTTGAGAACATCTTAATGGAACAAGAATTGTTGAAGTAGCCTAGTTGAAGTGAAGAACTTTTGAAGGAGTATAGGAGAACATCCTTTGAAGCCAACATCAAGAAGCGTTTTTAAGATATTGTGAAGACATCTTGGGAAAGCATTATTGGAGATCTATTTGTAGAAGCTACTTGGAGGCATCCTTGGAGAGCATGATGCATTGGCCATCATGAGGTGGCCTTAGAGATCCTTGATTTTGTATCATGAAGGACAGTTGAGACACCTTCATGGGAAAAGATCAAGGTTGTCATTGATGATGTAATGTGGAGACTACAATGAAGACTAAGTGAAGATTGACAGGGCTCGTTGAAGAATACATTGGGAGCCATAAGTATAACCAAATATATCTTGACGAAATGAAGCAGGATGTTGGAGCCTCATAGAAACAAGTTTGGAGCCTTGGAAGATAGGGTTGGAGCCCTTGAGGTTTGTGCCTCAGAATTGACAAGGTTGGTGCCTTGGAAGATAGGGTTGGAGCCCTAGAGGATAGAAGTCCTCAAGAGACAAGGTTGGAGCCTTGGAAGTCCAAGTCGGTGCTTGGAAAATACAGGTTGGAGCTTGGGATATTGAAGATTGGTGTCTTCATCTAGGGTTGGAGCCCTACATGTATTGTACTTGATTTATTGTAAAGAAGAAATTAATAAAATCATTTATTCTTATTGTTCATTTTGTGTTCTAAATATAGGTGATCTAACTGGTAAAATTAACAATTGAAAAGAAATATTGATTCACCCCCCTCTTAGTATTTCCAACACATTATGTATAGTTGACATTATTATATTTAGACACTTTCAACACAACATTTGGTACCATACGAGGAAAATTGGAAAGGTGATTGCATCAAAGAATGGCCAGGGCTTTGAGATTATATTGCAGCTTGCCGCATCTATGTAATTCCCTGTGAAAATGCCTGTGCATTTATAAGAGGTAGAATCTGGTTTTGAATCTGCATATATACCTGGGCAGTCTTATGATCTTGCATTTGGGGACTCATCTGAGAAAAGATGGAAGGTTCAATAATTGCTACTCTAGGAGATGTTACTTCGGAGGCAAACATGTCTTCAAGATTCGTTGGAGCAACAATATTGATCCCATGACTCTTTTATTTGCCAGACGCTTTTACCACCAGATATAACAGCAGCAACATTCATCCTAGTTTTTGTGGAGAGTGGAGAAAAATCATTGAGGAGTTTCCCTTCAATAGTCTGAAATTCGAGGATAATATTTAACAGGCATGTCTCTAGCATTGAGTTCTACTCTAAGACGGCTTGTTTGAACATTGCTACTAGGAAGGTGTAAGGTTGATACACTAGGCTGTGGCCAGCCTCCATATCCATTTACAGAGGATGTCGATGGAGACATATCCAGAGTAAGCTCACAGCCTTGTTGAGGATTTGATAGGAAGGATGACATCACTGAAACTGAAGAGGGAGAACCAGGAGCAAGAGGACTCCTGACAGAGGTCATTTCAAGAGATGATGATGCCCCAGCAGACCTAGTAAAGACAATGAGAGGGCGTAGTTGTTCAGATGTGTAAGCAAAGAAGAAAAATATACATGAACAATTAGTCCCATATTTTCACAACTATAACCCATATTGAGCTGGATGTAACCAACACTCAAAAACACCGCGTGCATATTCACAAACATGGGAGAAATTGTTGGATGTCCTAAGACTTCCTGTGCATATGTACTATAAACTGTAGTTTCCATGTGTGCATGTGTCACTCCCTTGCCAATAAGAGCAGCACCAAACTCAAGATTATGAATTGTAAAAACAATGCGGGCATTCGCAAGGCCATAATGTTTATAATTCTCCTGAAAGAACCATGCAACTTTTGCGTTGCTCCAATCATGGTAGTGCATACTATCTGGATGCAACCCACTTTGAAGCAGAAACTCAAGGGCTACATGGCAAAAGAATTCAAAGCGTTGTCCATCATCCTTACGGTCATAGATGAAACCAACCCAAAACATTCCATTGCCTAGTTCTAGAAAGTACACAGACAAGCCTTCAACATTTCCATGCTAGACTTTAATTTTGGTACCTCCCTAAGAAAATTCTCGCCTAAATTCCAAATCGTGAACCTTTCTGTAATCAAGACAATTGTATTTCAGACAAATGATCTTAGCATTATGTCCCAATTGTTGAACTACACGAGAAAGACTTGTAACCACATCTTCCAGACATCTGACCTTTGCAACGGGTGCCATTTCCACAGCTATATGCACAATGTGCATTGGTGGCTCCCTCAGAATTCCTCCAACCATAGAAACATGGTATTACATACCATTTATATTGTAATACAATCCACCATGTTCATCACCTCTTTTAGAGAAAACAAAATCCATCATATATGCTTCTAGTTGCACCCTAAATGAGGTCGTAATGATTCTCAAGGTAATCTGCAATTGTGGCTAGTACTCATCCAAAACAGACTTAAATTATATGGATGCAATTGCCTTCACATAGGAGCCATTATATGCAGGGATCATTCGTTGGGGTGGAAGAACACCAAATCGATGAGTCCATCGATTGAAAGAGCACCAAAACCATATTTCATATTTACCATTCAAAACTGTATTAGATGGGTTGTAAAAGACTGTAACAAAATTTCTAGCTTCAACTTTACTAGGTTCGATGTAGAATATATGTTTTTGTGACTGTCGAAATAATTTCATTGTTTTTTCCTTCCTTTCTGCTTTTAAAAGTTCCAAGTTCTCAGCCTTTTTGTGAGCAACGTCCTCTCTTTCTCATCTCTCATGCAGTAATCTCAAATATATTATTTGTTCTTCTTCAACCCAGAAGAGATCTTCTGGAATAAACTTGGGCACAATAGCATGAAAATCTCAATAATTGTTATTGTTGTACACCTTAGCACTCCCAGGAGGTCCATAGACAAATACCCAATCGAGCATAAAAGCTTTCTTTGGCACCACCACATCCACAGCCCACCAATCACCATTTTCTGCACTATCATAAGACATATTCTGAACAATTTTCAATGCATCTATCCAATTGTTGTAGCCTCAGTGAATCCAAACCTCTGAAGAAAAATAAAGTGGATGAGAAGGAAAATTGTAATATATTTTCACTCTATCTCCTCCTTTAAAATCAACAGGCTCAATGCACCATAAACCATCAACAGACTTTACTGAAATCTGCATGGCTAGGTGTGTATGTTATTGTCTTTCATCCACTTGCTTCTTTGCCTCTACTCTATCTGCTTCCTTTGCAGCATTTTCTTCCTCTACCCTGCATCGCTCTACAACCTCTCTTTCTCTTTCTATTATTTGGCCAGAAGAAGAATAGATAATCCAAGTTTGTAATCCTTCTATTACCTCATTCTTGCTTAGTATCAACAAATTACGTTGGTTTATACATTTCATTTTTGTGACCTAGATTTATGTACAGTAAGTAGTAGGATATCATTCATGTACCAGTAAGTGTACCTTCCTAATAATTTGGATACAAAAATATTTCCATTCATCGCCCACATCCTCCTAATTCTATGTGCCAAATAAATATTTGGGTAGATGAAACCCTTCCATTGTGCTTTCCTTCTACCTCTCATGAGGCTTCTAGAATATCTGGCATTGAGGCTTGAAAATCGAAATGGAGCAGTGTTGCTAAAATTATTTTTGGTAATGCAACATTCAATATTTAAAGACAAATATCAAGAAATGCACCATTCAGTATTAAAGGACAGATCTCAATAAATCCCACTTTAAAGGGTTATTATATTAATGAGAATATGTAGAGGCTTCTTCAAGCTTAAGTTTGATGGAGCCTCAAAATATAGAAGGTAAATAAGCTGGGATAGGGATTTATTTGCAACCATGCAAAGTTGGTAATTATTGGCTATTTTTTCATTTGCGACAACTCTTGAAAAATGTATCCAATTTCTAGTGTTGGTGCTGAATATTTGTTTAAACAGGGACATGACAACCATGTTTATGGAATCCCGGAAAGAGACTCGAGTAAGGCGATTAAAATGGCGAAGGGAAATTGTATGCAAATATAAGAGTTTTAGGGACTTCAAAAATTATAAAAATATAATGATAGTAGACAAAGAAATCAAAAGAATTTCAAACCTTTAGTTGGAGAAATTTATGTGGAGCAGAGAATTTTCAGTCCTCTCTGTTGGAAATGTTGTCATTGATGGAAAATGAGCACAAAGGAGCAGCACTTGAACCAGGAATAAGGCAAAGTAGAAGACAGGTAGCAGAGGCAGCAAAAAGCTAAGTAAGGAGTAGCATCAGTCAAGGAGCAGAGGAAGCAAATGTCGAACAATATTGAATATGTTGTGCGTTAATTGTAATGTCGAACAGTCAAGGGTAAGCGGAATCATATAAAGAAACAGTGGAAGTGGTGTTTGTTAATTAAACTATGTTGAGGAATTGCACAGCGAAGGCAGAGGTCGAGCAGTAGAGGCAGAGACAAGCAGAGGATGAGCAATAGAGGTAGAGGCACAACGAAGGCAGAGGCAGAGATGAAATGGTCGAGCAACAGAGTTAGAGGCAGAAATCATTTGTATATAACAAGGCGAAACCAGAAATCAGTGGAACAGAGATAAAGCCACAATATTAACAAAGGTTATTTTACTACATATACTAGTGCTAGGCTTAAGTCTGATCCAAAGACTTAATATAATATTGACGGAGAGAATTATATGTAGTGTGAACCCCTACATAAAATTCCGAGAATCGTAAGCCAAGCTGGAGGATACATAAACGCAATTCCGAGAATCACTACCCCAGCTGGTAGATACACTAAACATAAATTCCAGGAACCGTAACCCAGGCGGAAGGATACATAAACACAATTCCGGGAACCGCAACCCAGGCGGAAGAATACACAATATTCCGGGAATCCTAACCCGAGCATCAAAGTATATATTCCGAGAATCGTTACCCACGCTGGAGGATACACTAAAGCTGAAACATAAAGCTTATATATATGTATATATGCAGCGCATTACATATATTGCGCCTTATACACAAAGGTCCAAAGCATATATATTAATTTATATGGAGCGCTTTATGATCGAAAGAACCAAAGTACCATAAGGTGGGACCCTTTCCCAATCGCATCGGAGAAAAACTATGCAGCGGAACATGTAAACAAAGAGTTGCGATTGCGATGAAAGTCCGAACCCAATGGATCAATGAACCATAATTGATATGTGTTTGAATTCCGGTAGAACAGTGACTGATCGCATCGGAAAAGGGCAGAGTATCGGAACATGCAACTGGGAGTTGCAATTGTGATCAATCGCAATCGGAATCAGTCGAGGGATAATACATCAATCGCATTGGGAGTATTCAAGTTGCGACTAATCGCATCGGAGAAAAACTGTGCAGTGGAACATGTAAACAAAGAGTTGTGATTGCGATGAAAGTCCGGACCCGATGGATCAATGAACCATAATTGATATGTGTTTGAATTCCGGTAGAACAGTGATTGATCGCATCGGAAAAGGGTGGAGTATCGAAACATGCAACTGGGAGTTGCGATTGTGATCAATTGCAATCGGAAGCAATCAAGGGATAATACATCAATCGCATCGGGAGTATTCAAGTTGCGATTAATCGCATCAGCGATTAGAGCAGAAGAGTTTAGAATTTATAAAGCTGTGGGACCCAGAGCTTTTGAAGGTCAACGTTGGTTGTTCAGTAATTAAAATCCAAGTTTTATTAAAAAGGTTTAATAATATTGCTAATAATTATTTATGTTGGATTAAAAGAGTTATGCAACTGCAATGAACGGGAAAATGAATATAGTGAACCGAAAAAGAGAGGGAGACATTATTAAAGCACTGTATTATAAAAGGACCATGGATATGATACGCATTGGTTGAAACTTCCCAGCAGTTATGTTAAAAAGACAGTTATATATATGCAGCGGTTACACAATTGCAATGTAGAGGAGAGCGTGCAGAAACGATTATGAAGGTCGAATGTTGATTAGATTTTGCAGATCTGCCATACATATATTGGGTTTATAACCATGGCGATATTAAAGCCTCCACATTCAGTTATTTAAACTTCCAGTAAAGGAAACCAAAGCGTTGGAATTTTCCCAGATTTAAAGTCAGTAGTTATATGTATTGTAACGCAGCTATATGTATACAGCAGACACATAATCATGGTGAACAGTAGTATGCACATGAATGAACTTGACAGGTGTACATGCGCAGGTGTAAGGAGTAGCAGTAACTAGAGCGTGCAGAACAGTTTCTTAACAGCAGCAGAAAAGGACAAAACCAGCAAAGCCAAAGGCCAGAAAATGGGCTAAGTGAAATTGTTTTTATGTAACCGAAAAGGTGAAATGTAAATGTTTTAATTGATTTATATTGTTGTGATGCATTGGCAAGTCTCCAGAAGAGAACAAATACCCCACTGCAATGTTAAATTGGTACCTACAGTTATATTTTCTGAATGAGCGGATAAAAGAGATGAGAAGGCAGAAGGCAAAGAGACATGGCTGTCCATTTCGAATTCCCAGTAGAATACAAACAGCCATGAAGCTATTTTGTATAAAACAGGGTAATATCCAAGGGGAGAAGGTTGACGAAAATAGAGTGAGAGAAGAAGAGAGTGTGCAGCAGAATTGAAGAGAGTTGAAGAAAATAAGAAAGCTAAAAGAGGTGAGAGAGAGTGAGCATAGAGAATTATGAGTATGGAATTGAGGTAGAAGAAGGAGGAGCAGAACAAGATGTTGTGAAAAGTTAGAGAATGCAAAAATGGCTTAGTGTGAGGAAAGAAGGAGGATGCGAAGAAGGAGTGATAGTGAATACGAAGATGCGAAATGATATAAGGCGAAATGATAGAGTGATGCACGACGATGAGATGACTCTGACAGATCGATATCAGGTAAATCAGCAAATGTTTCCTTTGAAAGAGGTAAAATTGAAGCATCCTATCGATTGTAGCTGATAAAACCCGGTGCTCTGTTGGTGAGGTTGGAGCCTCAGTTCGAATGGTGCTGTATAAAATAGATGGAGTTGGTGCTTACTTCAAGTTGTAGCTTGATAAAATGTAGGTTATGTTTGGCGAGGATTTGAGCCTCACACAGCCAGGTTGGTGCATGCAGAAAATTGATGGGAATTGGAGCTTCCTTGCAAGTTGTAGCTTGCAGAATTGAGGTTGGAGCCTCCTGTAGGTTGGTGCCTACAGAAAATCAGTGGTTTGAGGGAGTTGGAGCTTGCCTTTGCATCACAACAATAATAAGATGTGGTTTTCTCCCTTTATGGGTTTCCACTTATATCTGGTGTCTCTGTGCATGATGTTTATGTGTTGATCTGGTTTATATCATCTGCTTAATACTTGTTGCTCTCATATTAAGTCTACTGTTACTTTATATTAATGCTTGTTGCTCAGATTCTAATATTACTCACATGTTAAGTTGAACATGAAATGAAGGTGTAAACAAGTGTTAATGAAAAAATTTTAAAATTCCATGAATGTGTTAAACTGATTCACCCCCCCCCCCCCCCTCTCAGTTTAACTAAGGGTTCAACAATTGGTATCAGAGCAGGTTCCTTTGGTGTAAGCCTAATAGCTTGAAGGATACCTGGTTGAGTCATGGACTATCAAAATGTATCTGTGCTAAATACAACAAACTTTCCTGAATGGAGAGATAAGGTTAAAACAGGATTATTGACTTATGAACCTGAGGTATGGAAGCTTGTTTGTGATGGTTACTGCACAGACTCCCCCACGATTAAAGAACAACATAGGAATGCCAAGGAAAAATGTGTGATATATAACAGTCTTCATAACAAGGACCTTGAGTTGATAATGGATTTAACTTCAGCAAAAGAAATCTGGGACAGACTGAATTTCATGCATGGAGTAGACAATGAGGATTGCATTGTCAGGAAGGAGAAGAGAATTAAGAAAAAGAGAAATTCATGTCAAAAATAAGATTCTCAATCAAATGAGGTACCTGCTAGTGTGAATGGTAGTAAGAGCCATGAAGAAATTGCAGCTGAAGAAAAATCCAAACTTGACACAGCTCTGACTGAGATAGAAAAATTGAAGAATGAAAACAAATACCTTAAGAGATTGGTACAAATATGTGATGAGAAAGAATATGAAGATAGGAAAGAAATTATTGGCCTGAAGACACAACTTGAAGAAGCAAATAAAGTAGAAGACACTCTACTGCAACAAATGAGAGAGAAAAGTCAGGAATGTGAAAGATTGGAAGAACAAGTAGTGAGCCTAAGAAAGAACTTAGAAAAATCCCAAAGAGAACTATTAATGAATACACCTATAATGAAAGGCTCTGGACAGTTGGACCAGATTCTAAATGCACAAAGTTCACCTCTCATAAAGACTAGGATAGGATATGAAGGAGAAACTAGTAAGTCCAAGGCAAAAGATAACAAGAAGATCATTTTTGTAAAAGTTGTAAAGGAAGATGAAGCAGCTCAGAAGATTCCCACAGAAGAAGAAGCCAGCAAGAACAATATATGCAAAGAAACAAGCAGCAACATGGAAGAACAGAGAATGAGAGGATGAAACAATCAGCTACTAAAGGCTCATATGCTCCTAAGGATGAATTGAACAAATTTGGAAGATGTCAAAGAAGGTTCTTTCCTCATATGGGAAATATCACTTGTTTTTCCTGCCACAAACCAGGACATACTGAAACATATTGTAAGACAAAGCAAACCCAGTCCAACCAGAAAAGTATGTAGCAAAAGAGAATAACCCCTCAAGCAAGCAAATGGAAAAGACAATCTTCCACCGGGTACACAAACTATTTCCATGGCTACTGTTATGCATGCAATAATTTTGGACATAAATCTGTTGAATGTAAATTGTGTTCAAAAAGGGGAACAAAGTATTGTACCTCAGCTCAAATGTACTTTGATAAAATAAAATTTTATGTGTGCCTCAAGCTTGGCCACAAAGCAAAGGACTGTAAACGGCATTATATATTAAATAACTCTAGACAGATGATGGAAACAAAGCAAATCAAACAAAACTATGAATCTAAAAGAAGTGCAGACATTATGAAGAACCCTAATAAAGTATGGAAATAAAAGAGAAAGGGGGAGCCTATTATCTCAATAATGTAATGAAAACTTCATAGTCTCAGGGGGAGCTGCTCTAGGAAACAAAGCTAATATCCAACCAGTGATAAATATGAAGCAACATCCCAGGGGGAGAGCAGTTCATAAATAGACCCCATGAAAGTAGTCTAAGAAGAGCACCTTAAAATGAGATCGGCCATAAGATCATGAAGGGAAAAGAAAATTCCTCTAACAAATAACTATAGAGGAAGAAGATTATTTAGCTGACAGATTGATGAAAGAAGAGAAGGTAGCAAGCAACCATGGTGCTAGAGAGGAAAAATTAGTCATGATCATTTCAGTTAAGAATACATCAACACATTAAGTGATGATCACAGTGTGCAACATTCTGCTAGTATGAACAATGATTCACCTTAAAAAGGGATGAGTAAGAAAAGAGCCTCTCATCATTGTATCATTTCTTCTTCCATCTATTAAAATGTCCCTTGGAAAAGAACAGCTAAGTAAGTGATAAATCTCTGAGTAATCTACCCATGAAGATTTCTAATAAACTAATTGAAGATGTCTTCCTGAAAATATTTATGTTAGAACAATTGAATTGAATATAAAGCAGCAATGATTCTAGAGCAGTCCTAGAAAGGAACATGCAATGGCTTTCCTTGGAACAGACTGACAGAAAAAGAAGAATGGTAAATAGTTCCAAGAGCATATTCAATATAATGATGATTGTTGGTGTGAACAGTGGAAAGCTCAATAATAGAATTTATGAAGGATGTATCAATTATGGGTTAATGTCCAAGCCTAAGTGAAATCTCTGCATGATTTATCAAAGTAATATCAATTGGTGTTTAGGTACAAGAAGCATGCTTATCAACAGATTACCAAGCATTATCAGAGAAGCAGCAGTATGATACAGGTCCACATGATCAAAGGACTACGGCAAGAATGCATCAAGGTAAAATTCCCAGGGTTATCTGCATTCAGCATGAAAAGGTCAGTAGTAGTGCTAAAGAAGTCCGTTTGCTGAGATGTCAATCAAACAACTTGAAGATGTTTATGCTGAAGATCATCATGACAGAATAGTTGTGTTAACCTAACAGTTGAAGTCCAAAAGTCTGTTATTGATTCATCACAAGCATACTTCAGCAAAAAGGAATTGTTGATGTTTAACCATTGAAAAGAAGTTGATCATTTAAGAGATATTGATCATTGACATACATAACCTCCTCCTTATGTCATAAAGGAAAGTGCATGATTGATAAGTGAGACTAACTAATACACTGAATGTATCTAGTCTCAAGGGTTTGTTTTGAAAGTACATTATGTAAGCAATAAAAGCATTTGATCTCTTAGATAAAATTCTGGTTGATTCATTGATCATATCAGTAACAAGGACCTGCAGCTATCAAGTGTAATATTATTATCAGCATCCTAGCTCAAATCATCACTAACAGGCAAGAAAAGTGAACCACATATATAAAAGACATATTGGCTTCATCACAATTGAACAAATGTTGTACTATAGATGAATATTGCAGAAGAAGACATATTCCATCCACAATCTTCCTCAACAGAAATGTATTGGCGCACTACATCAGATAGAGACTGAAGTATATTTGAAGCATTCTTAGTATTTTAGGTTTAATCCAGTGATGCATCCCTGATTAGATAAAGCTGGTACAATGTGTTCTATGAAGTGTCATTATCCTCACTTTCATATTTATACAAGTGAAAGGAGTCAGTGCTTTGGGATTGTATCAACTTGCAGTGTACATTCAAGATCAATAATCCTCAAAGTGTTCTCTCGACAAGTCTTTTACATCAGTTTGGAGCAGCAGGGTACAAAGTAAGAAGAAGAAGGCCTAAACACATCTCAGAGAGAGGAAATGCAGAGATATAATTTACACTGAGAAGAAGTGCAACCCTTTGCCATTGATGTCAAAGGGGGAGGAAAAGCAGATAGACAGAGGAAGCATTGGATTATAGGTGGATGTGTTGCCATCAATTCCAAAGGGGGAGACTGTTGGAAATGTTTTCATTGATGGAAAAGGAGCACAAAGGAGCAGCACCTGAAACAGCAATAAGGAAAAGTAGAAGACAGGTAGCAGAGGCAGCAAAAAGATAAGTAAGGAGCAGCATCAGTCAAGGAGCAGAGGAAGAAAATGTCGAACAAGATTGAATATGTTGTGCATTAATTGTAATTTCGAACAGTCAGGGGTAAGCGGAATCATATAAAGAAACAATGGAAGTGGTGTTTGTTAATTAAACTATGTTGAGGAATTTCACAGCGAAGGCAGAGGTCGAGCAGTAGAGGCAGAGACAGGCAGAGGATGAGAAGTAGAGGCAGAGGCACAGCGAAGGCAGAGGCAGAGATGAAATGTTTGAGCAGCAGAGGTAGAGGCAGAAATCGTTTGTATATAACGAGGACGGAACCAGAAATCAGTGGAACAGAGATAAAGCCACAATATTAACAAAGGTTATTTTACTACATATACTAGTGCTGGGCTTAAGTCTAATCCAAAGACTTAATATAATATTGACAGAGAGCATTATATGTAGTTTGAACCCCTACATAAAATTCTGAGAATCGTAACCCAAGTTGGAGGATACATAAATGCAATTCCTAGAATCACTACCCCAGCTGGTAGATACACTAAACATAAATTCTAGGAACCATAACCCAGACGGAAGGATACATAAACACAATTCCGGGAACCACAACCCAGGCGAAAGAATACACAATATTCCAAGAATCCTAACCCGAGCAGCAAAGTATATATTCCGAGAATCGTTACCCACGCTGGAGGATACACTAAAGCTGAAACATAAAGCTTATATATATGCAGCGCATTACATATATTGTGCCTTATACACAAAGTTCCAAAGCATATATATTAATTTATATGGAGCACTTTATGATTGAAAGAACCAAAGTACCATAAGGTGGGACCCTTTCCCAATCGCATCGGAGAAAAACTGTGCAGCAGAACATGTAAACAAAGAGTTGCAATTGCGATGAAAGTTCGGACCCGATGGATCAATGAACCATAATTGATATGTGTTTGAATTCTGGTAGAACAGTGACTGATCGCATCGGAAAAGGGCGGAGTATCGGAACATGCAACTGGGAGTTGCGATTGCGATCAATCGCAATCGGAAGCAGTCGAGGGATAATACATCAATTGCATCGGGAGTATTCAAGTTGCGACTAATCGCATCATAGAAAAACTGTGCAGCGGAACATGTAAACAAAGAGTTGCAATTGCGATGAAATTCCGGACCCAATGGATCAATGAACCATAATTGATATGTGTTTGAATTCCGGTAGAATAGTGACTGGTCGCATCGGAAAAGGGCGGAGTATCGGAACATGCAACTGGGAGTTGTGATTGCGATCAATCGCAATCGGAAGAAGTCGAGGGATAATACATCAATCGCATCGGGAGTATTCAAGTTGTGATTAATCGCATCGGCGATTAGAGCAGAAGAGTTTAGAATTTATAAAGCTGTGGGACCCAGAGCTTTTGAAGGTCAACGTTGGTTGTTCAGTAATTAAAATCCAAGTTTTATTAAAAAGGTTTAATAATATTGCTGAGAGTTATTTATGTTGGATTAAAAGAGTTATGCAACTGAAATGAACGGTAAAATGAATATAGTGAACCGAAAAAGAGAGGGCGACATTATTAAAGCACTGTATTATAACAGGACCATGGATATGATACGCGTTGTTTGAAACTGCCCAACAGTTATATTAAAAAGACAATTATATATATGCAGCGGTTACACAACTGCAATGTAGAGGAGAGCGTGTAGAAATGATTATGAAGGTCGAATGTTGATTATATTTTACAGATCTGCCATACATATATTGGGTTTATAACCATGGCGATATTAAAGCCTCCGCATGCCAGTAAAGGAAACCAAAGCGTTGGAATTTGCCCAGATTTAAAGTCAGCAGTTAGATGTATTGTAACGCAGCTATATGTATACAGCAGACACATAATCACGATGAAAAGGAATATGCATAGGAATGAACTTGACAGGTGTACATGCGCAGGTGCATGGAGTAGCAATAACTAGAGCGTGCAGAACAGTTTCTTAACAGCAGCAGAAAAGGACAAAACTAGCAAAGCCAAAGGCCAGAAAATGGGCTAAGTGAAATTGTTTTTATGTAACCGAAAAGGTGAAATGTAAATGTTTTAATTGATTTATATTGTTGTGATGCATTGGCAAGTCTCCAAAAGAGAACAAATATCCCACTGTAATGTTGAATTGGTATCTACAGTTATATTTTCTGAATGAGCGGATAAAATAGATGAGAAGGCAGAAGGCAAAGAGACATGGCTGCCCATTTCAAATTCCCAGTAGAATACAAACAGCTATGAAGCTATTTTGTATAAAACAAGGTAATATCCAAGGGGAGAAGGTTGACGAAAACAGAGTGAGAGAAGAAGAGAGTGTGCAGCAGAATTGAAGAGAGTTGAAGAAAATAAGAAAGCTGCAAGAGGTGAGAGAGAGTGAGCATAGAGAATGTTGAGTATGGAATTGAGGCAGAGAAGAGAAGAAGAAGGAGGAGCAGAACAAGATGTTGTGAAAAGTTAGAGAATGCAGAAATGAAGTAGTGAGGCAGAGAAGAAGGAGGAGCCGAGAAGAGAAGGAGGAGTTGATAGTGAATCTGAGAAGATGCAGAAATGATATAAGGCAGATATGAAGATTGATGCAAAGCAGTGAAGATGATACAGAACAGAGTTGATATCCAAGGTAAATCAGCAAGTTTTTTCCTTTTGAAAGAGTAAGGAAGTTGGAGCTTCCCTATCAAGTTGTAGCTTGATAGATGTCAGTTGTAGCTGACTGAGGTTGGAGCCTCCTGTAGGTTGGTGCCTGCAGAAAATAGATGGGAGTTGGTGCTTCCACATCAATTTGTAGCTTGATAAAATGTCATTTGTAGCTGACTGAGGTTGGAGCCTCCTGTAGGTTGGTGCCTGCAGAAAATTGATGGGAGTTGGAGCTTCCTTGCAAGTTGTAGCTTGCATAATTGAGTTAGGAGCCTCCTGTAGGTTGGTGCCTACAAAAAATCAGTGGTGAGAGGGAGTTGGAGCTTGCCTTTGCATCACAACAATAATAAGATGTGGTTTTATCCCTTTATGGTTTTCCACTTATATCTAGTGTCTCTGTGCATGATGTTTATGTGTTGATCTAGTTTATATCATCTGCTTAATACTTGTTGCTCTCATATTATGTCTACTGTTACTTTATATTAATGCTTGCTGCTCACATTCTAAGATTACTCACATGTTAAGTTGAACATGAAATGAAGGTGTAAACAAGTGTTAATGAAAAAATTTTAAAAGTCCATGAATGTGTTAAACTGATTCACCCCCCTCTCAGTTTAACTAAGGGTTCAACACTCTCAATAGAGATTACAATTTAAGGGACAAGGCTTGAATGAGATCACTTCCATTATGATGATGCCATGTTGAAGACACAGTAACCGAGGTTGAATTTGTATACGGATACAGTATGAGATGGAAAATTTTGGGTACAACAAAAAAATTGGGACTAAACATCTCCTTGATACAAAAGAAAATATGCATTTTTTCTAAATTTTAAAAGTCAAAGAATTGTAACTATCGTATCCCTTCAAAATGGATACGAATTATTGGTTCCTTCTTCAACACTTAAGTTTTAAACATGATACTACTGGTGGTTGAACTCATTTATACCGTAGTTTTTCCTTCATCATGCTTTGAAAGGTTGACTTCTAAGTTCTCACCAAATCAAATCCAAAGGGAAACACTTTGAGAAAAAGCTAATCACAATATTCATGATTCACTCCAATCTCTTCTCCATCCTTTCACCTAATTTGCAGCCATCCAACCTCATCTTGACCAAGTGTAATGAGTGCCCCCATGTTTTTCTGTGGACTCATACCAAGAGACAGCTCTGGCATAGGGCATGTTGGTAATGATTCAACTTCGGAAACAAAGTGTGGTCGTCAAACGTGGAATTGAAATACTCAGCTAGCAGCCGCGAGCTTTGAGGTACGAGTTCAAGCACTGAGAAATATGAAAGACAACTTCTCCATAACCTTTGCATATTTCTCACAGGGCTCCTTGTTTCACGAATCCATTATGGGATCTTTACATATGGGTGAAACTTGTGACAAGATTTGTGTCATGTGAATTTGTCAATGTCTTGGTTAATTCAATGTGTCCAAAAAATTTGGAGTTATGAGTTCTTGTATCAACCTCATTCCAAAATATTCTTGGAGAACATAAGTGTTGTTAATTTTATAAAACAATATGACTTCAGGACCAAGGTATTTGAAGGATTCAGGTTCCAGATATCTCTATGAGCTCTATCAATGTTCTACTGTTGGTCCTAAATTGAGGTCTACAACATTACTACACATTATTTCATAGTCACAATTATGTTGTATATTAAAGTAAAAAAGCTATGGATTTACCCATACTGCAAAGAGAAAGAGGGCTCAACCTATTTTTGACATCTGGAGCACTGATTATCCCTTCAAAAAAAAGGGAGGACAAAGTGCAAAATGGAATTATAAGTTCTGACATATTTTCAAAGGCTCTCTTCTATACCTACAAGATTAATATTTTAAAAATTGATTACACAAACTTGTGCAAAATACATTAACGATAATTCTTATCAGCTTCACTAGAGTTGTTGCACTGGAACAATTGGATTCCAAGGCTTGGGTTCATAAGCTAGATACATACTTTCACTTGAACTCCATGTGGGAGACCGATGCTAATCATGTTGGGACATATTCACATCACTTCTTACATAGAGTACACCTGGAGGTTGTTGGAGAGGTTTGAGAGGAAAGACCCAAAGTTACATTTTAGGGAGTTAGCCCATCTGAGGCAAACTGGTAGCAGAAAGGAATACATTACGAAGTTTTAGGGATTGGAAGTGATGGTGACTAGCATTTCAGAGGCTCGGTTGATCATGCTATTTGAGGAGTGGCTAGTAGAGCCATTGCATGGTTGGGTGAGGGCCTACAAGCCCACATCTTTGAATAATGCTATCTCCAGGACACCGGATATGATTGACGTTGTGCCCAAGACCTGGGCCTTTGTCCCCACTAGACCCACTGCACCACAGGGGAACCGAGACACTATACCATCCTAGAGGGATGGAGGACGTGGTCAGATGGACGAGGAAACCTAGAGGGACCTTAGGAGGAGGAAGTTGTGCTTTACGTGCCAAGAACCCTTGGCACCTGGGCACAAGTGCACCAAGGGAAAGTTCCACTACATTGAGGTGTATTCGGATAGTGAGTCGGTTGAGGAGTTTGAGGTTTGAGAAAATATGGGAGATGAGGGAGGACCATCATCAGGGGGAGCACCACCACCACCACTACCACCTAGAGGGGGACCGTTTTCCCCATTAGGGGGATTTCTTGCTTCACTTTGGGGAGTTTTGAAATATTTGACACTCAGGATGAGGGGGAAGGTACAGGGGCAATGAGTTTTAGTTCAGGTAGACAATGGGGCCACCCACAACTTTATTGATTCCCAGATGGTGGAGTGTATGGGCATCCACACAGAGACATTTGAGGGGTTCTTGTTGGTGCCGGGAGACTAGACCATGTAGTGCACGAAGTACGCTCCCAGGTTGACTGTGATGATGGGGAACTACTTGGTTACTGATTACTTTTTTGTAGTTGATGTCCCAATGACCAACGTTGTGTTGGGTGGCCAGTGGTTATACTCATTGGGGAGGGTCACCACTGACTGGAAAAAGTTAGAGATGGAGTTTATGGGGCCAAATGGGAAGCTAGTATTTTTTAGGGGGATCTACGACATGGGGACATACAATGGGTAGTTGATCTGAGGATTTTGGAGACATGGGCCTATGGATGACCAATGCACCCAGACATACAAGCCCTATTGGAGAGGCATCAAGGGGTTTTGGGGATATCCCTCTAGGCAGGCCACCAAGCCGAGGGTTTAAACACACTATCGAGTTGGAGGAGGGAGTGCATGCAGTTATCACGACCTCGTATAGGCATCCTAAAGCCTATCGAGATGAGATTGAGAGGGTCATTTAGGAGTTTCTAAGATTGGAGCACATCAGGCCCAATTCGAGTCCCTTTGCCTCTTCTGTGGTGCAGGTGAAGAAGAAGGATGGGACACTCCACATGTGCATTGAATACAAGGCCCTCAATATGAATACATTGAAGAACATGTACCCTCTTCTGCACATCGATGAGTTGATGGACATGCTTAGAGGAGAAAAATACTTATCTAAGACATATCTGCGCTTGGGGTACCACTAGATTCGGGGGAGGGAGAAGGACATCCCTAATACTACCTTTCATTTCCACTACAGAAATTTTGAGTTCTTGGTGATGCTCTTCGAGCTAACCAACGCTAAGACTACATTCAGTCTTGTATGAACCACATATTTCCTAGGCAGTTGCAGCGCTTTGTCCTTGTCTTCTTTGACGACATACTCATCTATATCCAGATGTGGGAGGAGCACCTTCAACATTTGGAGGTAGTACTTCGAATACTAGAAGAGAAACAAATGTATGCAAATATGTCCAAATGTGAGTTTGGATTGACATATATATTGTACCTTGGGCATGTGATGGGCCCATAGGACAAATTAAAGGTACACCAAGAGAAGATCAAGACCATTTTTGATTGGCCAACACCCAAGAATGTGATTGAGCTGAGGGGGTTCTTGGCCATTTGTATGTACTACAGGAGATTCGTGAGAGGATTCTCACAGCTTGCAGCACCCCTCATGGGCTTGTGGAAGAAGGGGGCTTTTGAGTGGACGCAGGTAGAAAAGGAGGCATTTGAGTGTCGCAAGAAGGTCATGAGCAACTGTTTTGTTTTGGCTTTTCCTGATTTCACTCGATCGTTTGTATTGGAGTGTGATGCTCTAGGTGAAGGAGATCGTGTTGATGTAGGGAGGCCACCCCATATCCTTTGAGAGTAGAAAGTTGCTACCCCATGACCGACTTCATTTATGACAAGGAGATGTTGGTCGTGTTACAAGCCTTGGCCAAATTTATACAGTACTTGGTGGGGAATCGGTTCAAGGTGAAGATTGATCACAACAATCATCGATTCTTTCTGGAGAAGCATACATTGCAAGAGAGGCAACATAAGTGGACGAGTAAGCTCCAGGCTTAAGACTTTGAGATCGAGTACACAAAGGGAAAGCACAACATAGTGGTAGATGCGCTTTCCCAGAGGCCTTAGTACTCTCTATGATGGACGTTGCACATGATTGGAAGGCCCAACTCTTGGTTGAGTATTCCAAGGACAAACATGCTTGTGAGATACTAAACAGCATACATGGGGATGATAGATTCTGGGTGATGGATGGTGTGATCTACTCCAAGGCCGAATATACTTAGTGTCGGGATCCCATGTCAGAGAGAAGGTTATGCAGGCAGCTCACAACTACCCTCTTGCAGTACATCTGGGTTTTCTCAAGACTTACCGTACCATCTATGAGTGTTTCTCTTGGTGTGGGCTCAAGGGAGACGTGCTGAGGCATGTACAAGAGTGCATAACCCATCAGAGGAATAAGGTGGATTTTTCACACCCGACCGGTCTATTATAGTCTCTTCCCATTCCGAAGAGGAAGTGGGAGAGTTGTACATGGAATTCGTCATGTGACTTTCGACGATACATGGGAGAGATTGCATCTACGTGGTGGTAGATCACTTGAATAAATTTGCCCATTTATTTGTGATCCCATCGAGATATTTAACCTCATAGGTGGTCGATTTGTTCTTTCAGGAGGTGTTTCGATTGCATTGGCTCCCAAAGAACATAGTCACTAACAAGGACAGTAGATTCATGCGGGGCTTCTAGCATGAGTTGTTCCAGCTAGTGGAAACCAAGCTTATACTCAACACCAACTATCACCCATAGACGGATGGACAAACTGACATAGTGAACAAATGGCTGGAGGGTTACCTACACAATTATGGCACGGGAAAACAGAGGGCATGTGTGAAGTGGCTACACTTGGGCAAGTTATGCTACAACACTACTTACCACATGTCGATTGGTATGTCTCCCTTTCGAGCACTTTATGGTTATGATGCACTTTCTTTTTTTGACATGATATGGAGATAGCAGGGCCCCGGGGGCAAAGGATTGGGTCCAAGAGAGCCAGGAGATTCTTAAGGTTTTTAAGGATAACTTGTAGGTAGAAAAAAATCAACAAAATATCTATGCCAATAAACATAGGGTGGAGAGATAGTTCGAGGTAGGGGACATGGTCTATCTATGTTTGCAGCCTTACCAACAACCTTCACACAAGCAGAAATGGGCAAAGAAGCTCAAGCAACGCTTCTATGGACCGTACAAGGTGACCAAGAGAGTTGGAGAGGTAGCTTACGAGCTGGAGTTACCCCCAGAGAGCATAATTCACAACATATTTCATGTCTTTTTCCTGAAAAAGGTGTTGGGGAAGCGTGTTACGACAGTCAATGAGTTTCCTCCGTTGGATGACGAGGGACACTTGATATGGACACCCGAGACCATATTGGATACCAAGAAGAGGAAGCTAAGAAACAGGGTCATCTGAGAGCACTTGTTCAAGTGGAAATACTTGCCAGTTGAGGATGCCACGTGAGAAAATGAGCAGATTTTGCAGCACCTAGTTTTACAATTGTTGGGGGATAAGTAACATTTGGGAGGGGAAAACTTTAATCTCCCTTCCTAAATAATTTTTTCAATAGTACCACAAATTTTCCATTTTTCTAATTTTGGGGGCCTAAGATAATTTTGGAGAGGAAACACAGGACAAAGGGGTTGAAATGTTTGCCTTAGTGGAATGTGGGGGCCACCTCCAAAACTAATATGCACTCCTTGAGGAGGGAAAAATTGTTTGGCCAAGGGAATAGGTTTGAATTTCCTAGTGAAGGGCCCATTGGAGGAAATGAACAAAAAATATAAATAGGAGAGAGAAAGCAACATTTGAGGCCTTTTGATAATTTGACAATTGAAGTGTTGCTCTAGTTGTTTAGCAGAGTTACATAATCTTGTTCAACACAAGAGTTTCCCAAGGAGGAAGCTCAACCTTTCTTCTGTGGACTCTGAGTACCACCCTAGGAAGGATTCTTCATCAGTTTCAAGAGTTGGAGAGAGGGCCACACATGTGGTATGGTTTCAGGGCCAACTAAGACACAGTTCAGGTTGCCACACAGAGAGTTGAGGAAGAGCTGGAGTTGGGAGCTGGAGTTGGGAGCTGCAACATTGTCGAAGTAATTTTTGGTCAATTCTAGGAAAAAGGAGGAAGATTTGCAAGGGTAGAATTCAACATACAACACAAAATTGATTTTTTGGAGGAGAAACTACATCATCTTACCCAGAAATTGTGCAATCATTGTGGAGGCACAATTGCGGGGTGGCTTGTGAAGGAATTTTGAGAGCTAGGTTTCTTAGGGTTGGTTTGGGGTGCAATCGAGAAGAATTTTCCAGCGATTTTGGGACATTCATTCTAGCATCAGTCACAATTCTAGTTTTTCTGGACTTAGAGGGTCAAGGAATTTGAGGCCATTTTTGGAGCATCAAAACCAGGGCAAACCCTTTTTGGGGTTTTCTAGGTTTTTGACAAGGATTCCATGACTGATTTATCAGAATTTTTTGAGCAGTTAGGAGGGGGAAAATCTGGGTATCAATACAACCAACAGTGCAAAAATCACAAGGCCAGTGTAGATTTTTAGTGGGAAAATTCCAGCAACAGTTTGGCATTGATAAAACATCCACCTGAGGCTTGTAGCTTGCCTTGTGAAAGCTAGGGTGCACAATTATGATTATTATTATTATTATTATTATATATGTGTGTGTGTGTGTGAATATATTGTACTCCAGCAAGATCTTATAATAAAATTTTCCCATTTTGGTGTGTTTGGAGCATTTATGTTTTATGGGCGTTTGCTGAAAAAAAATTGTGTTGGGTTTATTGCATGTTTTTTTTATCACTGTTAATTTTTCCATTAGGAATATTACACCTTGAGAGGTTTTATCAACATATCAAGTCATATTTGAAACAAAAGCAAATTAATCCTTGCAAATCAAAGGACATTCTTTAAAGCACACAAGAAGAGCCTAGGAGACACCTTCATCGAATGATAAAATGATAACATACTTTGAGCATATTTTGAGTTCACAGTAGAGTGAATTCATGATGACATTAATTGAGCATTCTTTAAGCCTTTGTTGAAACAACAATCACTCTTGAAGCATAGTTGAAGACCAACACTTGAAGAGTTCAGAAGGCCACACAGAGAGTTGAGGAGGAAGAGCTGGAGTTGGGTGCTACAACATTTTCAAAGTAATTTTTTATCAATTCTATGAAAAAGGAGGAAGATTTTCAAGCGTAGAATTCAACATAAAACATCAAACTGATTTTCCAAAGGAGAAACTACCTCATCCTACCCAAAAACTGCACAATCATTATGGATTCACAATTGCGGGGTGGCTTGTGAAGGGATTTTGAGAGCTGGGTTTCTTGGGGTTGGTTTGGGGTGCAATCGAGAAGAATTTTTCAAACATTTTGGGACATTCATTCCAACATCAGTCACAATTCTAGTTTTTCTGCACTTAGAGGAGGGTCAAGGAATCTGGGGCCGTTTTTGGAGCATCAAAAACAGCACAAATCCTTTCTGAGTTTTTCTGAGTTTTTGACAAGGATTCCATGAGTAATTTATCAGAATTTTCTGAGCAGTTAGGAGGGGGCAAACCTAGGTATCAATACAACCAACAGTGCAAAAATCACAAGGCCAGTATAGATTTTTAGTGGGAAAATTCCAGCAACATTTTGGCATTGATAAAACATCTACATGAGGCTTGTATCTTGCCTTGTGAAGGCTAGGGTGCAATATATATATATATATATATATATATATATATATATATATATATATATATATTTAATATATTGTACTCCACCAAGTTCTTATAATACAATTTTTCCCATTTTGGTGGGGCATTTGCTGAAAAAAAAATTGTTGGGTTTATTGCATGTTTTTGTTATCGCTATTAATTTTTCCATTAGGAATATTACACCTTGAGAGGTTTGATCAACATATCAAGTCAGATTTGAAACAAAAGTAAAGTAATCCTTGCAGATCGAAGGACATTCTTTAAAGCACACAAGAAGAGCCTAGGAGACACCTTCATCGAATGATAAAATGATAACATACTTTGAGCATATTTTGAGTTGACAGTAGATTGCATTCATGATGACATTAATTGAGCATTCTTCAAGCCTTTGTTGAAACAACAGTTACTCTTGAAGCATAGTTGAAGACCAACACTTGAAGAGTTGTTTTGTTGAAGCAATGACCCTTGGAGTATAGTTGAAGACCAACACTTAAAGACTTGTTTTGCTGGATTAGTCATTCTTGAAGCATAGTTGACGATCAACACTTGAAGACATGTTTTGTTGGTGCAACCATAAAAGTTTTGTTGAAGCAGACATGAAGTTTTTGTAGAGGTATATTTCTAGACCTATCTTGGATACATTTTTTAGAAGTATTTGAAGTTTTTGATGAAGGCTTGAAGTAGTATTGAATTCACCTTAAGGGATTGAAGGAAACTGAGAGGGTTGGATCCATAGAGGATTGGAGTCGTCAAACAAGGTTGGAGCTTGGATTTTTAATTGAATATTAGAGTCCTCATTTAGGATTGAAGCCATGAAGGAGTTAAAGACTTTGTTATACAAGTTGGATCTTGGGTTTTTAGAGTCCTCAAATTCATTAATAAAATGATTTTCTTAATGCACACCTTGTGTTTTGGTTTAACTGATGATTTTAACTGGAATAATATAACAATTGTATATAAATATTGATTCAAACCCCCTGTCAATATTTCCAACACTAGCACACCTTACATTTTTTCCACCTTGCAATATTTTTATCGACATGCTATAAGGAATTTTTACAATGCAATTTTATTGTTGGTAATCTGGTTGTTTATGATAGAAGGAAATCTAACATGTGTTAGAGTTCCTTCACCTTGGAATGTTCTTACTAGCAATGTGATTGTGTTTGTGTTAAAACGAAATATAGGATGCACTAGATTTATTTTGGCATGCAATGTTGTTGTTGGTAGTATGCTTGTATTTGTGCTACGTCTAAAACTAACACTCATTAAATTTCTTTCACCTTGCAATGTTGTTATTGGAAATATGCTTGTGTTTGGGCTAGAAACTATGCTAGATTTCTTTTGCTCTGCAATATTGTTGTTGTCTATTTGTTTGTTTATGATAGAAGGAAATCTAGCACGTGTTAGATATCCTTCACCTTGGCAATGTTATTGGAAATGTGTTTGTGTTTGGGCTAGAAGTTGCGCTAGATTTATTTTTCTCTACAATATTGTTGTTTTCAATTTGATTGTTTATTATAGAAGGAAATCTAGCAAGTGTTAGATTTCCTTCACCTTGGCAATGTGGTTGTGTTTGTGTTCGAAGGAAATATAACTTGTGCTAGGTTTATTTTGGCATGAAATGTTGTTGTTGGTAGTATGCTTGTATTTGTGCTACTTGTAAATCTATCATGCATTAATTTTCTTTTATCTTGCAATGTTGTTATTGGAAATGTGCTTGTGTTAGTGATAGAAGTTGTTCTAAATATCTTTTTCCATGCAATGTTGTTGTTGGCAATCTGCTTTTGTTTATGCTGAAAGAAAATCTAACACACTAGATTTCTTTCACCCTACAATGTTGTTGTGTGCTTGTGTTTGTGCTATGCGTAAATCTAGCACGTGTTAGATTTTCTTCACCTTGCAATGTTTTTATTTGCAACATGTTTCAATTTTGGCTCGAAATAAATCTAGCATGCACTAGATTTCTTTTTCACTGCAATGTGGTTGTGGACAGTATGCTTTTTTTTTAGCTAGAAGTAAATCAACCATGTGCTAGATTTATTTTATCTAGAAATGTTGTAATGTGTTTGTGCTAGAAGGAAATCTAGCATACATTAGATTTCTTTCACCCTTCTATGAGCTTATTGACAATGTGTTTGTATATGCGTTAAAAGGAAATCTAGTGTGCACTAGATTTCTTTCGTATTGCAATGTTTTTGTTGGCAATTCAATTGTTTGTGCTAGATGGAAATCTAGTATGCGCCATATGTCCTTCACCACAATGATGTTATTGGCAATGTGCTTGTGATTGTGCTAAAACGAAATCTAGCATGTGCTAGATTTCTTTTTCCCTAGAATGTTGTTATTGCAATGTGAAGAAAACTAACACTCATTAAATTTCTTTCACCTTGAAATTTTGTTATTGGAAATATGCTTGTGTTTGGGCTAGAAACTATGCTAGATTTCTTTTTCTCTGAAATATTGTTGTTGTCTATTTGGTTGTTTATGATAGAAGGAAATCTAGCACGTGTTAGATTTCCTTCACCTTGGAAATGTTATTGGAAATGTGTTTTTGTTTGGGGTAGAAGTTGTGCTAGATTTATTTTGCTCTACAATATTGTTGTTGTCAATTTGGTTGTTTATTATAGAAGTAAATCTAGCACGTGTTAGATTTCCTTCACCTTGGCAATGTGCTTGTGTTTGTGTTCAAAGGAAATATAACATGCGCTAGGTTTCTTTTGGCATGAAATGTTGTTGTTGGTAGTATGCTTGTATTTGTGCTACATGTAAAGCTAACATGCATTAATTTTCTTTTATCTTGCGATGTTTTTATTGGAAATGTGCTTGTGTTTGTGATAGAAGTTGTTCTAGATATCTTTTTCCATGCAATGTTGTTGTTGGCTTTTGTTTATGCTAAAAGAAAATCTAATACACTAGATTTCTTTCACCCTACAATGTTTTTGTGTGCTTGTGTTTGTGCTATGCGTAAATCTAGCATGTGTTAGATTTTCTTCACCTTGCAATGTTTTTATTTGCAATATGCTTCAATTTTGGCTCGAAAGAAATCTAGCATGCACTAGATTTCTTTTTCACTGCAATGTGGTTGTTGACAATATGCTTTTGTTTGAGCTAGAAGTAAATCTCCCATGTGCTAGATTTATTTTATCTAGAAATGTTGTAATTTGTTTGTGCTAGAAGGAAATCTAGCATACATTAGATTTATTTCACCCTTCTATGAGCTTATTGACAATGTGTTTGTATATGCGTTAAAAGGAAATCTAGTGTGCACTAGATTTCTTTCACATTGCAATGTTGTTGTTGGCAATTCAATTGTTTGTGCTAGATGGAAATCTAGTATGCGCCATATGTCCTTCACCACAATGATGTTATTGGAATTGTGCTTGTGATTGTGCTAAAAGGAAATATAGCATGAGCTAGATTTATTTTTCCCTAGAATATTGTTGGTAATATGTTTGTGTTCATGCTATAACAAAATTTTCCATGCGCTAGATTCTTAACCCCTACAATGTTATGTGTTTGTGTTTGTGCTTGAAGGAAATCTACCACACACAAAATTTCTTGTCTTGCATAAGGTATTTTTGACAATATGCTTGTTTGTGCTAGAAGAAAATCTAATATGCGGTATGTTTCTTTAACCCTACAATATTGTTATGTGCTTTTGTTTGCGAGAGAAGGAAAACTAGCACGTGTTATATTTCATTCACCTTACAGTGTTGTTATTGGTGACATGTTTGTGTTTGAGATATAAGTACAAATAACATGTTAGATTTAATTCACCTTGTAATATTGCGATTGGAAATATGGTTATGTTTGTGATAGAAGAAAATCTAGCATGATATAGATTTCTTTTACCCTACAATATTGATGTTGCCAATATGTTTGTTTATGGTGGGAGGAATTCTAGCATGCACTAATTTTTTTTTTGAAATGCAATATTGGTGTTAGGAACATGCTTCTGTTTGTACTAGAATAAAATCTAGTATGCAATAGATTTTTTTTGCAATGCAATATTGTTGTTGGCAACATGGTTGTATTTGTGCTAGAATGAAATATAACCTGCATTGTATTTATTTTGCAATGCAATATTGTTGGAAATGTACTTGTGTTTGTGTTAGAAGGAATTTTATCATGCATTGGATTTCGTTTTCCCTACAATGTTATTGTTGGCAATGTGCTAGAAGTAAATCAAGCATAGGTTATAGATCTTCCACCCTGCAATGTTGTTTCTGGCACTGTGATTGTGTTTGTGCTAGAAGAAACTCTAGAATGTGTAAGATTTATTTTACTTTGCAATTTTTTTGTGAGTAAAATGCTTCTATTTATGCTAGAAGGAGATTTAGCATGTGGTGGATTTCGTTCGCCTTATAATATTGTTGTTGGCAATGTGCTTGTGTTTGTGCGAGAAGGAAATCTAGCATGTGCTAGATTTATTTGACCATGTAATGTTTCTTCTAGAAACATGCTTATGTTTGTAGTAGAAGGAATGATATTGATTGTTAGCTTTCATTTGAGGTGCAATGTTGTTGTTCGAAATGGGATTCTACTTTTGATAGAAGGAAAGTTAGCACACACTATATTTCCTTCATAATGTAATGTTGTTATTAGAAATATGTTTGTTGCTATGCTAGAAGGAAGGTTATAATGTGTTAAATTTCCTTCATCTTGCAATGTTATTGTTGAAAATGTGTGTGTTTGTGATAGAATTAAATATTTCATCTGTTAGACTTTATCGCAATGCAACATTATTGTTGGAAATGTGCTTGTATTTGTGTTAGAAGGAATTATAGAATGCACTATATTTCTTTGTTCTTGTTCCAAATGGAAAAATATAAAGATTTCACCCTCACCAAGATTAGTGCTCTGATATTGTTCTTGGCAGTGCATTTTTTATTATGCAAGAAGGATACCTAGTGATTACTAGCTTTCTTCTAGACACCATTACAGTTATGCAACCAATGCTCTAGGGGTGACATTGTCTCAATAATCACAACGGTTAGAGGTATAGCTTTTGATGTGCCCTTTTATTGAATTTGGAACAATTTATGGAGATCAATGATAGTGCAAAAGAATCGCATATAGATATGTGTTGTTGTTGGCACTACATTTGTGCTTGAGTTGGAAGAAATGATGATGGTATAGCTTTCCTTTTGGAACAAACACAATAATCCAATCATAATTATTTGATCCATAGAGAATAATTTGATCTTTGTATAATTTTGAAGTTTATGAATAAATGTATTATTGAGGTATACTATATTTTTCTTCCAATGAAAATGTATGCAACTTTAAAGTATCAAGCACAATGTTTTAACATGTATTATTTTTCTCTCTATTTTGTTGTATAGTTATGAACTTCCAAAAACAATTTCACTAATTTTTGGATGCATAAGATAAGACTCTTCCTCATCAACATAAAAATATAGGAAAACTCAAAGCTACACTTTTCGAGGACCTAAAGTTAATAGCCCTTTGTATCCATCCTAAATAGTATGTCCTTAGATGTGTATAGGTAGGGAGTGTTGACATTGGAACTAAAGGTTTGTAAAATGAAATATCTTTTCTTTTAGAATAAAAATGAGAATTATCTAGTATTTACAGTACTAAAACTTTTATTTGGAATAACACCTATCGTTTGGCTTTTTATTATCAAGTTCAAACATCAAACATCCTCACTAAGTGAAAATATAATTTCTCCTTTTCATGGTGCTTTTAGACATCTTATGTAGCATCAATCTCGAAATTTCTTAGATTTTCCAAAGGACCATGTTTTGGTTCTTCAACTTCGACAAATTTCTTATGATCATTATTCATACACATGCATTAAGACTACAAGTGTCATTTCTGAAGTTAAATAGAAACTTGGTTGTTTTATATGAGCTGATATCTGTCATTCAAAACTATTGTTTGGAAGAAAACCTCAAGTTTGGCTTTTTATTATCAAGTTCAAACATCAAACATCCTCCCTAAGTGAAAAAATAATTTCTCCTTTTCATGGGTATTTTAGACGTCTTATGTAGCATCAATCTTGGAATTTCTTATATTTTCCAATGAACCATATTTTGGTTCTTCAACTTCTACAAATTTCTTATGATCATTATTCATACATATGCATTAAGACTACAAGTGTCATTTCTGAAGTGAAATAGGAACTTGGTTGTTTGATATGAGCTGATATTTGTCATTCTATGATACTATCGACATCTCTAATTGCACGGTCTTCATATATGTTTTTGTGTAATTTTCATGTAAAGTAATTTTTGGTAGTAGGCACTAGATGGTGGGGAAAAATGTTTCATTACATACAATATGACTACCATACTATTTAAATTATTGCATCTATATTACTCTTTTGAAAGTTGTGTGTTTTTGCAAAAATATAAAATCACACTTTACATGGTTCAACCTTTTAATCACAATTCATGGTTCAATTGTTTTTACAGAATTGGTACAAGCTAGAATGGAAAATATAGAAAAAGGGCAAAATGTTGATCTCCTTATTAATGATCAAGTCGTTGGGCTAGGAAGGGTCGAATCTACATATTCTAGAACTTCAATGTCAGAGAAAGGGTTAATGCATGTTATGTTGCAATTTTGATAATTGATGTCACTCAACCACATTTGATTGGGGAAAATGTTGATGAAGGGGACATCCATGCATCGAAGATCATGGATTTGAGGCACAACATAGGTAAATCAAAATATTGAAGCATGTATTCAAATATTATTGATAGTAAAATACTTTCTTTCTTTTTTAAATACTAACCTTATTTATATTCGTTTACAGGTGCAAATGTTTCTTCTACATTTTCTATTGGAGATAAGGTAGAATTTCTGCAACATGGAGTGAAGGTGGGTGAGGGATCCATATTCACTACAGAGCTTGGGCATAAATTGTATGGAAATATGGTAAAGAAAGGATGCATAGTGGTTAAAATTCATAAGGTTTTAAAACATGATGTTGCTCTACCACATCCAACAATATTTGAGCATACACTAGGGGGTGCATTGGAATCTTATGAGATTTGGCCAGAATCGGATTTGGAACCTCACTGTCATGATCATGCCATAAATATTCCACAAGATAGGGTTAGATTCATATGTACAAATGTTTCTCTCACATGAATTCATGGGAACAAGCATGTGCATTGCCTAAGGAATGTTAGTTAATGTTCGCGAGGATGAAATTGTTGAAGGTGAAACACTAGGTGAAATGGAGTTTGGTGTTTTTTTGGAAGAGATAGATGGAAATTGTGAAATATTCAGAATTGGGGATAAGTCTATACATTTCTTGGTTAGATGGCCAATAAATAAGTTGGTGTACAACAACGGTGTGATATTAAGGGTTAAGGAAAACTTCAAGGAGCCACCCAAGGAACTTGTGATATGGGATGTTATAGAGGACACAAATCCCTTAAACAAATGGGATGGGTATCTTTGTAATGAAAAAGATATAAAATCAATTGATATGCATGTAACAAGGCCATATAAAAGGAATAAACGAGTTATGGCTACAAAAAAAATTGCAAAATGTCAAACAAAAATAGATGAAGAGAAAGAAATTCGACTTTTGGTACCAGATGTATGTTATAGAAAATTTTGTCTTCAACATGTGGATAGGAAGGCCATTGCAGGTGCTAGAAGGGGTATGAAACACAAATAAAAATGGTATTATGGAATTTTTCTTGAATTCACTCATCTCAAACACAGTCATGTCAAGGAGCCATGGCCATGGCCTACCACCTATTTCTAGAAATGTAAAGAACATGAGATTTAATGTGAATATTGTTTTTAAGAAATCATGGTATAATATACATAATATTCCTCAAATCACATTCTATAACTACCAGCATCATTTCCAACATGGACAGATCAAAGCTATTCATGGTAACACCAACACATGCAAAGCACAAGGACACACCGCGGCAGCCATAGAAATATTGCACAAAATTGTGATGGATAATTCATATTTTTCACCAAACCAGACATGTCAAGTTGAAGAAGATGGAACTTCTGCTCCTTTAAGATTGCTTCCTTCGAATTACACACTTTGTTAAAATATATCAATGAGGCTCTTCAAAATCTCAATTACCAATCAATATCACAGTGAACAATGAGCAAGATATGGAATACTAAGTTTTGAGATGTGGCATTTTCAAAGAACACCAACTTCAGTAAATGCAGTGAATGTATTGTGTTGAAAGCACAGATGAAGTCAACGACTACAAAAGAGTTGGAAGAAAAGGCACGAGGTAGGTAGAAAAAACATAACAAGATTGTTATGTGTGGAAGATATTGCTACTATTCCCATAGAATTATATCAGAGCGGTTTCCAAAGGAGTATTTGAGAATTATCCATGATAAAATGGATAAAATAAAGACTTGAATCCCAAGGCTACGTGTCAAATCAAAATCTATTGTAGGAACAAATTTAGGTTTGTCATTGACAGGTATGCTAACACATGGGCATAAGACATGATTTTTTGGTCATTTCTCCCTACCATTTGTACATATGGGATCGCAATTTACTATTACATCCCTTGGAAACTGCTTAAGGGACCTTGAAAACCCACAAATTGATATGTATGGCGATCTACTTTATGAGAATGGGAGTTCAAGAAACCCACTTACAAATGCATTACTTGACACCTCTATTTACTCAAAATTTCAAGTTTACAAGGATGATTTTATATCTCATGGAAGATCAAAGAGTCAAAATGTTGATTTTAAAGCTCTTCCTCTACATTTGCTGTTACAGTTGGACAATGCAGCAAGTGATAATAAGAATCGCTATCTTTTCATGTTTTTATCACTTTTAACTGTGCTTGGTGTCTTCATCACTATTGAGGTTGGATTCTTGCTTGTGTGGCACACCCATGAAGACATAGATGGAAACTACAGAATAATGTCTTCCAACCTAAAAACTAAAAATATATATTCTTTACCTAAAATGATAGATACATATCGCATAATTGAAGAAAATCGAGTGTTTCCACCTACACTTATTGACAAGGTCTATGACTTCAAAGTTTCCTTAATGGATACATCAAGGAGGGAAAAAATGCACTAGTTGGACATCTTAATGTTGAATACTTCCAATTTCGTGTACTCAATGATATTCTAGTACTAAGGTACAAATAATCCATTAGAGATATTGAGTGGTTATAACTAGTTGAGTTATGGAATATATATGATGAAGTTCGACCTATAATTGCCATAGGGAACCCATATTTATTATCTTCCAAAAAGAATGATTCCTATTTCAAAGAACTAAAGGAAGGGATACCATCATACATAAAAATGTGGAAAGACACTATCGGGAATGAGGATTCACCAATTGTTACTGAGGAATGGAAAAATAAAGTAGTGTATTGGGAAAGAGTTCTTGATACATTATATGGAATCTATAATGATCATAGAATAATAGATGGAAGTGATTCATCTTTTGAGGATTTCTAGCCCAAGACAAGGCACATTGTTGATGTTGATCATAATGCGCTCCATGTAATCTCAAGTATTAAGGATGAAGATTTTGATAATGCAATAGATGAACCAGTATATGTTGGACCCAAATGCAACAAGGCAAAGCCAACATTCAATCCAAAGATTGATGTTGAGAAAGGAAAGATGTTGCTAGTTAGACCAGGAAATGAGGATGCAGGAGAGATGATTTGGATGGAAAAATCCATCTCAGATATCTTTAGGGATAATGAAAGTGAGAATTTTCATGTAAAGGTTGATTGGTGGAAGCCTATTTCAGGGAAATAAAATGGAAATATTTTAGAGCAATATTGGATACCAAATCCTAATGACACAAAACTTGGCTCTATTCCAATTAATACCACAGTGTGGGCATGGATGCCAAAGAAAGAACATTGCAAGAAGACCAAGATAAATAAATATGGTGTAGAAGATGTTCTTGACCTACTTAAGTTAATATCTTAAGATTAGGTTTATATGATTCATGAATGTAATTTTTTTTTGAAGGATATATTAATATACATTCAAACACACTTTTCAATATTTGTTGTATATCAAATATTCTCTTCATATTATTTTTGGAGGAGTTTTATATTATTTAGTATTTCAATGTAATCATGTGGTGATACAAATGACATGGCAGTGCCATAAAATATTTAAGTTTTCAAAGCTTGTTTGATCAACATGACTTCTTACCATATCAAATATGGATATAATCAAATTCAATAATGCACTTAAAAACAACATCTTCTAAACTTGGTCTATTAAAACAATAATGGAGTAGCTAATTAATATTCTATTTAAACCATTTAAACACTTGATGAAAAAATTTTAGACACTTGTAATAATGTTTGAAGTGAGTTTTCCTTAATATTCCTTATTATAATTCATATAAATCAAATTTGTTGTTTTTTTTCCCTCTAATTATAAAAAAATGATTTTGATCATTGAACAACACAACTAGACTTATAAAATATTTCCTCTTATAGATTTTGAAGTGTGCCAATTTAAAATTAGTACTCAACATAGGAAAGGTAGCTAGTGCCAATTTAAAATGGTTAATAATAGTAAGAAACACAATATTAATATATTGTTAAATAACTTTATAGCTAAGAATCTTTTTACAAAATTTATTATTCACGAGTCAAATTTAATACATAAATATAAATATTAATGATAATAGAAATAATGTAAGGAATCTAAGTTTTAGATGAATTTCAATATGTTCTTTTCAATATAATATCCTTTAGCACTACCTGAATAAAAACTAAACATTTGTAATAAATAGTTTAGTCAATTTTCTCTTTCCACTTGTATTTGAAAATAATCAAATTGTATTACTTTGTTACTATTATAATTCATGATTGATTTTGATAATTAAAATAATTAGTAATTGAGCCAAGAGGTGAGGCTCATTCTACAACCTAGTATGAGGGGACGTGTAAGTTTGACTATAATTTTTTTTTTGAAGGATATATTAATATACATTCAGACGCACTTTTCAATATTTGTTGTATATCAAATATTCTCTTCATATTATTTTTGGAGGAGTTCTATATTATTTAGTATTTCAATGTAATCACGTGGTGATACAAATGACATGTCAGTGACATAAAACATTTAAGTTTTCAAAGCTTTGTTTGACCAACACCACTTCTCAATATTTGTTGTATATCAAATATTCTCTTCATATTATTTTTGGAGGAGTTTTATATTATTTAGTATTTCAATGTAATCATGTGGTGATACAAATGACATGTCAGTGCCATAAAGTATTTAAGTTTTCAAAGCTTTTTTTGACCAACACGACTTCTCACCATATCAATATGCATAATCAAATTCAATAATGCACTTAAAAATAACATCTTCTAAACTTGGTCTATTAAAACAATAGTGGAGTAGCTAATTAGTATTCTATTTAATATAAACCATTTAAACACTTAATGAAAAATGATAGACACTTGTAATAATGTTTGAAGTGAGTTGTCCTTAATATTTCTTATTATAATTGATATAAATTATTTTTTTTGTTTTGTTGCACTCTAATTTATAAAAAAAAATATTTTGATCATTGAACAACACAACTAGACTTATAAAATATTTCCTCTTAGAGATTTTGAAGTGGTGACAACATTGTACTAGTATAATAAATTTGTACTCAACATAGGAATAGTAGTTAGTGTCAATTTAAAATGGTTAATAATAGTAAGAAACACAATATTAATATATTGTTAAATAACCTTATAGGTAAGAATATTTTTACAAAATCTATTATTCACCAGTCAAATTTAATACATAAATATAAATATTAATGATAATAGAAATAATGTAAGTAATCTAAGTTTTAGATGAATGTCAATATGTTCTTTTCAATATAATATCCTTAAACGCTCCAGGAATAAAAACTAAACATTTATAATAAATAGTTTAGTCAATTTTCTCTCTTTCCTCTTGTATTTGAAAATAATCAAATTGTATAACTTTGTTACTATTCTAATTCATGATTGATTTTGATAATTAAAATGATTAGTAATTGAGTCTAGAGGCGAGGCTCATTCTACAACCTAGTATGAGGGGATGTGTATGTTCAACTATAATTAAAGAAAAAATGAATATGTTGTAAAGTAATTAGAAGTAAAAAAAAAATGTGTGAATCAAATGTTTAAATCTTTTTTTACTATAATTAAAGAAAAAATGAATATGTTGTAAAGTAATTAGAAGTAAAAAAAAAAATGTGTAAATCAGATGTTTAAATCTTTTAATTTTCAAAAATATTTCAGGGAGAGATTCAAATAAACTATTTGAATATCTATGTTAACTAATTTGTGTCGATATCAACTTCATATATAACTATATATAGAAAAAAAATTAAGTATTTATGGTTAAAATTTTTGTTTGGTCTTATGTACTCTATTTAGCATTCAAAAATACAAATTAAACAATGAAAAGTAACACATTGTATTTTGCACTCTGAAAATGTTTGCACGTGAAGAAATTTGATCCCGCTTGGTTGAAATTAAATCTGTATTTATTACTGTGATAATTTGTCATTAAATAACTTTATACTTAATATATATCTTGCATATTAATCTATTATTCATTAAGTCTCAATTAACTTAGTTTTTAACACAAAAGTACAAATAATAAATAATAAATAATAAATAAATTATTCTACTACTCTCATTTAACATTTAATCCCTCTAGGCTCATGATAAATTGGTATTTAAGATGGATCTATGCTGGTATATACATATTGGACACATTACTATGATAATGTGTCATTAAATACCTTTATACTTAATATATCTTGCACATTAATCTATAATTCTTCAAGTAAGTCTCAATTAACTTAGTTTTTAACACAAAAGTACAAATAATAAATAACAAATAAATTATACTACTACTCATTCAACATTTAAATTAATCGTAAAAAAATATTTTCTCCTGTCAACTCTAAAATGGTTCAAACTTCCTACAATAGTATGTAATGATGATGGCAAGAATGATGATTATCATCCACTAAGACCAAATATGGTATATAAGAAGCCATAAAGATATTACTCAAAATTCTTTAGAATTTTATTGTTATGCTCAAAAAGCATTAAAATAAGTGTTTCAAGATTATCATAATTATGTTTAGTTAAAATATCAAGAAGGTTGGTAGCGCCACAAATATTTTGAAATTTAAATACAATATGAGTATAAACTGGATGATCTAAGAGGGATTTTCATCTTCAACCATATTACAAGTGTTGCAAAGGCGATAGACTTTTAAATTGTGCCAACCTTATCTTAGTAATAATTGTAACTTAACACATACATGACATTTACTATATCAGATTATAAATAAATGGGTTAATAATAATAACATACACAACATTCTTTTCATAAAGTTAATAATAGTAACATACACAACATTATTTTCATAAATTTAATAATAGTAACATACACAACATTATTTTCATAAGATAATTTTAACAAACTTAGCTTTTAGTACAAACCCTAAAATGTCTTAAAAGAGATAATGTAAGGAATCCAAGATTAAGATGTGAAATATTTTCTTTTGCAAGGTTATATAAATTTGTTTTATATAGTTTACCATGATAAAATTTTCACAAAAAATGTTGAATATCTACATTAAAATTAGTAAACTAAGTGATTTTATAATTCCACATTTTGAAAAAAAGTCAATCTAGCTAAAATTTCTAAATTCTAGATTGAAATTTTAGAACTAAATATTCATGTGATATCTTTTCAAGAGATACGCTTCCTCCACAAACGTATTTTAGATTAGTCCAAAGAACACCAAAGAAATTTCACAGAAAGCATGTTTTGTTTTAGGGCATAAATGGTATCAATTGTGCCTAATCGAATAATTGATGTGGATAAAAAGTGATATAAGGAACCCATACGAAGTGGAATACAACTAGGGCAGTGTAGAGCCACGGTATTGTATTGGAATCATGCTAGTTGGACACTTATCATAACCTCATTCCATTTCAAATTCTTGTATGTTCATTCCATGGTCTTCACAAAGTTGAGATGTTGGTTGAGCTTGAAAAATGAAGACGTGACGAAGCATATTAAAAAAAAAACAAACCACTCAGAATTACAATCCAAAGTAGCCCAGGGCGGGGATACAACACTAGTTTATTGACTCCTTACCCTAACTTGCATTATGAATTCTTTTGGATACCACATATTATCTTTCAGGTACCACATATGAACTTATTGGTCTCATGTTACCACGGATGGGATGCTCAGTTCACCACCTCTAACTACCCATGAATAAATAAGATATTCACAGATAGATGAATAAGTCATAGCCCATGACTAAAAAAAGGACTGAAAAAGGAATGAAAATATTACTGAATTTATAATCATGCTACCACTCTCTTATTAATGCACAAATTGATCAAATGATTTTTATTTTAGGGCATAAATGGTATCAATTGTGCCTAGCCTTAGGATTGTGACAATTTTTTGAAAACCCTAGAATTGCAGGTGTTCAAGAAGGAATGTTTACTTACCATTACTTAACCTTGATGCTTGAATCTTCCAGCTACTATGGATTCTTGAAGGAGTCCTCACAGGGAAGGGAACGTCGAATAAAATGTAGGGAGGAGCCACCGAGAATCGTCGATACCAGTCTGCAAGAATCGAATGTATGGAGGAGCCACCAAGAAACACTCAATCAAATATTGAATAGAATGTAGGGAGGAGTGACTGATAAATTCTCAGGTCTGCAAGAATTGAATGTAGGATAAGCCACTAGAAACCCTCAAGGGAACACTGAATCAAATGCAGGGAGAGGATCCACTGAGAAACCCTTAGATATGTTGCAAGAATCGAATGTAGGGAGTGGAGGCACTGAGAAACCCTCATGTTTGTTATAAGAATCGAATGTGGGGATCGGAGCCCTTGAGAAACCCTCGGTTCTATTGCAAGAATCGAATGTATAAGGGATCGGAGCCACCAATAATGTATCGAATGTATAAGCGGGAGCGAAGCCACTGAGAATGTATCGAATATATAAGTGGGGGCAGAGCCACCGAGCATGTATCAAATGTATAAGCAGGAACTCATAGTCTATGTGAAACATTATGCAACAACATGCCAAAAACATGCGTATGCAATGACATGCCCCAAACATATATTGACAGGATCTAGGTATTAATAATAATAATTTAAAATTTTAATAATTAATATAATATGGTTTTTATTTAATAATATAATAATTAATATAATATGGTTTTGATTTAATAATATAATTTATAATGTAATTGTTAATTTCAAAAAAATAAAATATTATTAAAATAAACTAAAATCAACAACTATGTGATAGAAAATAGTGATTAATTTTATTAATTAATAATCAATTTGCACCAATGGTTACATTTTAAAAAAAAAATCATATAATTTGAATTATTAGAGGTAGACTTTAGTTGATAATTTTATCAATTGTTATAGGATGTCTTAAATCACTATCATTAATACACATTCAATCCATATTTTTGTGAGTAGAAGAGCATATTGAAACAAATAATGTAAATTCATGGTGTTCAATACTCAATAGAAGGTGTTGCTTAACCATAAGCATCCATTACTCATAATATGATAATATTCATGTATTGTCTTGTGATTTGATCTATCAATGTCTGCATTGGCTTGCAAATATCAACATAGTAGCCCTCAAACATATCTTGCAGTTGATCCCTAAAATTCATTTTCCAGTCATCCTAAAACTCCTTGAAATTCCCCTGTATGAACACTTCCCATTCAATCACAAGGTTCATTGCCCACGGGGTGTATAATAGACGGTGATGGGGTATATCGTTAAGTCACTCCATGATGTGAAGGTCACCGGTTCGAAAATCTATGGGAAAAAATCCATTCATGTTAAGGGTTGGTGTGGCCCAGGACGGGTGTGATACCCAGGTGATTTTGACAGCTTAGATTCCCCTTGGTCACAGTTTCTCAAGCCATAGGTTAATCCTGATGTAACCTTTAGATAACTTCAACCACTTGACCAAAAAAAAACACGGTTGGTTAGTGGACACTCTATGAAACTTCAAGCACTTGCTTATTACATTTCCCTTTGGTTGACTATGAGCATCATAGATACACTCTATTATTTGCGATCAATATGAAAAAACTATATGCAAAATCCATTGTAATTTACAGAGATTAAAATTTCTCAATAATAATATTCATTAAATTCCAAAAACATGCATGTTATGCCTAAAAAACCAAGTAAGACAAAAAATGAGAGAGAGAACATGGTGCCTCAAGAGAAGTTGTAAATTGGACCTGAGAACAAGTTACAAGTCAAACCTAAGAGCAATCTGAATATAAAAAAAGACATTAAAAAAACATGCATAGTAGTGAACATGGTTCCTCCAAGCAGGAGGATTCACATGAAGAACAACCAAATAATAGATGTTTCCTCCACATGAAATGAGAAGATGAAAAAGAAAATGATAAATTTATGTTTAAAGGGAGATTGAACGTATGTCAGCCTAGAAATATCCATTACATAGTTTGGCACCCTTGGTGGCATTAACCATCACAATGTTATGATAGGGAGACCCAAGCGATAACGTTATGACATTGGCAAAATTACAGTGGACTAGAGCGTTATAGTTATGGTAATGGTAGTGTTAGTGTTTTGGGATAAATCATCAATGAATTCTATGTAGTACAAGTAGCCACTCAAGGATGATGAAATCATAGGTCCACATACATATGAATGTACTAGATCCAATATTTCCTTGTATCTACTATCGTGGCTTGGAAAATATCACTTGGTATTCTTTCCAATTGCACAACCCTTGCAAATTCCATCATGCTCTATTTTATGCTTTGGAAGATATGTAACCATATTCCTTAATGGAGGAAAATCCTTGTAATGTAGATGGAAAATATTCAATGTCATAGCCAAGATATACCAATGCTTGGGTTGGACATCCTATCGGTCTGTATAATCCTCCCTCTTGAATGTCAATTACTTCTACTGAGCTCATGCTTGATCCCTTAGGCCATATAGGAAATTCTTCATAAAAAAATGCAACTCTATAACCTCTATCGTCCAATGTTGAGATAGACAATATATTATTCTTTAATCCCAGTAAAAAAAAAAACTTCTCTCAAGTGAATAAAGTCTCTGGACACTAGCTAAAACAAAGCTAATCCAACTCCTTCCACTGCATACTTGGAATTGTCTCCAAGTTCCACCTATGATGTGGAATCCCTTTCTGTTAGATCTATGAGAGAATTTTGAAAACCAATAATGTTCATAGATCCATCAATATCCACTAACGAGACATCATTGCTATTTGTAATAGTGTTTGTAAGAGCGGAAACAAGAACTTTCTCGTTAGCTCCCACTGGCTCTAAAACATCTCTTCAAATTGTCTTACATTCCGAGACTTGACATTGTTTGGAAAGAGATAAAAAATCTAGTCATGTTGTTGAACATTTGTCTCTTAGAATAACTTTAATGGCTTCTCTTTCAACAATGCTCTGATATCGTGTTGAATTTTCTACAAGATGCATAGTAAAATAAAATTTTATGGTAGATAATTACTTCCTAATGTTTTCCACACACAATGTTCTTACTGATATCATTGATAAATTAAACTTCCAAAAAAATCAACAATAAATGCACCAGAAATAGTAAAGATCATAGAAAGACATCCATGCACAATAGATACAAAAAGTTTACCATGGGAAATGTTAGAAAATTATATATTATAAAGCAATGCAACACATAAAATATGCGGAAAACACAAGCATACAAAACACATAAAACCAGAGAGACACGGATATGCGTGGTTCACCCAGTTTGGGCTACATCCACCCCAAACAGCCAGTCCTTCCTTTCTATTATCCAGCAAAATGAAGAGACACAACCTACAGTATATCCACTATAATATCCTCTATTCTCTCTCATAGTCTCTCTATCAGTTTCTCGCTCTAAGAATACACATACAATACACAACCGCAATACAATACCCTCATACAAAACGAGGGGTTTCCTTCTAGGGAAAAAAACCATAAATCAAAAATAACTTCTACCGTTAGATCATCTGCCTAATGAACGGCCCAGATTGACTAGAAATTACTATACTTTTACAAGGAAATTTTACATCTGTTTTTAGCATAAACTCACAGTCGCCCCCCCTGGACCCCCAGGTAGTGTACAATTACGGGTGGCGTTGACGCCCTGTTAAGAACAGGGGTCCAATGCTGTAATACAAAATAAAGAAGATAATCAGGCTCCACACCCAACAATATACCACTTGGAAACTGATTGTAGCAACTCCACTGCTGCTTCATTTATTGGACAATTACTCCACTTTGGACCTGTTTGTTTCTCATCTTCATCGTCATACTTGAAGACCAATTGAAACTGATAATAATCTCAGTTTCTCCCTGGTTACAACTTTTGTTAGCATATCTGCAGGATTCTGGCTAGTGTGTATCTTTTCCAGCTTCAACGATCCATCTTCCAACACTGACTGTATGAAATGGTACTTGAGTTGTATGTGTTTAGTCCTAGAATGAAATGTTGAGTTCTTTGCAAGATGAATGCACTTTGGCTATCATTGTATAATGTGCCCATATCATGCTTCTTACCTAATTCATCCATAAACCTTTGTAACCAAATCATTTATTTACTAGCCTCTGTAGCAGCAACATACTCTACTTCTGTTGTTGAAAGTGCAACAACACTTTGGATTTTTGAAACCCAACTGACAGTTGTTCCACATACAGTAAATACATACCCTGTAGTGCTCCTCCTGTTATCTCTGTCATCTGCCATATATGTATCAACATATCCCTATAGAGCAATGTTTGAACCACCAAAGCATAATGCTTGATTTGTGGTACCTCTCAAAAATCTGAGAATCCATTTCACTGCCATCCAATGTTATTTTCCTGGATTGTTCATGTACCTGCTTACAAATCCCATTGCATGTGCAATATCAGGCCTTGTGTAGACCATTGCATACATTAAGCTTACAACTGTTGATGCATATGGAACTTTAGACATATAATCCATTTCTTCTTGGTTCTTGGGGCACATCTCCTTACTAAGTTTGAAATGGCTAGCAAAAGGTGTACTAACTGGTTTTTCATTCTGCATATTAAATATTTTCAAAACCTTTAGTATGTACTCATTCTGGGATAATATTAATTTGTGATTTTTCCTATCTCTACTTATTCTCATACCAAGGATTTGTTTGGAAGCTCCCAAATCCTTCATTGCAAATGAATTTTCCAATTTTCTTTTGAGCACATTTATTTCCTGCATGTTAGACCCTGCAACAAGCATGTCATCTACATACAATAACAATATAATATAGCTGTCGTCATTTTTCTTTTTAAGATAAACACAATGATCAAAGTGACATTTAGTATAACCTTGTTCAGACATAAACCTATCAAATTTTAGATACCACTGCCTTGGAGCCTGTTTTAAGCCATACAAGCTCTTCTTTAACCTGCACACTCATTTTTCTTTCCTTTTGAGCTCATATCCTTCTGGTTGCCGCATATAGATCTCTTCCTCCAAATATCCATGGAGAAATGTTTTCTTTACATCTAACTGTTCAAGATGTAAATCTTTTGCTGCTACAAAAACTTAAAATAGTTCTAATTGAAGTCATCTTAACAACAGGAGAAAACATTTCATCAAAATCAATATCTTTCTTCTGTGCAAACCCCTTCACCACAAGTCTAGCTTTGTACCTCTCTTTTCCTCCATCTTCTTCCTTCAGCCTGTAAACCCATTTATTCTGCAATGTTATTTTACCTGCAGGCAACCTAACTAAGTCCCAATTCTGGTTATGTATTAAGGATTCCATCTCTTCTTCCATGGCTAGCTCCCACTTCTTCCTGGTTTCAACCTGCATTGCTTCTTCATAACATTCGGGTTCACCAGAATCAGTCAACAATAAATAATATAATGAAGGAGAGTATCATTCAGGGGGTCTACTTATCCTGGTAGATCTTATGACACCACTTTCAGGTGTTTGAGGTGCATGTTGTTGTTGTGGTGGTTGATGTTGTTGTGGCTATTGATTATTATTATTTTCAGGCACCTTTACTTTTTCTGTGATCTCATCAAGAACTGTGTATTCTTTGTTTTCTTTTTCTTGTTTCCTTTCTTGCAACTGATTCTTATACAAGACCTTTTCATTGAATATTACATCTCTTCTCCTAATGATTTTGTGATTTTCATAATCATATAAGTGATAACCAAAATCATCAACACCATATCCAATAAAGGTACATTTCTTTTATTTTGCCTCAAGATTTGTTCTATTTTCTTTATTAATATGGACAAAGGCCTCACAACCAAAAGGCTTTAAAAAAGAGTAGTTTACCTTTTTACTTGTCCATGCTTCCTCTGGAATACCACCATCCAAGGAACTTGAATGCCCTCTGTTTATTAGATAAACAACAGTATCTACATGATCTACACAAAATTGTAAAGGGAATCCTGCATGCAATCTCATGCACCTTGCATGCTCCATGATTGTTCTGTTCATCCTTTCTGACACACCATTTTCTTGTGGTGTTCTTGGAACTGTCTTCTCTTTGTGAATTCCAAGCTCTGAAAAGTACTTATCAAACTCTTTGCTGCAATATTCACCTCCATTGTTTGATCTGAGACACTTCAACTTCTTTCCTGTCTCAATCTCAACCAAAGCTTTCCATTTCTTGAAATTATCAAATACATCAGATTTATTCTGAATACAATAAATGCAAGTTTTTCTACTTGCATCATCAATAAAAGTAACATAATAACGAGAGCCACCGAGAGATGATACCTAAGCAGGTCCCCATACATCTGTATGCGCAAGCTCTAATTTTTCACCCTTCTTTTCTTTCCCAACTCTGAGAAATCTGACTCTTTTCTATTTTCCATAAATGCATTTCTCAAAAAAATCCAAATCAATATTCTTCAAACCCAACAAAAAATTTATTGGTGAATAATCTTCATCCCCTTCTCACTCATGTGTCCAAGCCTATGATTACATAATTTTGCATCTACTCCTTTGGAAGTTAAAACATTAACAGAGTTAGAAATACCATTGCATTAATACAATGTACTAACCTTTTCGCCTTTTTCTATTACCAGGGCTCCTTTGGTGACCTTCCAAGTTTTATCTGTGAAATTTGTCACACAACCTTCACCGCCTAACTGCCCTGTTGAAATCAAATTTTTCTCCAGATCTGAAACATGCCTTACCTCCTTTAATAGTCATTGATTTCCATTATGTTGTTTTACCAAAACCTTACCCATTCCAACAATTTTATAGGGTTTATCATCACCCAAACGGACTTGTCCAAAATCTCCTTGAATATAGTCATGAAAATATTTCTTATCAGGTGTGGCATGGAATGAGGCCCCTGAATATACCACCCAGGAATCAACAACATTTTTGAAATAAAGAATAAAAGCATCTTGTAACACATCACCTATCACATTTTCTTCATGATTGTTTTCTTGTTGTGTGTATCTTTCTTTTCCCTTCTGAGATCTACAGTCTTTCTTCAGGTGTCCTTTCTTTCCGCATTTCTAGCACACTATCCCCGATCTGAACTTTGATCTGCCTTTCCTTGATTTATTGCGATATCCTGAGCTCTTTCCTCTTTCCATTTTTCTTCCCTAGGACTCTGCACTCAAAGCATTACCCGATGTCTCACCAGAGCTTTTCCGTTGCATTGCCTTGCTAAGGATAGCATCGACAACATCATCAAACTTTAAAGTACTAGATCCAAAGACAGAGTTACTAATGGCCATAACTAAACCATTCCAACTTTCTGGCAATGAGCACAGAAATAGTAAAGCCCTAACTTCATCATCAAATTTTACCCCTATAGAACTTAACTGACTAGTAACTGTATTAAAATCATTTAAATGGTTTGCAACAAATCCACCTTCCGACATCTTCATATTAAATAAATGTTTCATAAGAAATACCTTGTTTGAGGCCGATGGTTTTTCATATAGTTTCATGAATGCCTTAATTAAACCCTCTGTTGTTGTTTCCTTCGAAATATTGAAGGCTACCAACGCCGCGAGGCACAACCATACAGTTCTGAGTGCCTTTCTATTGAGAATCTCCCATTCTGCGTCTGTCATAGTCATCGGCTTCTTTTCTTTTCCTTTCAATGGTAGGTACATATCTTTATAATACAGATAATATTCCATCTACATCTTCCACAGTGGGATGTTTTGGCCGTTAAATTTCTCGACCCTAAACTTACCATGTTCCGCCATTTCTCCCACCCGAAATAGGAACCCTTATTTCTTGCGAGTTTATCAGCCAAACAGACCTTCGACTCTGATACCAGTTGTTAGAAAATTATTTATTACAGAGCAATGCAACACATAAAATATGCGGAAAACACAAGCACAAAAAACACATAAAACTAGAGAGATGCAGATATACGTGGTTCACCCAGTTTGGGCTATGTCCACCCCGAACATCCAGTCCTTCCTTTCTATTATCCAGCAAAATGAAGAGACACAACCTGCAGCAGATCTGATGTAATATATTTTGTTATCTCTCACATTATCTTTATCAGTTTCTTGCTCTGAGAATACACATACAATACATAGTTGCAATACAATACCCTCATAAAAAATGAGGGGTTGCCTTCTAGGTAAAAAAACTATAAATCAAACATAACTTCTACCATCAGATCATCCGCCTAATGAATAGCCCAGATTGACTAGAAATTATTATACTTTTACAAGGAAATTTTACATATGTTTTCAGCTTCAGGGGCGTTGCCCCTGAAACCACCCGCCCGGGGGGGCTCCATAAACTCACAGGCCCCCCCCCAATGGACCCCCTAGGCAACATATAATTATGGGTGGTGTTGTCGCCCATTTAAGAACAGGGGTCCAATGCTGTGATACAAAATAAAGAAGATAATTAGGCTCCACACCCAACAGGAAATCCAACCTTGGGAGAAAAACCAGCAACTTTTATTCTAGGATAAATTTTTCTTCAACGAGATTTACATATCCATTTTTCTAGAAATATATGCCAATATCCAAGTCAAAATACTAGTCAAGCATGGTCAAAATCAACCAAAAGATAGTCCTAGTAAAAACAAGTCAAATTAGTCAACTATGGTCAAAATTCGGTCTAATAAAATTCAAGTATGTAGTCAACTCAGTCCTGTGGCCAGACTCCCATCAACTGCAGCCAAATTCTATGGTTAAATTGTAGTTAATGCAGCCTTTTTTTGGAGTCAACTTCCCAGAAAAATGACTCGGTGAAATAGAGAATAAACTTGGTAAAACTTCAATTAACTTGTCCTACTTTTGTTACACATGTGTCTGCCTCTAAGAGAGATAAGGGATGATGTGATGATGAAAAAAATTAAAGTTCACATCATATATATATACTAGTTGAGTGGGGGTGAATTATCCCAAGGGAGACACCCTTTCATGGTTGGGCCAAATTGTCTTCTTCGGTTGACTTGCTACGCCAATAAATACATTTTTTTTGGTTTTTATTCAATATGACTTAAGCATGCAAGAATACCTCCCAATTCTAAAACAATCAACATAATTTAGGTTCAACTATGTTGTTATGGGATATGGTGGTTGATAGAGAAACTCAAATGGTAGAAGTTTTGATTCTAGAAACTATACTCACTAAAAATTATTAAAACTTATGGAGTAAAGGATCGGTAACCGATTCTAGTCTTTAAGAGAAGATAAAACCTCTGTTAAGGAAAATACTTCCTCCATGCACTAGCAATCAAAACTCAACTCCTCAAGATATGAATAATCAACCAACTAATGATACAACAGGTAATGTTAAAGAAAATGAAAAATCACCTGAAGCAACTACTAATTCTACTTCAACTACACCTCCAACCAACACAATGAAGGAAAAGACTAAATGTGGTATCATGGAATACATCATGATTGATGATATCAATAATACAAAATCGAATGTCACTCTCTTTCACTTATGCCATCTTCCACAGAAAAAAGAGTTGTTACTTTGAACATTAAACTCATCTACTATACTGAGCAACTCAACTTCTAATTCAACCAATTCTAGTAATACATTATTAGTTTCCCAGTGTTAACACTAGAAAATCGTACAACAGAAGATGAAATTAATTAATGTCAGGCAAAAGGATTTACAGGGCTGGAAGACATTACAGAATCTAGAAAGTATTTAAAAATCTCTAAGTTCTGAGGAAAATAAAATTTGAACTAGTCCTAAATGCTATTTGCGCACATAATCCTTCGTGAAGAGCGCCTTCCGCGCGCCTTTTTTCCCGATATGCGAGCAATTCTGGGAGTGGAAAAATTTCACTATCCGGGACCACACAAATCAAAGGACAAGTGATTCCTTACTTGAAGCCACCTAAGGACATCCATCAATGCCTCCTTAGACACTATGTGAGCACACAATGGAATATTTAGAGCACACAAAGGAATCATACCCCTCTCTAGGGTCACCATCCTCCATGTACCAAGAGAGGGAAGGGAGGTGTTATAGGTAAATTTGGGCACCATTCCCGATGACCTGGTTAACTAGACATCATCTCCAGGACCAATGATCAAGGGTCTATCATTCCCTATCATTTTAGTTGCTACATGCCCTCAGACAAGAAACAAGACAAATCAAGCAAGACTTTCATCAAGCAAAGGTTTCCAAGGTTTGAAGATTATTATATAGCATATGAGAGCTCACCAACGTAGGCTCTAAAGGGCCTAAGTGCATTGCATATGCAGGTAGCCCCATGTAAGGCCGCTCTACAAAGCACTTTCTGACATTCACAAGTGCGTTAGTCACATTGGGAGTGAAATTCTCATTGTTCCGGAATCTCCACTTATCCAGTGCCTTCTAGAAGAGTTCTCATGTGTCAAGCTTCGGATCCAAGTGTCCATTTGACATCTACATGACTGGAAACATGTCTTTCCTATTATTGGAAATCCATTGATTGCAAAACAACCTACAGTTCATCTATAAATTGAGCACAGATCTAAGTGCTTGAGGAGGAAGAATTTGAGTAGAGAAATGCTGGAGAATTTTCAATTGAGAGATAGATTTGTGTAGCTGCTGCTGGATATATTTATACTGTGATGAGGCTTGGGAACATTTCTTGAAGGGTCACTTCAAATCAGTCATTTGGTTGTAACCTCTCCTTCTATCATCAATAAAGAATATTGCTTATTTTTCCCTATATGCATCTGTATTGGCTTTGATTTTCCATATTGCAAGATCTTAATTGATGTGTATGGTTTATGCTTTACTGATTTAGCAAAATAACTTGAATAGATATATATATATTATTGCATCTTTTGTTGTTTTAGTGTTCTTTCTTGCAGGAAGCATTCCGCACAAACCACTTGAATTTGAAGCTGCAACGGAAACGACAAAAGGAGCCATTTAGAAGCACTTGGATCACAAGTAACCTTCTAATCCTCTCTGTGTATTTGTTCTTAGTTAGGAGAAATAGTCGTATAGTCTTTCACCTCTTGTTCTAAACTAGCACCTGTCTAGGGAAGCGTGATTTATTCGTAATTCACAATTCTGGCCCAACAAATTGGCGACTCCATTGGGGATAATTTCTCTTAGTTCTAGGTGTTTAAGCCTTTGATTTGCTTTTTTTATCCACCCAGTAGTTGTTACTCATAAATATTAAACTTTTTCAAAGCAAAATTAGCAAAGACATTGAGTTAAACAGTAGTATTTTTCTTTGTATACTGCACCCAATGCACCCTTAGACTAGACACAGTGCTTTGCAGAGCACTGTCTCCCTTCCTAGCCTGCGTTGCAAAGCACTGTCTCCCCTTGGAGACTGCGTTGAATCCTGAAAACACCCAAATTCCCTTGAATTTTCCTTTGCAATTTGCTTCAGTTTTGTTTGCTACTATGTTTTAAAAATTTTGATCCTCAATTGACCAGTGACTCTATATACTTCTTCATCCTTTGACTGAAAATTTGTTCAATGTTTGTTTAAAAAAAATTTCTTTATCATTGACAAGTTTATTTCAAAGTAATTTTTATGGTCGCATTAAGAATCATTTGCTTTCAAAATAGGAAATTGTCGTAAAATCTTCATTTCCTTGATAGGATAAATTATTGCTGAAATCCTCGTTTTTCCTTCAAAAGAGAGATTGTTGTTTGTATTATTCGTTTCTCGAAAGTAAAAAGCATTTGAATTATTGATTTAGTGCACCTAGTTTCTTTTTTTCATTCATAACATTAAAGAAACTAAAAAGAAAAAATTGCATTTGCATGTAGAATAATGTGTGTTTTGAAAAAGGAACATTAGGAAATCTACATTTAGTTTGAAATCATTGATTTGTTTGCTCACAAATTATTTTCTCTCTTCCCTTAATAGCTAGGTTCTTCATTGAAAAAGATGAAAGTGAAAGATTCTTTATCATTCTTAGCTTGCATTTTAGGAATTTCATACACATCATCGCGGTGAACCTTTGAAAGGAAAATTGTTAAGAAAGATCAACATAAAATTAATCTCAATTTACTTAACAACGCATTGGAACCATAACGATAACATTTAGAAGGTCTAGGATAGAGACGTGTTCTGGCATTGTAAAACATAGTAGCTGTCATTAAATTGTCTGCGATACATTCCGAGTGTGATACCTCACTCCACGTATGTAAGTATATCGTAGCTCATCCATGTACTTTCAGGTATATTGGGCGGTGTTACAGTACGATAAGTATAAAGGGGTGCTCTCACTGTGCAGTTTCGCATCATACAGCGCTAATATGGACTTGGGCCTCCACGTACCTTCGGGTATATTTGGGAAGACAACTTTTAGGAGTTATCCATCCTAGTGAAAGGAGTCGGCCGCCTTGAAATTGTGATACACCGAACACAACATTCGGGGAGATTGCATGTCCGTACTTCTTGGTTCACCAGGAGGTATTCTGCAGTTCACAGTTTCTTGGTAAACCCTTTTTCCTAGCATTACCCTCTCTTTTTTTATTTGTTTTTTTGTTAAAATAAATTAGTAATCATGGAAGAACAAAATCCTATCCCCCTTCGTTCGCGTAGATTAGCTTTAAAACCACCTTTACTGCCAAAAGTTACTTCTGGTAGGTGAAGGCGATCATGATATGTCGAATCAAGTACAATTTGTACCTTTGGTGAAACATCATATTTTAACCCAAAGTTAGCTCAAATTGTTTCCACACATCCCAGTTCGTCTACATTTGTCAAAACAGAGTCTTCACAGCTACCTGTGCTCATGATCGATTCAATTGATGAGACCATACCTCCTGGACCAAACGTTGTTCAATCACAAATTGATCCAGATCATGTCTCTTCTTTTCCAGAACATCTGAATCCTAAATTCGAACAACTGGAAGTTGTTCCTACCTTGGTCATCCCACAAATTTTTGTAGCTATTGAATCTCCCATATCACATAGTCAACCATCTGAAATATATTTTGGGCTTGACGGTGAAGTTATTCCTCCTGGTTCAATTTTGATTGAAGAAATACCACAAGACGATACACCTTTAACTCCAACCCATTTTGGGGGGGAACCTTTACCTGTACGAGTCTTTTCCTCAATCGTTTCCATCTGCTTTTGTTGATCCTGTCCCCATTCAATATCCCGTTTATTTTTTAGGGTATACATTTTGTCAAACAACTATGTCTGAACCAAAATCTTTGGTTGGGTTTGTTGTTCCAATTACATCAGCTCCTACCCTCGCTACTCCGTCAATGTTCACAACCTCACCAGAGTCATATTTGCACGGTGGCCCTTCGGTCCCAACAAGTTACAAATCATTATCTGGCACTTTCTTTGGTGCATATTCACGATCATGGTCTTTTCCATTGTCATCATCCATTGTTTTAAATGGTAGTCCTATCATTATTACTGAACGACTTGAGTCATTACATATATCATCAGGGAAATATCAATTCAGTCCTTTTGGTTCAATTCCTTTAAGTACCATATCAACAGGACTCCAAGCATTTGGAGAAAATTATTTTATGTCTTATTATCCTCCTCATGTTGGGGGGCAACCTTTGGTCACCCAATATGACAGTACTTTGTCACTTTTTGGTCAAACTAATGTTAACCTGAATGTTTGTCAATGGCAGCCCACTCTGCCTATCCAACCACAAACGGTTGTACAATCGTATCAACCGGTTACACCCACTTCATTACCACTTGTTAAAACATCTATACCCCTGTTACAGAATCAAAATATTGTACATCAACCTTATCAGGTTTTGGGTCATAAAAAGGTATCTTTTGAACACCTAATTAGCCTACATTAATCATCAATCCGGGAGCGTCTTTTTATTTCAAGAGTGTACTCTGTCTGAGGCTGCAATTGTCTAAGATAAATGTTGTGAAGATGCAGTATGAAGCAACAAAAACAAAAGTAACAAATGCTTGAAAATAAACCTAATTACAGTGACATGAATGAAAATATTAAACTACTTCAATCTTGCAGAACATCGATCAGGGATGCAGTAGCAGTAACTCTTTCCCTTAGAAATCGATGCAAGATGACCAATCTGGGGACTTGGAAGAAAAAGCCTCTATCCTCTACAATTGGAGATCTTAAAGCAATTGAAACGAAAGAAGATTCACTGAAAGCAACTTAAAAGAAACGCAAGTTGAAAAGGAACAGCAATATGTAGCTACAACTCATCTATTTTCTAATCAAAGACTATAAATAAGTAAAGAACAGAAATGGAACAGTAATGTGAAATGAACAGCAATTACAATTCTAACATATTCAAGACACTAGATTTATATACTTCAATTATGTTGACAGCTTCTCACCACGCAACAATCAATTATAATAGATTATAAACTAAAGGAACAGCAACTCAAATCAGATACAAGTCAGCGAAGTTTTATAGTAACAGCAAGATAATCGAACTGTGAATTATGCTTCTTGTAAAGAAATGAAACAGAAATGACTCTGTATTTGATCCGATCAACAATAAACAAATTCTTGTAATCAAAACAAACATTAAGCGCACTCCACACGACAATGAGCAAAGATTAAAATACAAACAGCGAAGTTATTCCACCAGATTCGGGCCCTTAGCGCCAGTGAAATACTGCTAGGCTAATTCAAAACTGCAGAAGGTAAATAAAACGCGTTCTTTGCATCAAACCAACATAAAGTTTTACAGAAAGGTTTCTCTCAAAACAGAGAGTTAATAGAACAGAGAAAATGTAAAGTCTTTCGAATGATTTCTAGCAACAATCCATCCACTAGGGAATAAGGGGCGACTGACTTTATCTGTATCAAATCTCGACGGACCAATCAAGAATGGATAAAGTTTGAGCAATGATCCCTCGGAGCGAAAGATCCTGGGATTAAGTCTCATGTTTAGTCATCTTCTTGTTTATGGCTGAAACAGTACCATTGTTCCACCATGTCCTTTACAGGCTGTTAAATTACAAGATCTCCTTGCCTTTGGTGCGGATCTTGATTCAATGTTGTTGGGCGGGTAGTTAGATTTGACAACCCCTTCTTTGATCATTGTGCTCACCTCTGCGAATTCTGTTTGTCGATGAAAAAGTGGCTTTTGGTCTATCTCATAGTAATCATAAACCTTTCCAATTCTATTGTAATTCCTATGATAAATTACCTTTCCAAGGAAAACAGGAGTATATTTATGGTAAATAATGAGTAAATGCACAATAATTTCATACCTCTTTCACTGCCCAACACACCCCCCTGCTTAATATTTTTCATGCCCTCATGAAAACTATAGTTCACATGGAGAGCAGTCAAATAATAAGTTGAATAAGGTTTGTCACCCACAGGCCTAAAACCATGTAGTGCAGCTAATTCCTCAAAAATATGTTCTGTCTGTCCTTCAGGAATTTCATAAATAGCTTTGTAGTCCGAAGCAGGGTACCATGCAATAGGGTTGCGGAACCTACATCCTAACCAATATGGTCCTTCTTTTAAAACAAGATGGCTATAGGAAATGAAACGGTCTGCAGCTAGCCCAAAGTTTCTATAATTAAATGGTTTCCTATTTTGCACATTCTGATTCGAGGTTCTCCATCGGACCTTGGCTGCTATATAATCTTGGTTCCTAATGGATGAAAAATAATCTGTTCCATTCAAAATGATTGATTTGTGGATAGGCCCCAGGGTTTGGGTAACGCCTTCCTTTGTCATCAAACTTTTCTGTCTAGCCAAAAATTGAAGTGGGTTCTGAGGTTCACTTCTGACCCATAGAGCTAGTCCATTTTCCTACCTTTGAAAGGTGTTATAAGCTTTAAGCCATTTTAATTGATTTACAGCAAATGAAATGAATGCCTGAAACTGAACATCTCCAATAAAAGGGCTAGGGTTTGATTCACAGTCATTTTCAAGCATTAGGTTATGCAAGTAAAATTCACATAACAGGCGTTGTAATTTGATCCCATAAAGTTTGCAGCATGATATCAAGTCATCTATTGTTTTTAGCTCTATGGATTTCCCTGCCCTAACTGCCTTGATATTTAATTGTAAATATATTTCTAATAAAAACAAAGCATAGTTTTTTGCGGGGCATATACAGGCTAAGACGTCAGTATACAAGGAGCAGAGAGTGTCCATTTGAGTGTAGGCTAGTTTTAGTTGGTTCATTACCTTATCATCCTTTACCTCTGCTTTCCGTCGTTTTTCATGAGCTTCAGCTTCTGCTTCATTAATAGTTCTCATTTGTTGCTACAATTCCTGATATCTTTTTCTGGGGACAGTATCTTCCTCCAGTCTCTGCCTTTTTATTTGGGCATGTGTCAATTCTTCTTGAAGTCTGACTAGTGTCGGCTCACTGAAAGTGTGCTGACTGCTAAATTGCATATTTTCACTCAACATTGGTTCCTCTGGAACAACTTGTGTTGGAACAGTTGTTTGTTGCTCTACATCCTCATAATTAGGCTCAGGTATGGTTTCTTCTGTAACTTGGGGGTTCCTATCAGCGGTCACTCTTCTCTTTTTCGAGCTTCTTTTGATAGAAATGCTTCTTCTCTTAGGGGCTCGCTTGGGCATGTGTTTCATTCTCAGAACCCTAATGGTTTTCCCGAGCTGTTATACTAGTTTGTGAAGCTTTATTCATTCTCTGCGAAGCTTCTCAATCTCAGTTGTTTTCCTCTTCTTTCTTAATGGAAAATTCGTTCCTTTATCCGACCCTATTTGCTCAACAGAATTTTGGCCCATATCAACGGTGCCTTCAGTAAAATTCTCTTCTTGTTATTCTCCTTGGGGCTCCTCTTTTATATTCATATGCCCTTGGCTCAATTCTCCTGGAATCATATTCTCAGTTAACTCTGCAGTCTCCTGGGGGCTTCCAGCTTCAGTTTTTTCTTTCTCCTGCTCACATCCCTCAGGAGAAGCAACCCTAGCTTCGCTAAGGTTTGCTGTTTCAGTCAGTTTTTCTCCAGCTGTTTCTTTATCAATAGCAGAGTATTCTGGCAGTTGATTATTATCAATATTGAGATCCAAGGGGCTATGAGGCCGTGCATAATCACTCATATTGGCCAAAATCTGGGCCAATTGGTCTTCTTGTAAAGGACTTACGATAACATTTTCGGCCAGCTCTGTTTCATCCTAATTACTGCTATGATTGTCCTCAGCCTCCTCACATGTGTGATAAATTCCTTCCTCTTCATCTGAATACCGGATTTCTCCCTCAACTTCTTCTTCTTCAGAATTTCCTTCGATTCCTTCTTCCTTATTATCTCCTTCCTTTGCACTGGATTGTTTTTCACTATCAGTTTGGCGACTTATTTCTTCTTCGTCCGAGTAGCGAATTTCTCTTTCCAATTCTTTTTCCTCATCAGTAAGAGGGCTTACTCCCTCTAATTTCTCTTCCTCGTCAGTGCGAGGGCTTACTCCCTCCAATTGTGGAGGTTGTTCCTCCTCTGAGCTGTGCATTTCCAGGGGCTGGCTGCTACTGCTCGGAAGTTCTTCCACCATCCTTCTATTTCGTTTCAACCGAAGGGACTGTCTATGAGTAGAAGGCTCAGCAATTGAGCCGACCATCCTCTTCCGTTTTGGAGTGGGTAGAGCTAATCCTCCGTCAATGGAAAATATTAATTCTTCCCAGCTGGACTCTTGCTGGGCGAGGCTACGACTCACTATTAAACGAATTAGAAAATGGTGGCTGACCACCATATCTACATGCTGGGCTTTTCTTATACCACGAGCAGTATCATGCAACAAAGAATTTAAAAATGCAGGCAAATTAATGGTGCATTTCTGTTTTAATACAGCTAGTAGTTTAAGGTGGCGAGGTCTTACCACATCCTTTCTTTCGTCGCACGTTATGTAAGCCTGCACAATCTTGGCCAACTCTGTCCACGGTTCTTCTAATGACGCTGGCTAGACTCCTTTACCTTTGATAACTAACGTCTATCCATCATCTTGAAAAAAAATTATGGCTTCACGAATCCTAATCTTCTTCTGAGTCCAAATATTCCCTTGCGCGGGAATTCCAGAAACTTCTGCAATTATCTCATCGGATACAGCTATCTGCCTCCCTCTGACCATGGAGGATCCTTCCTACAAGTTCAATAAAAATTCAATGGCCACAGCTTCATGGGGTTGCTGCATTCTCAAGAAATATGTAATCCACCCCAGTATTTCTAAAATTGCTCGTGCAGCATCAGAGACGATCAATTCTTGCGGTTCACTGCGAATTGGCCGTCCTCCCATTTCTGTGTTCTGTTAATTTTTCAACACACAGTAATCACAATGAAACAGCACAGCACAGTTCGTTGAAAATTTGTTATTTCCTAGAATGCGGGGATTTTAATCCGTATACAGGAATCTTGGAGTTTGTTTTGTATGAAGACATCCGCGCCCCCCGAATTAATGAAATGTCGCCCTCGACCGTCAATTGAGAGGAGCATGTGTGGCTCAGCAGCAGTACAGCAGTAAAAAGCAAGCGTAATTATGATACATTCAATAAAATTACAGCAATTACTGAAATCAATGCATGTGATGAAGCGTTAATAAATAGAAAATCGTTTTGTAATGATTCAAATGCAAGGAGAAGGGACAGCATAAAATAAACATAAATATAATTGTATTATTTACCATTTTGAACTAATATGATCGATTTGTAATGATTTTCATGTATAATAGGTTCGGAGGGAAAGGTAAGTGATTCATATTTCATTTGAAATTTAAATAAATATATAGGAAAAGGGTTAAATAAACCTATTGATGTGTATAAATGTGACTCCATTACCATCAGCAGAGCTCTGTTGCCCACAGGTGTCCATAACCTTGACAGAGTTTCTTGCTTACCCATGGAACCATTGTCCTTTATGTATACTGAGAAAGTGCCCCTTTTTTTATTGAATATCATGACGGAGGCCATTGTGCTGGCTTGGTGACCAGATAAACCACATTGTCGTTCACCAGGAAGAAGTGAAAGGTGGGCAGGTCGGCTCGTGATGAGACCTCCTGTTCCAAGGACTTCTTGATTTTTTCAATTGTCTATTGGACCATTTCCCTGGTTTGGTGGCCATAATGGGAATTCCACTTCAATTCCTTCCCTATGATCATGGTAGGATGGCTCTTGGTGAGACCCCCTATCCTCCATCTACAAAATCATTATTAAGAATATGTAAATATTTTTTCTTCTTTTCTTTTTTTGAAGAAACCGAATTTCATGAAACAAATGATGAAGAAATAAAGTGGTAATATTAACAGAATGTTAAAAAAAAAAACAAATTCCATAAAACAACAATCGAAAAACGAAAAAAAAAAAATGCTTTATGTACAAAAATTAAAAAAGAAGATGATTTATCAAACTGATGCCGAGGAGGAGTTCTCCCCTTCAGCAAGAATTTCCATGGTAAAATCTTCCCATAACTGTTGGTAAAAGGATTCCCAGGGAAGCGGTTTATGATACAATTGTACTCGATGACCATTTACCTTAAAGGAATGTCCAGATCCGTCAATGGTAATTAATGTAACAGTGCCATTATCATGCACTTTTTGTATTTCATAGGGTCCAAGCCATCGTGTCTAGAGTTTTCCTGGGAAATCCTGAAACCTGGAATCATATAGGAGTGCCCAGTCTCCTTCATGGAAGATCTTTTTTTTGATATGGGCGTCATGCCATTTGGCTCTCTGTTGCTGAATTAATGTTGTGTGCTGAAGAGCAGAGAGCCTAATTTCATCTAGCTCATTAATTTGCTGCAATCTTTTATCCTGGGCTTCATTTAAATTTAGACCCACCTTTTAAGTTGTTCGTAATGTTTTAATTTCGAATTCTATAGGAAAGATGGGTTCCTTTCTGAATACCAATTGGTATGGTGAATATCCTATGGTAGGTCTCCACGTTGTTCGATATGCCCACAATGCTTCTGGAAATTTGTAGGCCCAATCTCGTCTATGAGAAGCAACTGTTTTTGTTAATATAGATTCGATTACTTTGTTCGTGCTCTCTACTTGGCCATTGGCCTGTGGGTGATATGGAGGCGTAATATTGTGCTGAACATGGTAGTTTTGCAATGTTTCAGCTAATTTGTTACCTACAAAATGTGGTCCTCCATCTGTGATTATGTCTCTTGGGAGGCCATAGCGCACAAAGATTTGGAAAAGAAATTGTATTACAGAGTCCTCTGTAGCTTTTGAAAGAGCTTCTGCCTCAACCCATTTGGTGACATACTCAATTGCAACTAGGATATATGTTTTTTGGTTTTATGGGGGGCTAATAGGACCAAAAAAGTCAAGATCCCAACATTCAAATGGTTCGATCACTAGTTGAGGGTTCAGAGGCATTTCATCAGACTTCCCAGGGCGACTTGCCCTTTGGCAGCTATCACAGGCCTGCACGAATTTTTTAGCATCTTTAAAGATAGTAGGCCAATAATAGCATGTTCGTAAAACTTTATGGGCAGTTCTACGATTTGCAAAATGTCTGCCACACTGTCCATCATGGCATGCTTTCAAGATGTCAAATACCTCATCCTCCCTAACGCATCTCCTTATTTTCATATCTGCACATGTATGAAATAGGTGACCTCCAATCCAGGAGAAGCGGGTACTACGGTGTATTATTTTCTTACGCTCATTAAGGGACAGATGTTTAGGTAATTTACCTATTGCCAAATAGTTCACTATATCAGCATACCACGGTGTTCTGATAGTAACAGCGAAGAGATGTTCATCTGGAAAGTGGTCTTCAACTGCTTCTATATCTGTTGGCTTTGGCATTCTTGACAGAAAGTCAGCTACAGGGTTCTCTTTCCTAGGTCGATCTCTGATTGTCATGTCTAATTCTTGCAATAAAATCAACCATCTTGTCACTCTTCTGTTGTAACAGGTTTATTTGCTAAACATTTAATGGCAGAGTGATCAGTATATAGTACTACAGGATACCCAGTTATGTAATGCCTAAATTTGTTTATAGCATAAACTACAGCTAAAAATTCTTTCACAGTCACATTATAATTTAATTCAGCAGGGGATATATTTTTGCTAATATAGTAGATTGCATATGGCTTCTTGTCTTCCTCCTGTCCAAGTACTGCTCCAATTGCTGTGTCTGAGGCATCAGATGAAATTTGGAACGGCAAATTCCAATTTGGGCCCCTCATCACTAGGGCTGTTGAAACAAGCTTCTTCAAATCATTAAAGGCATTGTCACATTTATCTGTCCAAGTGAAATCAACATTTCCAGTCAGTGCATATAAAGGTGCAACTATTTAAGAATAATGTTCTATAAATCTTCTATAGTAACCAGAAAATCCAAGAAAGTTACGTACCTCTGTTTGTGTATTAAGTGTAGGAATTAACAAGAGTATTTAAATTTTAGCCGGGTCTACTTGAATTCCAGCTGCTGAAATATAATGCCCTAAGATAACTCCTTCAGTCATCATCATAAGACACTTTTCATTGCTTAAGCAAAGCCTAGTTTCAATACATCTTTGCAATACTTTTTCTAAGTTTTCCAATGCAGGCTCAAATTCATCCCCATAGGGTGTGAAATCATCCATATATACTTCGAGGCCTTCATTTATTAAGTCTGCAAAAATGCTGAGAATTTCCCTTTGGAATATAGCAGGAGCATTGCATAGGCCAAAAGGTAGGACTCGGTAGGCAAATGTCCCCCATGGATAGGTAAAAGTAGTTTTGTCCTAATATTCAGGGGCAATCTGGATTTTTTTATACCCACTGAAGCCATCGAGGAAAGAGAAGAATTTCTTCCCTTCCAATGTGTCTAATACCTGGTCAATGAAAGGAAGGGGAAAGTGGTCTTTCTGTGTTGCCTTATTAATTTCACGGCAATCTACACATATCCTCCACTTCCCGTTCTTTTTTGGTACTACCACTAATGGGGAGACCCACTTGCTATCAGATATTGGGTAGATGAAATTAACATCCAATATTTTTTGTAATTCAGCTTTCACAATATCTTTAAGGTGAGGGTTTAGTCTCCTTTGAGGTTGGCGAATGGGTCTTGCATCTTTTTCAATGTAAATGTGGTGAGTACACAATTGAGGATCAATTCCTTTCATATCGGGGTAATCCCATGCAAAGGCTGCTTTGTATTTTCGTAATAATTGGACCAATTTCTCTTCTTGTTCAGCAGTGAGATTTTTATTAATATTTAAAGTTTTTCCCGGCTCAATTTCTACAACCTTGCTATTGCTCATAGAAGTAGTAGGTATTGTTTGATCAGGAATATCTTTGAAAGGATCTTCTTCTTCTTTATTATCGAATGTTGCTTTGATCATGTGACATTGCAAATGAGATTTGGTTTGTGACTTATTAATAAAATTATTAATGATATCATCCTCTATTTGATCTTTAAAATCAAGAGCATTTTCTATGGTTAGAGGTGATCTCATATTCTCCATAAGGTATGATGCAGGTGGTTTTCTTGTTGTGATTATTGATAGACTTGGCTGGGCTGGGGGATATAGGGCTAAATTCTTAACATAATTTCCCCTTGTAATTGTCATGTTGCCTTGTCAGCATCCAATATAAGCATCGGCAGTTGCCAACCAAGGTCTACCTAGAATTAACGGATGTCCATCTAGTCGATTCTTTGGATTGATAACCAGGAAGTCAGCAGGGTATTCCCAGGAATCTACTGATACCATTACATCTTGTAGTATACCTTCTGGTTTGACTACTGATCGGTCAGCCAATTCCAACAAGGTTGTTGTTGGTTCGAGTGATGTAATTCCAAGTTTTTGACAGGTGGTGGTTGTTAAAATGTTAATTTCTGCCCCCAAGTCAACTAAGGCATTTGGAAATGATTGGCCATTGATCTGCACTGTCACTATAGGATTTCCTGGGTCTTCATATTTGATGGGTGTTTCCATTCCTGATAATAAGTCAGATAAGGTACCGACTATTTGGACAGTAGGATTGGTTGTTGTTCTCCTCTTTTCCTTCTTTATGCATAATTCCTAAATATTTTTTTCATATATAGGAATATCTTGAATAGCTTGGAGGAGAGGGATTTTTATACACAAATTTTTTAATTCTCCCAGAAGATCAAAATTAGGTTGTTCTAATGGACGAGGTATAATTAATCGTTCTGGGAATGGTGGAGAGGAAGTTATTACTTGTTGTTGATTTTGTTGTTGATTTTTTTGCTGGACTTCCTTCTCACTTTGTACTGTTTGTTCTACAAGTAACGGATCTTCAGTGTGGACATCATTGTTTCTCTCTGTTTCAACTATGCGCCCAGACCTTGATTGAAGATCATTACACTCCCTTAGTTCAGTTTCTACTTCTGGGGATTCCATTATTTGGACAGACTGAACTAGCCTATTGTTTGGGTTTGGGTTGGGTTGGGCTAGGAGTTGTGGTCTTAAATTGGTTTGGGGGTTTGTATAAGGAGCTCGCAGTGTAGATTGAGAGAGAGGAATTGATCCAGCTGGCTGATTTGTAGGTTTTTTCCAGTTTGACTGCCAGGCCTGATTCTGGGAAGTAGAGGGGGACCATTGTGTAGGCCAGAAAGGTGGGTAGAAAGGAAACCTAGGCCAGTTATTCTGATTTGTTTGATTTGGCCAAGATGTGGGAGGAAATGGTTGTTGTGACCAATTGGGGAAATATGGTTGATTCTGCCACATCCCACTATATTGTTGAGCATTATATTGAGGAGGTTGAAAATAAAATGGATCATTTGGCATACCTGATGGTCGTGGCTGCCATTGTCAGCACTGATTAAGCAGACATACCGCTTCTGATTCCTCTTCTGCCTCCTTATAAATTTATTTTAGGCCAGGGAGCGAAGGACATCCTTCTGTAGGGTGATCTTTCGTGCAAATGGTGCAGAATTTAATCACATCCAACAGACATTCTTTGTGGTTATGCTTCTTTCTACACCTGGGACAGAATATTGCCAAGTTCTGTTATGCTTCTGCCTGTTTCTGTTTGGCTTGCATAATATCAAACTGTGTTGTTAAAGTCCCAAGTATGTCTGTCTTAAAGTCTTCTAGCAGATTTCCAATTTCTGCATGAGTCACACCTTCATTAGAGGTCTTATTTTCTCCTGTGATTATATCACGTTATGCTGATTTCAACCTTGTATTTCCCCTCGAACTCCTGATACACAAATCAATGATGTTAGGATAACTTTCCTGATATATATCACCTTTTCCCATAATATTCAATGTTTCAACCCATTGATCTTTCATTCCCCTAATTAATGTGGTTTTCAAAACATTATCAGGTAAGGGTAAAGATGCATAAGTGGATCTCTGAAGATTATATTGAAACCGTTCCACATACTCTTCCAAGGTCTCATTTGGTTTTGCTGTCATTTGGAATATCTCGTCTTTTAATTCCCGAGACCTATAGTAATCTTGATATTTCTTTACAAATGCAGCCTTCATATGATCCCAATCAGTTATGACACCCCCACCTAATCCCATAAACCATCGTAGGGCTGCCCCTTTTAATGTAGAAGGGAATAGTTTTAGTTTTTGGGCATCGGTGGTGTAATCGTATCCTCTGCACAGCACATCAAACTCAAATAAAAACGCATCTGGGTCCTCTAATGTTAAGCCGTGAAATGTGGGAATATGTTGAAGAGGTATAGCTTTCATGGGTGCATTGACTACAGTATCCACTATAGGATATTGCAGCGTAGAGGTCTGCTGCTGATTCTGATTTTGGTTCTGGGCCATTTGATCGAAGATATGCCAATATCCCTCTGGGATTTCCAAGGAATTTCTAGGTTGACGAGCAGGGGCAGGAATGGCTTTGACAACACTCCCTTTTTCTGGGATAATAAGTATTTCCTGTCGACCTACTGTTTGAGGTGATTCAGGACCTTGGTTTTGAATAAGTTGAACGGCACTTCCCTTATCTGGGCTGCTTATTGTTTGGGCAGTTTCAATAGGAGATTTCAAGTTTGTGGTTTCTCCCGTTTCCCCTTCTCCTTCTCGGAGATTGCTAGCGTTCCCTTCTTGAAGGAAACTTATGCAAGGATTCTCAATTTCTTGGGAATCCTGCTCAATTCCCTCTATTTGACTATGTATCTCAGCAAAGGCTTCATATGGTGACTTTGTAGCTTGAAGGGAACTAGTAGGCTGTCTAGAAGTAGTTCTTTTAAATCCTACTGATGGCTGAGATTTAGTTCTTTTAAGGATTTCGTCAATAAAGGTTGTGCGCCCAAGGGTCACCGGTCCCTTAGGTTTTTAAGTTTTAGGAGGAATTTTGTTTCGCTTAGTTGATTTATTCATTCAAGAAACAAACCTTCATTCCTACCTAAAGAAAGAAACTTACCTACTTCTGTTGTGAAGCGGGCTACGAGCAAGTGTGTTTCTTGCCCAGTGCACAGGTTCTTACCTTCTGTCTTTAATACCCAATTCTCCGCAAGAAAAAGAAAATCAGTTGTGCATTACTCCTTTACAATGGCATACACTCTCCCCGGCAACGGCGCCAAAATGTTGGGTCATAAAAAGGTATCTTTTGAACACCTAATTAGCCTACATTAATCATCAATCCGGGAGCGTCTTTTTATTTCAGGAGTGTACTCTGTCTGAGGCTGTAATTGTCTAAGAGCAACACGGTGAAGATGTAGTACAAAATAACAAGAACAAAAGTAACCAATGCTTGAAAAGAAACCTAATTACTGTGACATCAATGGAAAGATTAAACTACTTCAATCTTGCAGAACATCAATCAGGGATGCAGTAGCAGTAAATATTTCCCTTAGAAATCGATGCAAGATGACTAGTCTGGGGACTTGGAAGCAAAATCCTCTATCCTCTACAGTTGGAGATCTTAAAGCAATTTGAAACGAAAACAGATTCAATGAAAGCAACTTAAAAGAAACACAAGTTGAAAAGGAACAACAGTATGTGACTAAAACTCATCTATTTGCTAATGAATAAGTAATGAGCAGAAAACGGAACAACAATGTGAAATGAACAACAATTACGATTCAAGCATATTCAAAACACTAGATTTCTATATTTCAATCCTGTCGACAGCTTCTCACCACACAACGATCAATTATAATAGATTATAAACTAAATGAACAACAATTCAAATCAGATATAAGTCAGTGAAGCATTATAATAATAGCAAGATAATCGAACTGTGAATTATGCCTCTTATAAAGAAATGAAACAGTAATGACTCTGTATTTGATCCGATCAACAATAAACCAATTCTGTAATCAACACAAATATTAAGCACACTCCACACAACAATGAGCAAAGATTAAAATACAAACAGTAAAGTTATTCCACTAGAGCCGGGCCCTTAGCACCAGTGAAATACTGCTGGGCTAAGTCAGAACTACAGAAGGTAAATAAAAACACGTGCCTTGTATTAAACCAACATAGAGTTTTACAGAAAGGTTTCTCTCAAAACAGAGAGTTAGTAGAACAGAGAAAATGTAAAGTCTTGCGACCAATTCCCAATTTCAACAACAATCCGTCCTCTTGTCACTAAAGGACGTGGCTTTATATATCAAATCTTAGTCATCTTTTTGTACTAAACATAAACATTTCCAAATCTATTGTAATTCTTACAATAAATTACCTTTCCAAGGCAAAAGGAGTATGTCTATGGTAAAAGAATGAGTAAATACATAGTAATTTCATACCTCTTTCACTGCCCAACACAAGTAACTTCACTATGCCATCTCAAAGTTAAGATTACCCTCCAGAAAGTCCAAGTGAGTCTAGTCAACGTGTGCTCTAGGTGATCTAAAAATGTGAGAACTTCTTATTTCTAATACAGAGATTGACTGTAGGGGAATTTACTGGATATGTCACCTTTAAAGAAGGGATGAGATCCAGAAGCTACCTGGCCCTTTACAGACTTTGTCCAAAGAAATAATAGAAGTAATCACTAATGATATGGGAATGAAACTACTTGTTTTTTGTTCAAGGTATTCATTATCCATAAACTTATGTGTGCAAACTATTTTATATGTTTTGAAATTGGAACAAAATGCTTTTGATAAATTTATAAGTCTTTTTGTGTGTAGGAGGCTTATTTCTTTTTACTGTTTAACATATTTAACTCTGGAAAAACACAACAATATAAATCACATATATAACACAGCAGATGATAAGGCAGTTCACCCCTCCTAGGCTACATCTGTCGGGTCCAAGGCCCCCAAATGGGCATTTCCTTACTCTTATTATGCTCAAAATTGGTTATACATTGTGAAGAAATCCTAAACATGCAAACATAGTTGTAGAAATGAGTTCAAAACATAGAAAATAGTAAATATAGGATTTTGTTTCACCTCCAAAGGTTAACCATAGCCCAATATTGCTCCAACACTCCCTAGGCCCTGATGGCTCTCCAAGCTTATCTACTGAAAAATTACCTGAAGATGAGCTTTGTTGCCTCTAAAACCTGCACCATTGGCTCTGGAATGCTCAAAATACCTGAAATCAAAAAAAAATTCGCTCCAAAAGGTTCTGTCTAGTGAAAGTTATGCCCAACTAAAGTTTTGTCCAGTTTGGCCTAAAAAAGCTCCACCAAATCTGGGCTAACTGGAGTTAACCCGACTAAAGTTGGCATAAGCCGCTGAATTTGGTGGCATACACTAAATTGGTGGAACCGTTTTACTTGGAAATAAATGTTAGGCTTAATGTGGCCACATGCGGAGAATGTGCCAATCGTCGGAGTTAACGGTTATAAAAACCGTAACATTAACTTTAATGCGCAAACACCACCAGGACATGTGAACACGAGTTGGACCGCAACATTTTTTTAACCATCGGTGGATATAGCCCTCGGTTTCAATGCTGGTTGTCTTATGCATATGGGGTTGGCCCCCTTTTCACGCCCATTTCAAACCTTTGGAAACTTTATATATGCGTGAAGTCCTTTGTAATATAAGAACCACATTGCGGGCGGGTTGGTCGGGCCCGTGGGCTGGTAGCCACTTGACCTGGGGTCGATTCCTGCCAATGTCAATAAATTTTTCCAAACGAAAACTGTGAAGTCTTGGGGCCACGTGGCGCTCATTGATTGATCCATTTGAATACGGTCAACCCATTATCCAACTGAAATGTGCCAAGTGTCGAACGCTGGTTGGATGATGAAGGAAGATTCCATGGAATATTCTATGGAATATTCTTGGAATATTCTATGAAATATTCCTTTTTTAATATTTTTTTATTCAAAGTCAAACATGGTCAAACTGGACTTTTCCATAAAATTTTGAAATTTCAAACTTGAATATCTTTCACATACAGTATTGTTTTTGAGTGCCATTCACGGCTACAAGATAGTTTTGACGAGGCCTTTCCTGTCGTTCTGGTTTCAACTAATTATAAGAAAAGAAAATTTTGAGCATTTTCTCCACTTAGAACATGATCACCTGATCACTAGGTATAGTGGGACCTTCCATCCATCGTCACCTTGGGAAAAATCCTAAATATTATGGCCACTAAGGTCACCAAGTGAGACAATTGCACCCGGGGGAACAATTTTTGGTCTGATATACATGCAAGGGTAAAGTATTAAAGCTCAATCCCCTTGAAAGCTCCTCGACATGGTAAATATGAGGTTTTCTAACAATTGATCCCATGCTCCTCGACAATGGTTAATTCGAGGTTTATCGTTTGTATTACGTGCACATCTTCTATCTTCACCAATGAAGTACGTAAGATTACCTCACTGGGTCCGACATGACCTTGTGTTTAACTCTTTTAAGAAGAGCTTCCCAGAGCACAAATGCAACAATTTGATTTCCCTACTGCAAGATGCTACTTTTTTATTTTATTTGCCTTGGAATGTTAATTACAACCTATTCCAAAGCACTAGACTAAGCTAATTTGGTCGAATGAGCCCTAGAAAATATAAATAATATCTAGATTAATTTTATTAAGTGTTTTATTTATTTGGATGTTATTTACGGAGAGGGGTGTGGAGATGTAACTTGATGATATTGTGGCCTGACCCAAAATACTCTAAATGCTCAATAGGAAATGCAACTCTTTATTTCGATGAATTTATATTTAAGAGAAATTTGAAGGACTTTTGGAATCAAAATTACAATATTTATAGAATTTCAAATCAGATTTATTTTTCATTATGAATACCATTTCATTTCCAAGCATGACCAATATCTCTTGTGTGATGAAAATTTTCGTTGATTTTGCCAAAAACTACAATTTCGATGAACAAACAATTGTCAAAAGAAAAGCAACTTCTAAAAACCATAAAAAAGTGTAAAATATTCAAATAAAATCAAAGTTCTAATTAACAATCCTAACTAAGATATTTATGAGTGTCTTTTAATGATTTCTCTTAGTTGAAATAAAACTAAAATGTTTTCCACTTAAACTAGCAGAAATGAAACCATAAAAGATTAGTTTGAGACAAATCAGACTTCGATGATCTAGAATTTTTTTTCCTTTTTGGAATCGACTAACAAAAAAATACTCAAATAGGTAAGGTTGGAAATAACCCCGTGGCTCAACAAGGTAATAACATAAAACCAGTGATCGTTGGTGAATGAATCTATCTTCCAAAAAGAGCAATAAAAAACTAGGGAAAACCCTAATTGAATTATGCAAAAAGGATGATTTATCAAACAAGACTTTAAGGTGTTAAGGAGGATTTCATAGACAGACTCTAAGAGTTGGTATATATCAGGTTAAACCTTAAGAATTTGGTTATCTGACTCTAGAAGAGAAAATCTTATTTTTTTCAAAATTTCCCAGGGTGTGCACGAGTTTTCAGTGTAAACCAGTGTGCATGCACACTGAAATATACTGGAAATTTGTGCACATTGGTGCTCTGTTTTCCATAGAAAACTATGTAGGGCAGAGAAAAGTTGGATTTTTTTTTAAGGATTTCAATTTCAGAGAATCTAAAAGGTTATATAGCCAACCACACTCAGAAAAATCAAACTAGGAAAGCTAGAATGTCAAACCAAATGAAACCAAAGAAAAACTAAATTTGTCTTCCGCAATGGAGTTGCCAATTTGTTTTGTGGATTAATCTCTCTTGCAAAAAAGAGTGATCTCCCTAGTACCCCAACAGGTAACTAGAAACAAACAACCATTTGAATGCTTTTTTCTCTAAACTATTTGCATTTTAGATTATTATAAATTAGAAATGAGAAGGTTATGCTCTTACCTTTCGATTGAGACATTTGATGTAGCCTTTTTCCTTTTACTCCAAATCACTCCTTCAATGTTGAGAGGAACCTACAATCACAAACAATGCAAAGGATCAAAGCGCCTACAGTATATAATAATCATAAATACCAGTTCAACTTAGTGATCAAGGAGTCTAAGTATTGACATCATTTCAATTAATTCAGAAACAAGACAATGATAAAAAGAGATCCATATCTATTATCAGAAATAAAAAAGAGAAATCTTACAACCTAAGCCTTGATGTTGTACATATTTCTCCGAAGTGTCTGTGCAATTGTTTCCGCGGTTTGACAAACCTTCCTCTCTAGAATGACCAACATGAAGTTTTATGCACAAAGGTGTGATCTTGAATGTACAACGAACATCTTACTAATTCAAAATCTATGAACTCTATTAACTTTCTCCAATTTATAATATACCCTTCAACCTAAAACATCAGCTCAATTTATAGAGATTGAGGATATTTCAAATCCATCAAGAGAGGGATAGGCTCCTCCAAATAAGGGATTAGGGTTCCTTTAGCCAATGGATAGCTCCATGAGTAGAGGGATATGGCTCAAATTGGCACGACTCTAGAGGCTTCCAATTGGGAGAATATTCAACCAACTAGGCTTCTAGAATTTACCTTTTCGTGTTTACTTCCTTTTTACGGGGTTGCACAGTTTCTATGTTAGGATATTCTGACACATAGGAAATAGTTAAGAATAACTTAGTATAGTGTAGAGTTAGGTAAAGTGCGTTTCTTTACCATGTAGATTTGTAACTTATAATTTGACGGTCACGATTTGTAGTGATCCAACGGTTATCTCTCACCTCGGTATTAACAACACTTGATTCATGGCTTAGCACCCGATTGGTCCATGATCTCTATTTAAAGAGCATGGAGGGTCATTTTTCCGGTAACCGTTTATGAGAGAAACGTATGTAACTTTTCTTTTATATTAATAAATTCCCCCAAGTGGCCGCGTTGGCTCAGGGCGTGGACTGTTTCCCTCTTTGAGGTTTTAACCATGTGATTATACTAGTGTACTAATTTGTGATCTATTTGTGAGCAGTGACCTTTGGTACTTGATCTACAGAACTTACCCTGTAAATTCCTACATGGTATCGGAGCTATTTTGAGGGCCGCATCCGTTGTTGATCAAAATTCGACGCCGATTTGACTGCATGTGAATGTAATTTTGTATATATACTATTTTTGAACTTTTTTGGGCTTGGAGAACTGCTCGGTTGTTTCCGGAGCATCTATTATAGTGAGGAACACCTTTCGTTTCATGTGAAAAGGTTTCTGGCTACCCAAGTTATGTCAGTTTAGATCTGGAGGTATAAAGCATCTATTTTGCAGTTATATTTGTTAATAGTTCTGCTTATTTCGGTTTTTTTCTGTATTAAGGTTTTATTTATTTGTTGGATCTATACCCTCTTCTCTGTGTATGCTCTTTTTTGTGCAGTCCATGTGATCTCGGAAAATCAGAAACAAGGAAAAGGGATTTTTTTCCTACGTATGCTCTTTCCCCGCGTCTTTGTGCGATCTCGGGAAATCAGAAGTAGTGAAAAAATTGATAGTTGCCGGTAAGGCTAACTGAGAATCTAACATTCTGCTGTAAGGCTTTGCATTTCATTTTTTTCTCATTTTTTTTGTAGGAAAAGGCACGCACACCGAAGGCTAATAATAATAATAATAATAATAATAATAATAATAATAATAATAATAATAATAATAATAATAATAATAATAATAATACTCCCTTCCTCCTTTCTAAAATAACATAATCCTTTTACTATCTCACTTGGTGAGGGGTTACTTTATGAGAATAGGGGTCTTGGGTTCAAGTCTCCTTCTGAAGCTTCTTTTGTAAAAAGTTTTTATTCAAAGGGGCGGATTTTTTTTTTTTTAAATCTGCACTTCATCCTGTTCCCGCAACTATTCAGCATCTACAACTCAGATTTTTCAAAAGGCATAACTTCTTCATTCGGAAGCTGTTTTTCGAGCCGTTTTTTTTCAAACGGCCTATTTTTTTGAGGGAGTAGTTATTTTCAGCTTTTCTCTACTTCATTTTTTTTAAATGGAAAGTGCATGCCCGGTTATTCTTAACAGCACTAATTATGTAGTATACCTAGGGGGGGATAATATAGGGTACAAAGGGAGGTATCCAAGGGAATAATATGATGTAATAATATAAGAATGATAAATAAATGGGCCATAGTTAATAAATAAAGTGGTTAACCCACATTATGTAAGGGACCACATGTAGCTAGGGAATAAAGTGATAAGCCCATTGTATTGGATGTATGGTATTGAGAGACCCATGGTAACTACCCATGGTATTGCATGTATGAAACCTATATAGAGGTTAGAGAATCTCCATTGAGAGATGTCAAGGATTATTGTATGGGCAAGCATATGGCTTGTGGAGTGATCTCCTTCCTTAAGGAGTGAATGTATGGTGTTGCCCTACCTTAAGGGTTTTGATATTAATGAAGATCTGAAGTTTTGTCTTATATGGTGTTGTTTATTGGGCATATTTTCCATTTCTATACATTTTCTTATCAGATCCACTACAAGTGGTATTGGAGCACTTTCTTGGGCAGAGTTTGGAGATTTGTTTTTTCATTTTTTTGCAGGAAATTTTTGGGCGGCGAGTTTGTAGAGCAGATCTAGAGCATGAAAGAACCTGACACCACTCCATCACCAATAATGGAGGAATTAATGAAAGATGTTCCATCAGTTAAAGCTTCAACATATCACCACCCGCATCAACCAGCAAGGTGGCAACGAATTAGCAACAAGGACAACAACCCCTGTATGACACATAGAGAGGTGCGACGATCCACCCACAACACATCAACACAAAAGAACCACCAGAACCCACTTCAATCTCAAGCGAGCGAGACATCGACTAGATCGAGTGTTCACCTTTCTCTGGGATGGCTGGATGCACGTGAATGGTACCAGTGGAATACTCTTTTGAGTAGATCTTATTATTTGTGTTCTTCTTATGTTTCGGGGACGAAACATGTTTAAGGGGGGTGTAATGTAGTATACCTAGGGGGGATAATATAGGGTACAGAGGGAGGTACCCAAGGGAATAATATGACGTATTAATATAAGAATGATAAATAAATGGGCCATAGTTAATAAATAAAGTGGTTAACCCACATTATGTAAGGGACCACATGTAGCAAGGGAATAAAGTGATAAGCCCATTGTATTGGATGTATGGTATTGAGAGACCCATGGTAACTACCCATGGTATTGCATGTATGAAACCTATATAGAGGCTAGAGACTCTCCATTGAGAGATGTCAAGGATTATTGTATGGGTAAGCATATGGCTTGTGGAGTGATCTCCTTCCTTAAGGAGTGAATGTATGGTGTTGCCCTACCTTAAGGGTTTTGATATTAATGAAGATCTGAAGTTTTGTCTTATATGGTGTTGTTTATTGGGCATATTTTCCATTTCTATACATTTTCTTATCAGATCCACTACAAATTATTTCCAATGGCTACCTCACATGGTAGATATACTTAGAAGTAAGGGGCTTTATAGAATAGCCACTGGTCAAAAAACTAAACCTTTCGATGATGATAAAGTTCCTAAATGGGAAAATAGACAAGATCAAGCACGAGGGTTGATAGGAATTTCCATTGCTCAAGATCTTCAATTTCACATCCTTGACATTGACACCCCTGATAAAGCCATAGAAAAGCTAAATTCTATTTTTGGTATTCAAAATCAAATCAGGGCCACCAGCTTGAAAATGAATTGCTTACTTTGGATCCTAATATTTTCTTCTCTATTGAAGACTTTTTGTCCTAATTCAAGACCCTTAAACTTCTTTTAGAAGGGTGTAAGGTCAAAAAGGAATATGGTAGCCTCATATATTGCATTCTTGCTAAGCTTGGTCCTGCATACTCTGTATTTGTTTCCACCTTCCATTCCACCATAGAAGCCATCATTTCTTCAGGAACCACAGACAAGAATCCCTCTTTTGATGCCTTTTGTGATTATTTGATAAGAGAACAAGAAAAAAATTTACACCTTGGTCTTATCACTGCTAGAAATGCTTCTATGAAAGCCTTAGAAGCCCAACAACAACCATATCAAAAGAATCCCAAGAAGAAGTATCCTAAAAAATTTGGTCCTAAACCAAACAAGGGCCCTAAGCAATTTCAGCCGCAAACTAAAAAATCAATCACCAAAATAATAAGGCAAATCAAAACAAAGGGAAGAAGTCAGATAGACATTGCAAATTTTGCAATCGGGATGGCCATATAGAGTCCAAATGCTTTAAGAACATGGAAGCCTTAGAAGCAGCAATGAAGAAGCACAACATCAATTTGGAGCAATCTTCACCTTCATCTTCAAGCATGGCACTTTCTGCTTGTGGTTGTCAATCTTCAAGATCTGGTTATGCATTAAATGTATCTTCTTCTTCTCCTTCTCATGAGTGGCTCATTGATTTTGGAGCTTCTTACCACATGGCTAAAAATAAATCCATGTTTTCTTCTTTAAATGATTGTAACAACAAACATATTTATGTTGGTGATGATAGATATCTTAGTGTTGTAGGATCTAGAACCATTCATCTAGATGATGGTCAGTTTAATGATGTACTATGTGTTCCTACCTTGTCAAGAAAACTTATATCTATTTATCAGATAATTCATTCAGGTGACAGGAAAATAGTAGAATTCTCACCTCATGATGTTGTAATCAAGGACCTCAAAGATCCTAAACATATTTTAGCTACTGGCATTGCTGATGATTCCACAAGGTTGTAAGTTTGACAACTTTGGGTCATCATCTCTTCCCTTGGTTTTTGTTGCTCATAATGATGATGTGAGCAAACTTTGGCATAATGATGATGTGAGAAAACTTTGGCATGAGCGATTTGGTCACTTAAAATAGCACTCTCTTCAAACTCTATGTAAGGAAAATATGATGACGGGCCTTCCTATGGTATCTTGCCGAGATGGGTTTTGCTCCAGATATGTACTCGAAAAACATCATCAGGACAGTTTTGACAAACGTGCCTCTTGGCATGCTTCAAACCCTTTGCAGCTTGTGCACAATAATTTATGTGGTCCTCTTCCTGTTGTTTCTTTCTCTGGTTGCAATTACTTCTTACCTTTCATTGATGATTTTTCCAAACGCACTTGGGTATATTTCTTAAAACTCAAGAGTGAATTTTTTAACATGTTATTGGCCTTCAAGGCCTTTGTTGAGAAACAATCTGGACATCAAATTCTTAAGTTAAGATTAGACAATGGTAAAGAATATGTTAAAAACAAATTTATCAACTTCTTCACTGAGCATGGCATTCAATTTCAACATACTGTTCCATATACTCCACAATAAAATGGTGTAGCTAAAAGGAAGAATCGCACCTTAAAAAAAATGGCTAATTGTATGCTTCAATCTAAAGGACTTGGTCTCAATTTTTGGGCAGAAGCCATTAACTATGAAAATTACATAGTAAATCGCACTCATACTAAGGTTTAAAGAATATAACTCCAGAAGAAGCTTAGAACTCAATTAAACTAGATGTAAGTCACTTTCATGTTTTTGGAAGTGATGCTTGGGCCCATATTCTAGATACGAAACATAAAGCCTTAGAACCTAAGAGTGAAGAATGTATTTTTGTTGGATATTCTAAATATGTCAAAGGATATAGAATTCTTCAACCAAAATCCAAAAATATTATCATTAGAAGAGATGTAAAATTTGATGAAAATATATCGGCCTATGAGCCTAGTTCGGCAAGTGTGCCACCTTTGGCCTGCGAGCTTGATTCAGCATATGTGCCACCTCTCTCTCTCTCTTCTATTTTTAATAGCATTCCTTCTAGTTAAGATGATGACAACGAGAATGAAAATCCTCCTCCAGCTCATGAAATTATTCCTTATACTCCACTGCTTCCAAGATGGTTCCGCTCTACTCATGATGCAGCAGGTTCTCCTGCAGGTGACCCTATCGATCGACGATGTACACATTCTCAGTTCAAAAGAGCTTCTTCCTCATTGGCTCAAGTTCCAGAAAAACTTGATCCAAAAACCTTTGAAGAAGCCTCTAATCATCCAGATCGGGATGAAGCTATGAATGCAGAGTATCGTTCCTTATTGGAAAACAATACTTGGGATCTTGTTCCTCTTCCAAAAGGAAGAAAACTTGTCAGATGTAGATGGGTTTACAAAAAAAAGTTTGGACCAGAAGGAAAAGTGGATAAACATAAAGCTCGTCTTGTTGCTAAAGGTTTTTCACAAGTTAAAGGCATTGACTATACTAAAACCTTCTCCCCTGTTGCCAAAATGAATTCAATTCACCTTGTTCTTTCCTTTACTGCCTCCTTTAAATGGGAAGTCCATCAAATGGATGTTAAATTCGCCTTCTTACATGGATATTTGCATGAATAAATCTACATGGAACAACCCCCTGGATTTATCCAAAAAGACTCCAGCCTTGTTTGTCGCCTTAGGAAGTCTCTCTATGGTCTCAAACAAGCTCCTCGAGCATGGTATGCCAAGATGGATAGATTTCGTTGGCGTTGGCAGTGCAGGATCTAATGTAATTCCCGACATCATGTCGAAGTTTTGACCAATAGAAATATTTTTTTAGAGATGCCACTAGTTTCTCGACCCCGAAATTTCCAGTAACTGGTCTGTAGTGTGCTTCCCAAATAATCTTGGCACACTCACTTGAAGGAACATTGAGGTGTCCCAGGTGGCATAAAAATGCATCATGGAGGTGAAAATATAGAACTTACTTCCCTTATATTAGTGTCTGGTATGTGTTGTCGACTTCTGGATCACATTTATAGATATGCATCCAACCCAAAGTCTCGTTCCCACAATAGTTAAGCATAGTGGTTATCGCCATGATCGGGGTCGGCTGAGGTAGTTTACAACATTATTGGTGCTTCCCTTATTGTACTTGATGTTCAAATGGAACTATTGTAGGTATGTGGACCATTTTTATGGCGACCGTTCTACAAATTCCCTTGTGTCTGTATGAACTGGAGGGGTCAGTGATATGTATGGATGACTATTTCCTTCCCCAAAATGTAGTGCCTTCATTGTCGACAAGCCTACAAAATTGAATACATCTCTTTGTGAGAGGTGGGATACTTCTAGACTATGTCTGGAAGTGTCTCACTTTGATATGCCACTGGATTCCCATGCGGAGAAGGAAATTCCCCTTTAGAATAGTCAGAGGCATATGTTTCGATCTCAAATGGTTGCTGCAAGTATGGTAATGTGAGCACTAGTGGAGAGAATAGACGATGCTTCAACTTTGTGAATGCCTTATGTTGCGATTCAAACAAAAATAATTTTTCTTTCACTCCTCCCTTGGTGACTTTACTCAAAGACCAAGTTATATGAGATAACCCCAACATGAATTGGCAGTAGAAATTAGAAGGACCCAAAAAGATGCAGAGCTCTGTTAGAGTGGTTGGGTTTGGCCAATCTCGAATGACCTAGATTTTGGTTGGGTCCACATGCAACCCCCCCTCATCAATGATGCATCCCAAATATTGAACCCGGGTAATGCCAAAAGTGCATGTCTCCAAATTCGCACACAAATTGTGTTCCCAAAGTGTTTAGAGTGCCTATCGAATGTGGTGGAGGTGCTCTTCCCAACTTTGACTGAAGATCAGGATGTCAATAAAATAACCACCACGAATGAGTTGGTGAGTGGTCACAAGATGTCATCTGTTAGCCTCATGAAGGTTGTAGGAGCATTCGTTAGCTTGAAATGCATGACCATCCATTCAAAGAGGCCCTCGTTGGCTTTGAATACAGGATTCCACACTTTGGAGGGTTTGATTGGTACCCAGTGATACCTGGACTTCAATTCAATCTTGCTAAAATATAAGGCCCCATTTAGTTGGTCTAGGAGATCATCAATGTGTGGGATCAGATACCTATTCTAGGAAATGATCCTTTTTAGTGCCTGATAGTCAATAGAGAGGCTTTAAGTCCCATACTTCTTCTCCGCAAACATGATCGAGCTCCCACAGGGCAATGAAATTAGTCGGATGTGACATTTCTATAGTATCTCATGAATTTTCCTCTTGACTTCAACATTCTCCATAACAGAGCGTTGATAGATTGGTCCATTGGGTAGCAATGCACCTGGGGTTGGATGGATGGAGTTATTGAGCTAATAGTGAAGAGGTACCGCAGTGGGTGAGGTGAAGATGTCCCCGTTTTCCTCATGACCTTTTCCATATGTTTTTGTTGTACAGAGGAGCATTTTCTGGAGGTCATGGCTAGTGTCTTCTTCTTTCCCTGAGGGTGGATCATAAGGAAAAAAAAATCCTAGTTTGGAAATTGATCTTACTGCATGGCTTTGTAGTGATCAAATATATGGTGGTAGACGGTGCTACCTCTGGTACCATGTACACCTTATTACCCAAAGTAAAAATAACAGTGCGAGGCCTATAATCATATACAACATGTTGCTTCCACAAGTATGGTTGCCTAATAATACATCACAAACTTCAAGAGGAGTAGCATCACATAATACCTCATCCGTGAAGGGCTTGATGTTGTAGAGAAGGTGGGACTACTGGTTGATGTGGAGACCCTGTCCTATGTGAAGCCACATGTCGATGGTGTACGATTGTGGGTGTGTTTTAGTTGAAAGGCCCAACCGATTCACCGAAATTTGGGAATGGAATAGGCGCTCCCCCTCCTTTAGGTATTTGGGTTCATCCTTCTCTACCTTGGTGGAAATTGTGGCATTAGGCTCTGCATCGATAATATTCTTCCCTTTGGCATTCCCCTTGCTTGGTTTTGACTCAAAGTCAAAGCATGCATATAATTCAGAAGCCTTCAACTCAGCCACCAATGACTGCTTGTCCCGACACTAACTTATGTTCTTAGTGGAGCTCTTATGGAACTTGTTAGTCATCAATAATTTTTGCTTCTCATGGATGACTAAAATAACTATCCTAGATTTCTAGAAACAAAGTTCATGAACATTGTGAGTTCTAGAAATCTCACTGCCTTCATTAACATTAGGATAAATTTTCACTAGTTTATCATCCTTTCATGTCAAGTTCAACCTGCTACTCCTAAAAGACCCATCATGGGCTCATGCTATTCATTTTCACCATGTCTGGTCACCTTTGGCCTCAAGCCCAATATTGTTGTGTTGCCCAACCCCTCCACTACTACCTAAGGTCACCAACCAATCAACTCTCTTATGTCTCCCAAATGCCTCAAGCATTGATGATCTCAAAAATATCTCTGTAGGCTCTTTAGAAAAAAACAAGTACATTGGATTTTGGATCTTCAATACATCAGTTTGTCCAATACTTTGTTTTACACCTAATAATCCCAAGGCAGATTTTCAAGTAGAGACCAAGTCCAAAGAGCCTCCCACTAGGTCATTTAGGGTTTCATAGGTTGTAGGGTTGTTTTTATGATCTAAGTCACTATTTTTCATATGCCAAAAAATTAAAATCAAAGAGGAGGAATATCAACAAGTGGTTGTCCAAAGGAGATCAGAAAGTCTTCCAAGTAACGCCTCTTTGGCCAAGCACGAAGTCTGCAAAGGAAAACTACCCATTTTGACATTTCTGCAAGAGGTTTCAAGGTGGCTATCAGCAGAGAACTAGGTAAGGTAAGAGGCCAACTCATCACTAAAGACACCTATAGAAAAGGAGAGGCAACATGCCTATTTTCAGAGAAAACTAAGGTTTTTAAGGGAAATTTTCTTGGTTTCATGAACTCCATAGATTAATCATCAAAAAGGCTTATATCCTGATGCTCATACACCTCCTCATATCCTTAATATACCTTCATAAACACTTTCCATCACTCCTATCCCTCAAAATCATCATTTTTCTACAAAACCTAGTTTATTTCCAAAATTTGACACTTTTTGAGACTAGGCATGTGTTTTGTGCTTTTGGACCCCTTACCCTCACTCAATTCTTGAAATTCCACTTTCCCCTACTCTCTAACATCTATCCCTATCCCAAAAAATTTCTCCAAGAATTTAGACACCCTTTAACCCCTTCATTCCCCTCCCTCTACAAGGCAGTCCTAAATCCGCTCACCAAACCCTAATTTCCTCTTCCAACTAAGCTAGGGTTTGCTATGGAAAAGAGGCATAGGAGAAAAGGATCCATTTGATAGATAATATCAGCAATTATAAGTCCATACCAACTCATAAACATCATGCCTCCATCATTTTCCAAAAATTCATTGCAAGGGCCAAGTCATTTGCCACACCTAGGGCTAGTTTTGCTTAAAAAATATGTTTATGAACAAAAAAAGATTAATTTGTAGAACGTGAGAGAGGTTTTTTGGAAAAATAGGTCCAAGAAGAAAAAAATCCTTCATTTTTTACACAAGTATCATGGTTTCGGAGTAATGTCAAAAATACAGGTGTCATGGGAGAATTTCTGCACTGCTGGAGTGTGTAATATTCCTTTTTGGGGATTCTCAAGATTCTATTTAAGAGATGGTATACATATGAATTTAATGGTTATGTCACCTCTAAAATTAGGGTGAGAACTAGAAGCTACCTGGCCAACTGTAGACTCTGCCAATAGAACTTGGAATAATCCCTTTCAGGAATCTCAACAAGGTCTTCAATGAAAATGCTGTATAAGAAAATATGAGCAAGAATAACGTATACCAGGGATGGTATCCCATCATGTATGATGTATGTGAATTATATATATAATTTCAGCTGAAAAAAATCAGTTTAAGCACATTAAACAGATCTCCCAAAATCAAGACTAGCTAGAAATCAGCCAAAGAGAAGAGTTGTTACAACATGAAAACCCCAGCTACTAGAATTGCGTAGTTTTGACTGAAACTCAGAGGAGGAAAGAAAAATATCTGATACTTCAGATATATAACAGTAGATCAAATTTATATTTTATCTTATTACCTCTACAACAGATTACAAAGAGAACTAGGGCAAAATCCCTTCAGAAATTAGAGCTGCAACTAGGAATAAACTGCAGAAATACATAGACAGCGTTATTTTTTAGATGGTTCAGTTGTTTTAAATTAAATTTAAGATCTCTGACATATGTATGAATGAAACATCATATCTAATACAGATCTGGAAACTATATTACTTTAAGAACAAGATCCAATTGGAATTACATCAAAATATTGCATAAAAAGCTGTAGATCTGAATTACAATTTATAGTGCTGCAGAAAACCCATAAATTTCTGAAGATAAATTTTATTGCTGAAAGAGATTAGATCTATAGAGACATGGATCAGCAGCCCAATCAATAGATCACCAAGGGAAGGCAAGCCTAACACTAAGAGATCTCCCTCCAAACTGATAGCAATTGAAACAAGAGAGCCCTCTCACAAAATAATGCAGTATTGAGCAGAAATTGTGCAAAGGGTGAAGGAGACTGAATAAAATTGAATGATATTACAGATTGGATTAAAAAATATGGATAGAATATCTCTTTGGAGGCTAAATAACACACTCCAACAGATAAATCCTCTCAAAACAAGCTAGATCTAAGCAGATCTAGAATACCACTTGCTACAAAAGATAGCATCTGCAAAATCCTTAATGGGCTAGCGCTGCTCATGAAAATAGAGCTTGGCCTCAAACCAAATAGTGGCTCACTTCAGCAAATAACTCCTCCTATTATCCTCAAGGGAAGATATGAAACCCCTAAATAGGAATTCCAATCACAATCCTCCACTAAACAACAGGGAATGGTATTTGTCTAAGCAGACAAACACTTCAGAAATATGATCTATCAACAACCTCTTCATGTTGCTCTCCTCCTTATTTTATATCATGAGGAAACTCTTGCAAACCCTAAACCATTTTTATGATTTAGCCCTCTTCACATTAGAGGATCCCTTTTAGAACTGTGCAGTCCCTCTTGGAGATGCAATGAACCTAGACAGTGCAGTTGATTTGGTCAAGGTGGACCCATTCTTTGGCTCAAACCTCTTTCACACCTACAAGTGATTATTTACATAGCCCTGATTTGTCTTTGTTCACATGGGCATTGATTTATTCAAAATTTTTAGGAGTTTTACATGTCCTCCTTTATTCATTATTCATAAAACATAAAATAAATCAAAATTGAATGTTTCCTCTTAGCTAAGGCTAAGTAGGAACATTACAGTCCTCCCCTCCAAAATGTTGCTTGTCCTCAAGCAACTGATAGGGTAAGAGCTGTAGTTCTTCTCCTTCTCCATTGATGGCACCTTCAAGAATCAAGCTCTCATCATGTATTAAGTGCTTACCAAGCCAATACATTAGAAACTACTCCTCGAATGCTAACATGATAGGTGCATATTCTTCCCCTTCAGGAGTGTAAAACTCAACAGAAATGAACATGGGTGAAGCAATGTCATATATGAAACAAGTATCATGAAGAACAGGATAAAGTTCCATCCCATGTGGTACATGTACAGTACTTACCTTTTTCCCATACATACCCATAAAAAATACCAATATGTCATCTATGTATGGAATTAAAATCACAAATAGGAAAACTGAAACTTGCACTTGAGGAGGTGGGTCACAATCCCACATAAGGTACCAGCGTAGTTCACTCCTTGTTTTGAGTAGATATGAGTGTGATAGGTGGTACTCCCACCACATATTTTCTGCATGGGTCACTTTGACATGGCTGAAAGTGAAACCCTCATTAGGTGCTTTTGGGAAGCACCCATCATGATAAATAATCTCCTTTTGCACCTCAAGGGAGTGGCCAGCTTTGTAATTTTTATTGGCCTCTTCATTGCCATGAGATATGCATGTAATATTACTTCTTGTAGGAGCCATGGCCTGCATATATATGGTAAGAGAATGTGCCAAATCAGAAAAATAAGCTTTCTCCACAAGATCAGATTTCTTACCATACAAGTCTCCCAATACACACAGAGTTAGGCATGGGCTTTTCTCCTCTTTTAAGAGAAGAAAGAGATGGCTGAAATGTCTCCTGCATAGGATCCCTTCGCTGCCCCATATCCACATAACTATTGCACTCTTTTAAGTGCTGATATAGTTCCTACCAATCATAATGCTGATGTAGTTCTTCCTCCATACCCTCCCAATAAAAAATCTTCAAGATTAGGGAGTAGATTTTTGCTGACTGCATGTAGCTGGAAAGGAACTCCTTGTGTGCCCTTTGTAGTATCTCTTTCTTAAGCTTGGAGGCTTGAGACAAGAATAATTTAACAAGATGATAGATGACCCCTTCATGGACCAAATAGCCTCCTCCTTGCTTCATGCCATCTAAGATCATCCCGGTGTGCAGATCTTTGGAGTACTCCACAAGGAGTTGAGACCTCCAATATGGATCTACACTTCTCAACAAAGACAGTGTTATTGATTCATCTATGGTTTTTATTACCTTGTTTCTGCTTGTATGCCAAAAATTTTTGTGCGAAGGATGATCCTCCCCCTTGCTTCCTCCCACAGCGCTATGACTCTTTCCTCCATTGTTTCAGCACTTGGTGAGGCTTGCCACACAGAATCTAATGGCACCCCACGCGGCTTGCCATGATGTAGGAATGTCCCTTGCAGCATTCTCATAAACATGAGAGAAGGAACTGTGAGGTCCTTTCCCCCACTGTGCAATTCCATCTTTGTTGTGTGGGTTGAAACATAAAGTGAAGGGTAGGTGTGCATGCCTTGAATGACTTGTTTTTTCCCACTCTTCAAATCCACCCATTCCATCTGCAAGGCCTTATAATCAGTGGTGACCTTTCCCAAAGTAATCAACCACTGGAAACCCAAGATGAGGTTGGTGTCTAGTATGTCCACTACAAAGAAGTGGTCCTCCAAAGTGTAGGTTCCCATAGTCATAGAAAGTGATGGAACATACTACATGCACTACATAGTTCTATCTCCCAGAACCAAAACAGAGAACCCATCAAAATTATCAGTAGGGATCCCTCTCCTCTGCACAAAATGAGAATCAATAAAGTTGTGGGTTGCCCCACTATCAATCAGAATAGATACTCCTTGGTTCATAATTGAACCTTGCACTCTAAGAGTCAAATACTTGGGCACTCCTCTCAAAGAAGCAAGAGTCCCACTGGTTGGAGAAAATGATCCTTCTTCTTCACTGGATGATGATGGATCCTCCTCCTCATCATCACTAGTGCTATGACCTCTCCTAGGTCCATAATTTCCTTCATCCTCCTCATAATCCGAGAAGACTTCAATTTAGTGTGCTCTTCCAGCAGCACATCTATGTCCCGGTACCCATGGCTCTTGACAAGTGAAGTGTAATTTCTTCTTCCTCAAATCCCTCCGGAGATCATTTTCAAGAGGCTTCTTCAGTGAGCTCTCCTTGGGTGGAGCATCTTTCCCCTCCTTCCCGTTAGAAGAGTGAGTGGCTTTTCTTGGGAAGGTTGCCTTTGCCCTTGGCAAGGCATCTTGGAGATCTCTAGTTCTTTCAATGGCATCATGCAGAGTAATGGGCTTGGTAGACTTAACCAACCCATGAAAAGGGTCTTCCAAGCCATCAATGAACATATAGATTCTCCTTGCTACTGAAATATTAGGAACCATTACAGACAACCTCAAGAATTCATAGATGTAGGCCTCAGCATCTCCTGTCTGTTTAAGCTTTTCGAAGCTTATGAAAGGGGCCTCCGGATCCTTCCGATCAAATCTCTCCACTAGTCTCCTAGTGAAATCAGCATAAGTGGATACATTTATGTGCCCCAATGTAGAAAGTCCATGAAACCACCAGTTCTGGGCTTCTCCCTAAAAATGCAGCACAACAATATTGATGGCTTCTACTTCAGGCACTTTATTCAGCTGGAAATAGATGTCAAACTTCTACACCCATGCTATGGTAGAACAAGAGGGTGATCCATCAAAATTAGGCAAGAAGAACCTACCCATGGTGTGGTGCCTCCCATGAAGGAAACCTCTGTCTCTTTACTGCTGCAATGACCTCCTCTGGTCCTTGAGATGGAAGAAGTCTTGAAAGCTCAAGTTATCCTTGAACCTTTGACTTTGTGAATCATATTCTACAAAGTAGCCTTCCAAAGTGGTTGGCTCTTGCATCCCTTCATTCTCTACAGCGAAAAAGGTAGGCATTGTAGAGCGTTGTGAGATCTATGGGACTTGAGGCAAGCTCACAGGTTGACCAGTTCCAAACTGAGACATTTTAGAACTTTCTCCTTGATGGAATCTCCCAAGGGAATACCTCATTCTATCTATCCTCATCTCCTTTATCTCCTTGGACAGATCTTGCATAGCTTCCAATATATTTTTTTCAAACTCCTCTGCCTCCTTATCTTTATCATTCACCAATTCATGGGCTTTCCCCTTGTATTGACCCTTGTCAAGGTCAATAGTAGTATAGTCATACTTTCTATGACTTCTATTCTGGTATCTCCTCTCCCTCTCAGAAAGAGGATCTTCATCTTCGGAATGTAGCATCACTGAGGCTCCAATGCTAGCACAGGTTGTGCCAAGAGTGGAGCTCCGATATCACTGTAATATTCCTTTTTGGGGACACTCAAGATTCTATTTCAGAGATGGAATATAGAGGAATTTATTGGTTATGTCACCTCTAAAAATATGGTGATAACCAGAGTATACCTGCCCAAATGTAGACTCTGCCTATAGAACTTGGAATAATCCCTTTTAGGAATCTCAACAAGGTCTTCAATGAAAACACTGTATAAGCACATCTGAGCAAGAATAACGCAGATCAGGGCTGGGATCCCCTCATTTATGCTATATTTTACTTCTATATAGAATTTAAGCTGAAATAAATCACTTTAAGCACATTAAATAGATCTCCCAAAATCAAGACTAGCTAGAAATCAGCCAAAGAGAAGAGTTGTTACAACATTAAAACCCCAGCTACTAGAATTACGCAGTTTTGACTGAAACTCAAAGGAGGAAAGAAAAAGATCTGATACTTCAGATATATAATAGTATATCAGATTTATATTTGAGCTTATTTCCTCTACAACATATTACAAAGAGAACTAGGGAAAAATCCCTTCAGAAATTAGAGCTGCAACTAGGAATAAACTGCAGAAATACATAGACTGCATTATTTTTTAGATGGTTCAGCTGCTGTAAATTACATTTCAGATGTCTGACATATTTAGGGATGAAAAATCAGATATAATACAGATCTAGAAACTATATTACTTTAAGAACAAGATCCAATTGGAATTACATCAAAATATTGCATAATAAGCTATAGATCTGAATTACAATTTACAATGCTGCAGAAAACCCAGAAATTTCTGAAGATAAATTTTATTGCTAAAAGAGATCAGATCTATAGAGACATGGATCAGCAATCCAATCCATATATCACCAAGGGAAGGCAATACTAACACCAAGAGATCTTCCTCCAAACTGATAGCAACTGAAACAAGAAAGCCCTCTCACAAAATAACACAGTATTGAGCAGAAACTGCTCAGAGGGTGAAGGAGTCTGAATAAACTTGAATGAGATTACAGATATCATACAAAATATGGATAGAATATCTCTTTGGAGGCTTAAGAATGCACTCCAATAGAGAAAGCCTCTCAAAACAAGCTAGATCTAAGCAGATCTAGAATACCACTTGCTACAAAAGATAACAGCTGCAAAACCCTCAATGGGCCAGGGCTGCTCATGAATATAGAGCTTGGCCTCAAACCAGATAGTGGCTCACTTCAGCAAATAAATCCTCTAATGATCCTCAAGGGAATATATGAAACCCCTAAATATGAAGTCCAATCACAATCCTCCACTAAACAACAGAGAATAGTATTTGTCTAAGCAGACAAATACTTCAGAAATATGATCTATCAAAAACCTCTTCATGTTGCTCTCCTCCTTCTTTTATAGCATGATGAAACTCTTGCAAACCCTAAACCACTTTGATGAGTTAGCCCTCTTCACATTAGAGGCTCCCTTCTAGAACTACACAGTCCCTCTTGGAGATGCAATGAACCTAGACAGCGTAGTTGATTTGGTCAAGGGGGACCCATTCTTTGGCTCAAACCTCTTTCACACCTGAAAGTGATTATTTGCATAGCCCTGATTTGTCTTTTTTCACATGGGCATTAATTTATTCAAAATTTTTAGGAGTTTTGCATGTCCTCCTTTATTCATTATTCATAAAACATAAAATAAATCAAAATTGAATGTTTCCTCTTAGCTAAGGCTAAGTAGGAACATTACAGAGTGACCTTGGGAAAATCATTTTTTCTCCCAGCTAGAGTGTCCAAATGACTTTCTTGATGGATCCAAAGACAACTAGACTTAAATATATTTCCAATGAGCTATCATGAACTCAATTTGGAATTTAGGAAGTCATCCAAAAGTGGTCTGCACCAACACTCTGCATTTCTACACTATCATTCATGAATTTTTTACCAGTCTTGGGAAAATCAACTTTTGACCTAAAAAATCAACTCCAACCTGGAAAAAAATGGTAAATTTGGAAATTAGACAAGTCAAGATTTCCAACAAGCTATCACAGGCCCAAATCTGACTTCCATAAGGTCATTGAAACCAGACTACAAGTTGACCATTTTTGGGCACTATGCAAACAAGTGGCGCTACGCAAAATCCATGGGCAGGACTGCCCGACGCTGCCTAAATGCCTGAGCAAGACTTCTCGGCACTACGCAAATCCTATGAAGGTGAAAAATTTCAAAATATCCCTTCCTAATGCCTAAATTTATCATCTGAGGCACCTCCAACGTTGAAGGGATTCTAAAATGTTAGTAAGTGTTATATTCTCCTAATCCCTAAGAAAAATTGCAAATTAGTTTTGGTTTTTTAGTTGTTGAGCTAAAAACACTAGGGGGTAAAACCCTAGGTCATGTACACAAAGGGACGTTGTTCTTATAATCCTTCTTGGACCAATTTGATGGCATGGGTGGGTAAGGGATTTTAAGTTGTTACCATACTCTCATGATAAAACCTCCTCAAGCTACAAAGCCACTTAAACCCTAAGAGCCCTAGCCTCCACACCTCTCATTCTACAAACTTGAATCCCTCATCATCTTGACCTTGTTTCATCAAGCCCTAATTTTCAAACCAACATCTCCTATCAACATGTCAAGAGCTGACAACAACAGTGGTGGTGATAAAGGTCAAAAGCCTTTGAGACCAAACATAAAGGAGGAAATGATGGTGAAGAAGAGGAAAGTGAGCACAGCAGTGGTGAAGACAAAGATAGTGATAAATCAGAGGGAGGCAGTGATGATAGTGATGCAAATGAGTCAGCCCAAAGTGCAAAAAGGGATGATTCAGATGAACAAAGTGAGGACCAAGAAGATGTTGAGGAAGATAAAGAGGGTGTTGAAGGTCAAAAGGGCATTAATCAAACAGAGAATGTAATCACTAAAGAAGATCATGGTAAAGGTAAGGGAGATGATGATAACACCAAAGGTCATAGCCATTATGAAGACACCACCAAGACCTCCATCACTCCTCTTACATGCACGTATCAAAGAGGGTCAAGGCAAGTGTTTTTTGCCTCCAAAGGCAAGGGACCTTGTCATCTACATCAGCTCAGAGACTTGACAATGGCAAGGAAAATATGGGAAAAGGTAAGAAAGGAAATAAAGGCAAGAAAACTACAAAAAATCCCAAATGCATTGACCTAGACAGTGACAATGAAGATAAGGAGATGGCCACTAGGTTGCTACTTCAAACCAAAGATACACAATCAAAGAGCTAGAGAGGGAATTTGGCATGGAATAGTACATCATTCATCATTACAAAAGTGAGCATAAGGTTTTCAAGAAGATCAAGAGAGGCCTTGCTCTCCAAAAGAAAATGACCAAGCATTATGCATAGAAGAGCAGGCTTTCTTGTGCCAAACTCAAGGAGGCTCTCCTTGAGGTAAAAAAATTAAACGAGGAAAATGAGCATAAAAGCCTTGGAATTTTTGTTGATGCTTCTCATAAGTTGTCTTGGAACATCTAAGGAAGGTCTCTACCAATTTTGAAGGAATTTGGAGAAAATTTTGTGTTTTGAAAATTTTTGGCCTAGTTTGCGCAGCACCACTGGAGGAAAGCTTGAAATTTTTGGGTTTTTCCTAGCCTGCACATCATCCACACCAAATTTCAGAAGATTTGGAGCAGTTTTAACCCCTTAAAAGGTCAAAAAACACCTCAAAAATCACCTTTCTGCCTCTGTTTTAGGCCTGGCGCTGCGCAAATGACAAACTGATTTTCTTGAATTTTTGAATGGGTTACAGGAGATGGATCAGAAAAACCACAATAATTTTTTAAAATTAGACTCTTCAAGCTTTCCAACGAGCCATCACAGAACCAAATCCAACATCGGGAAGTGGCCCAAAACTTGGTTGTAAAACAACCTATTTTATGCAAACGTAGTGCTCCGCAAACAGACTGTCTTTTTTCCAAAAGTCAACAAAAGACACAAATTTATGGAAAATTAGTTTTTAATATTTTCTTGGGAAAATCACTCCAGATTTGATTGAGAAGTTATATTATGTTATTTTTCATTTATTAGCTTAGATATTATGTGTCTTGGGCCTTGCATGGTCATTAAGAACATAAATGACATTTATGACAGAATTAGGGTTTCTGGAAGCCTCTTATGGTTTCCACCTCCTCACTTTCTCCATAAATAGAGCATGAGGCTCTTATGTATTTGGTTGGATTTTGATGATTGATTTTGAAGTAATACATGTTCCCTTGGAATTTGAAAAGAACTTGATGTCTTGGAGTTTATGAATGACATGGTTTGTTTGTTGATGGAGGAGGACTGGTTACAGGATCCATGAGTCTGGTTGATGGTGAAGTGTTTCTTTTGTTTATGCTTTCTAGTTTATCATTGTGTTTCCATCTTTCTATGTTGAAGTAGAACAAAGAATTTATACTAAGAAATGTTAATGGCACCTTAGGTCTGTTGTTCTTCACTGCCATAATATTTTCTTCTACTAGGACATGTTAGAGAATCCTTCTTTGCTCTCTAAGGATCTCCTAAGCTTGTTTATTTCTTGAATGGTTTAAAACAGATGGTATCCAACATGATTTATGGCTAGCCCTACTTCTTGTTGCCACTAAGAACACTATTCTTGAAGTCATATATTTAAAGCATCATTACTTAGGTTTGTCAAAGAAGTTTGTTTCAATCCTGCTCTTTGCATTTACTTAACTAATTGTTTTAAAGGACCTTCATAGCTATGATATTGGATGTTCAGGGTTTCTCTCCTTCTATGATTATAGTTATTTGTGCATCTTAAATTTTTTCCTTCTTTGATGATGAAGTCACTAAAATTTAAATAAGTTTCTTGCCTTTCTGTATTTCATTTGAATGTTTGTCTTGGATAATTATCTGCTTTAAGTCTGAATCAAAGAGTTTAGGGTTTTCTCTGCCTTTGATTTTCTCTCTATGCTTATGATTCTTCCAAATCCCTTTGTTTTAAGTATATGATAGAGAATTCTTTACTGCTCTTTGTCAAACTTTGTTTCTCAAAATTAATGTCCATCTCATGATCCTTCAAACCTCAAAGATCCACCAACCAAGCTAGATTTGCCCTACAATACTCCCTAATCCGTTAATGAACCTATCATGACCTTGTTAGACTCCATTGCCCAATGACTTGAAGTTTTCCTTGTTTTTATCTAGTCTATCTAAGCATCATACCCAACCAAAAAATAATCAACAAACCCAGTACTTCATAACTAGCCTAAAGTCAACCCTAATCAGCAAAAAAGTTCACATCTTTGCACCTAATAGAGAGATCCTCCTCTAAATCCAGGAAGGATAGGTCCTTGGATTCCAAAGCTTGGTTTGATGTTACCCCTATCCATCTGTATCTCAATCAATCTAGAAAATTATGGGGAGCTAACATATTGGAGATCAAAGTGGGACTTTTGAGTATATAGTTGCCTGAACACCTCTTAAGACTCTTTAGACCCTAAGTTTGACATAGAAAATCCAGTGAATTTTCCACCTCATCGCCACACTAACATAATGGCGATCACGGTGGGACTTCTAAGTATATAGTTGCCTGAACACCTCTTAAGACTCTTTAGAGCCTAAGTTTGACTTAGAAAATCTAGTGAATTTTCCACCTCATCACCACACTAACATAATGGCGATCACAGTGGGACCCTCTAAGTAAATTACATCTTAGACTTCCTTAAGACATCAGAAAACCCACAAACATCCTCAGATTGGTATTCAGTTGTTGATGGTGGACAACAACCTGCCTTTAAATATTTGAAATCATCCACCTGGCAACTCCACAACTCACAATAGACCTAAAGACTCCACTAGAGGAAGAACCCGAAACATGACCAGTCATCCTAGAAAGAAAGAGAACTCAGGCCTAAGTTGGATTCAAGAAATTATTTTTTTTATCTATAACTATGTTCTATCCTACTTTAAGCCTGATCAAGAATACAAAGATGAGATCTACATTTGTCATTGGAAAGATCTCAAGCCTCGAAAATCTAAGCCTCAAAATGAGCAAACTTATAACCTGTGCTTACCCCAGATTCACCTGTGGAATACCTAGTGAAACATGAACCTCATGCCACCTTTCCTGCTCTTTCTGAAACCTCAAACAACCATAAATCTCTTTTTACACTACTTATACCCACAAAGGTCCCAGAAAGATACAAGCCTCTGATTTTACCTCCTATCTTCCAAGCCCTCCCTGCAAATCTTGCAAATAAACTACCCAGATTTGATGGAGAAAGCTCAAAAGTCACCGCTGAGGAACACATTCAAAATCATGAGAATTTACTTGACCTTTTTGAAATAGAAGAAGATGATGTGCGTATTAGAATTTTTTTCCTTATCATTACAAGGAAAAATTAATAGTTGGTTTAAAGACCTTCCAGCTGCAAGCATTATCAATTTTGATCAATTCACTCAAGTCTTCCTAGATAGGTGGGGGATCATGGGAAATGAATTTCTCATCATAGAGGAATACAAGAATTTAAAAAGACAACCAGGGGAGACAGTTCAAGACTTTTCAGCTAGGTTCAATAAGGTATACAATGCAATGTCTGCTAAGATAAAGCCACCTTTGGGGTGGGCTCTCTTGCACTAGCCAAGTACTTTTGACCCAGATATGGAATTCCATATAAGAGAAAAATACCCTTCAAACCTGGAAGAAATGCAGAATATGGAAATTACTGTGGAATTCAACATACTAGGAAGAGAGGAAAAGTTAGAAGAAATAAGGAAGGACAAAGAAGCTCAAGGGAAACTGACTTCTTCAGAGGTAATGCTAGATATGTTGACAGATACAATCAGCAAAATGATGCATATACTTGGCAGGAAAGAGGAAGAGTACAAGGTTGAGGTTGGTGCTGATTATTTAAAGCAGTCGATACCATTTTCTTGGGAGGAACCAAATCAGTCATTTCAATGCAAAGATAGCTATCAAAACATATTGGCTGACCAAGGTTGCAAAGAAGAAGATGAAGAAAGTTGTCAAGTAAGTACTATATGCCTTCCTACATCTTGTGCTTCACTATTAAGAGAGTATTACAAGCAAATTGAAAATAGAAACAAGGTAGAATGCTCTAAAGAATCAGTAAGGAAGGAAATGGATAATACAAACCTTTTTTCAAATCTATAAGTTCTCCCCTCAAATCATCTTGGTATGACTATTTGGATTAAAAAACTAGAAATGGAAGAGGAGCCAACACCTCTTGAGTCCCTAACCTTGTGCTTCGAGTAATTTCAAATGGCTAAAAGAGAAGATATTTGTCATGAATACTTTCCTTTTCATATGATGGAATAATTTGTGGATCAAGTGTGCATAATGGATGCCATTCCTCCTATGAATAAGTTGCACAAATATGATCAATATGATGATGATTATGTTGTCCAGACTCAAGATAACACTATAGAACAATTAGTGATTATTTTGTGGGACAAAGACAATCATTTTCAACAGATCAAATACAGTGATCAACAAATACCACTCAACTATGACAGTGAAGAAGAAAGTGCAGAAATTTTGGGAGAAAAGGAAGCCTCTTTACCTCTCTGTTGTACTTTCTTTCAGTTCATCAAAGACAACCTTAATGCAATCAGAAGTCAGCAATCTTTGGGTATTTATTTCAACAACAAAGAACACATTCAGCGCTATGTCTAGCCTTCACAAGAGAAAGATAACAACTATGGATATTTTCAACCAGGTTTACTAGAGGAAAACATGGAAATATATGATGAGTTTGACAGTGCAGATGATCTTGAGGAAGAGAAGGAGTTTCTTTCCCAAAAAATTCCCAAGCTTAGCAAAGTGGAGGAAGAAGCAGTCCTGGATCAAGCTTATTTTCCAAATTCTCACATTCAGGTATTGTTTCAAGATCCCTTTGCTGATTTATTAGAGGCATCTAAAGGAAGAGCATGTTATGTCAAGAGCAGTTTGTTGCAAAGTGTAAGAAAAAATTTAAGCACTATTGTTCAAACACAAGTGAGGTGGGAGTGGCCTTTTAATTTTTTCAGCACCCTCAATGAGCTAAACCAATATCCCTCACGAAATCATCTGCTTGATTAGATGTATTGGAAAAGAGAGTTCACCAGCTAAATGTATATCATGTATAGGTTAGATTAGGGTAGATAAGAAAACAAATAAGCTCAGCACTATGAGCATCTTTCTACCTTAGCTTTATATTGTTTTGACCAAGAAGAGAGAAAAAGTAAAAAAAAAATGAAAAAGAAGGCGGATGAAAACAAGAGGTATAGCCCCATACCCAAAAAATAGTGACACTGAAAGTGTGCAAGTCTAAATGCCACTACTTGTTTTTGAAAAAGAATTCTTTTTCAATCATCTAGCCTAATCATGGCTTAACATGTTTTCAGTTTATTTGCTGATAAGTCAGTGAAAGAAAAACTTGTCAAATCATGTAAAATTGACTTGTCAAAAGAGAATAGATTAGGAATGAAGAATGCTAGTTCCACATGCTTAAAATTGAACCAAAGAGAAAGATATGACTTCTTAGCAAATGATAAATCACAGCCCTTGTTTTTCTAGTTTTGTTTATACAAAAATAAAAATTTTGCACAGCTTTTTCTTATGCCACAACTCATGGAAAGTCAGATTGCCTAATCCTGATTTCCCATGCTTTCAATTTCATGTCGGTATCTTAGTGAATGAATCCTGTCAAATAGCTTAATATTGACAGTTGAATAGTCTAGGTAGAAAATAAAAGGGTTCACTAGCATAATCTGAACCCTTCGAAGTGATAAGGGTACTATTAGATACTTGTTTTTTCTTTCGATGGAAAAGAAAAAATGTCAAAGTGTTTTCCAATTCAAGTGCACCCAAGGAAGAAAAAATGTTAGGCAAGTAGGTTGGGTAGGTAGAGATGATGTTGATGTTAATCACGTTTTTTCAGATTACTAAGATCACAACTTCCAACAAGCATCAACAAATGAAAAGAGATAAAAATCTGCCCAATGGATGAGGCATTGGTCACCATAAAGCTAGAGATTTGAAGTTCTGGACACCTCCTGAAAAGGAGTTGCCCTCCCCAAGTGGAGCCACTATTAGTCATTAGTAATTTTTGCTTCTCATGGATGACTAAAATACTTATCTTAGATTTCTAGAAACAAAGTTCACAAATATTGTGTGTTCCAGAAATCTCATTGCCTTCATTATCCTTAGGATAATTTTTCACTAGTTTATCTCCTTTCATGTCAAGGTCAACCTGCTACTCCCAAAAGACCCATCATGGGCTCATTCTATTCATTTTCACCATGTTTGGTCACCTTTGGCCTCAAGCCCATTGTTCTTGTGTTGCCCAACCCCTCCACTGCTACGTAAGGTCACCAACCAATCAACTCCCTTATGTCTCCCAAATGCCTTAAGCATTGATGATCTCAAAAATATCTCTGTAGGATCTTTAGGTAAATCAAGTACATTGGAATTTGGATCTTCAATACATCAGTTTGTCCAAAACTCTATTTTACACCTAATAATCCCAAGTCAAGTTTTCAAGCAAATACCAAGTCCAAAGAGCCTTCCACTAGGTAATTTATGGTTTTATAGGTTGTAGGGTTGTTTTGATGATCTAAGTCACTATTTTTCAGATGCCAAAAAAGTAAAATCAAAGAGGAGGAATATCAGCAAGTGGTTGTCCAAAGGACATCAGAAAATCTTCCAAGGAAGGCCTCTTTAGCCAAGCACAAATTCTACAAAGGAAAACTACCCATTTTGACATTTCTGCAAGAGGTTTCAAGGTGGCTATCAGCAGAGAACTAGGTAAGGTAAGAGGCCAACTCATCTCTAAATACACCTATAGAAAAGGAGAGGCAACATTCCTATTTTCAGAGAAAACTAGGGTTTTTAAGGGAAATCTTCTTGGTTTCATGATCTCCATGGATTAATCATCAACAAGGCTTATATCCTGATGCTCTTGCACCTGCTCCTATCCATAATATACCTTCATAAACACTTACCATCACTCCTATCACTCAAAATCATCATTTTTCTACAAAACCTAGTCTATTACCACAATTTGACACTTTTTGAGACTAGGCATGTGTTTTTCCCTTTTGGACCCCTTACCCTCACTAAATTCTTGAAATTCCACTTTCCCCTACTTTTTAACACCTATCCATATCCCAAAAAATTTCCCCAGGAATTTAGACACCCCTTAACCCCTTCATTCCCCTCCCTCTACAAGGCAGTCCTAAATCTGCTCACCAAACCCTAATTTCCTCTTCCAACTATGCTAGGGTTTGCCATGGAAAAGAGGCATACGAGAAAAGTATCCATTTGATAGATCATATCAGAAATTATAATTCTATACCAAATCATAAAAATAATGCCTCCATCAGTTCCAAAAATTTGTTCCAAGGGCCAAGTCATTTGCCACACCTAGGGCTAGTTTTGTTTAAAAATATGTTTCTGACCAAAAAGAGATGAAATTGGACAGAATGGGGAGTTTTTTTTCCACAATAGTTCCAAGAAGAAAAAAATCCTTCATTTTTTACACGGGTATCATGGTTCGGGAGAAATGTCAAAAATACAGGTGTTACGGGAGAATTTTGAAGTGCTGGAGTGACCTTGGAAAAATCAGTGTTCCTCCTAGCTGGAGTGTCGAAATGATTTTCTTGATGGATCCAAAGACAACTAGACTTAAAGATATTTCCAATGAGCTATCATGAGCTCAATTGCGAATTTAGGAAGGCATCCAAAAGTGGTCTGCACCATCACTCTGCATTTCTGCACCATCATTCAGGACTTTTTGACCACTCTTGGGAAAATCATCATTTTACCAGGAAAATCAAATTCAAATAGGAAAAAAATGGTATATTAGGAAAGTAGACAAGTCAAGCTTTCGAACAAGATATCACAGGCCCAAATCTGACTTCAGGAAGGTCATCATATACTACCTACAAGTTGACCCTTTTTGGGCATTGTACAAACAAGTGGCATTGTGCAAAATCCATGGGCAGGACTGCCCAGCGCTGCACAAATGCCTGGGCAAGACTGCCCGGTGCTATGCAAAACCTAGGAAGGTGAAAAATCTAAAAATATCCCTTCCTAATGCCTAAATTTATCACCTGAGGCACCTACAGGGTTGAAGAGAATCTAAAATGTTGGTAAGTGTTATATTCTCCTGATCCCTAAGCAAAATTGCAAATTCATTTTGTTATTTTAGTTGTTGAGCTAAAAACCCTAGGAGGTAAAACCCTAGGTTCTGTATAGAAAGGGACCTTGTTCTTATAATCCTTCTTGGACCAATTTGATGGCATGGGTGGGTAAGGGATTTTAAGTTGTTACCATACTCTCATGATAAAATTTCCTAAAGCTACAAAGCCACTTAAACCCTAAGAGCCCTAGCCTCCACACCTCTCATTCTCCAAAGTTGACTCCATCATCATCTTGACTTTGTTTCATCAAGCCCTTATTTGCAAACCAGCATATCCTATCAACATTTCAAGAGCTGACAACAACAATGGTGGTGGTAAATGTCAAAAGCCCTTGAAACCAAACATAAAGGAGGAAATGATGGTGAAGAAGAGGAAAGTGAGCACAGCAGTGGTGAAGACAAATATAGTGATAAATCAGAGGGAGACAGTGATGATAGTGATTCAAATGAGTCAGCCCAAAGTGCAAAAAGGGATGATGCGGATGAACAAAGTGAGGACCAAGAAGATGTTGAGGAAGATAAAGAGGGTGTTGAAGGTCAAAAGGGTAGTAATCAAATAGAGCATGTAATCACTAAAGAATATCATGGTAAAGGTAAGGGAGATGATGACAACACCAAAGGTAATAGCCATGATGAAGACACCACCAAAATCTCCATCACTCCTCTTACATGCACATATCAAAGAGGGTCAAGGAAAGTGTTTGCTGCCTCCAAAAGGCAAGGGACCTTGTCATCTAAAGCATCTCAAAGACTTGACAATGACAAGGAAAATTTGGGAAAAGGTAAGAAAGGAAAGAAAGGCAAGAAAACTACACAAAATCCCAAATGCATTGACCTAGACAGTGAAAATGAAGATAAGGAGATGGCCACTAGGTTGCTACCTCAAACCAAAGATGCACAATCAAAGAGATAGAGAGGGAATTTGGCATGGCATAATACATCATTTAGCATTACAAAAGTGAGCTTAAGGTTCAAGAAGATCAAGAGATGCCTTGCTCTCCAAAAGAAAATGACCAAGAATTACACAAAGAAGAGGAGGCTTGCTTGTGCCAAACTCAAGGAGTCTCTCCTTGAGGTAAAAAACCTAAAAGAGGAAAATGATCATAGCAGCCTTGGAGTTTTGGTTGAGGCTTCTCAGAAGTTGCCTAAAAAAATCTAAGGACGGTCTCCACCAATTTTGAAGGAATTTGGAGAATTTTTTTTTTGGAGAATTTTTGGCCTAGTTTGAGCAGCGCCACTGGTGATCCAAAAAAATCTGGAGAATACTCAGGAGGAAAGCTTGGAATTTTTGGGTTTTTCCTAGCCTGCACATCATCCACACCAAATTTAAGAAGATTTGGAGCAGTTTTGACCCCTCAAAAGTTCGAAAACACCTCAAAAATCACCTTTATGCCTTTGTTTTAGGCCTGGCACTGTACAAATGACAATTTGAGGGTTTTTGACTTTTTGACTAGGTTATGGGAGCTGGATCAGAAACCATAAGAATTTTTGAAAAATATACTCTTTATTCTTTCCAACGAGCCATCACGGAGCCAAATATTACATCGGGAAGTGGCCCAAAACTTGGTTGCAAAACAACGTATTTTCTGCAAAAGTAGCACTCCGCAAATAGACTGTCTTTTTGCCAAAAGTCAACAAAAGACACAAATTTATGGCAAAATAGTTTTTTAATATTTTCTTGGGAAAATCAGTCCAGATTTGATTGAGAAGTTATATTATGTTATTTTTCATTTATTAGCTTAGGTATTATGTGTCTTGGTCCTTGCATAGTCATTAAGCACATAAATTACATATATGACAGAATTAGGGTTTCTGGAAGCCTCTTATGGTTTACACCTTCTCACTTGCTCCATAAATAGAGCATGAGGCTCTTATGTATTTGGTTGGATTTTGATGATTGATTTTGAAATATATAGTCCCTTGAAATTTGAAAAGAACTTGATGTCTTGGAGTTTATGAATGCCCTGGTTTGTTTGTTGATGGAGGAGGACTGGTTGCAGGATCCATGAGTCTGGTTGATGGTGAAGTGTTTCTTTTTGTTTATGTTTTCTAGTTTATCATTGTGTTTCCATATTTCTATGTTGTAGTAGGACAAATAATTTAGACTAAGAAATGTTTTCTAATGGCACCTTAGGTCTGTTTGTTCTTCACTGCCTTAATATTTTCTTCTGCTAGGGCATGTTAGAGAATCCTTCTTTGCTCTCTAATGATCTCCTAAGCTTTTTTATTTCTTGAATGGTTTAAAACAGATGGTATCCAGCGTGATTTATGGCTATCCCTACTTATTTTTTCCACTAAGAACACTATTTTTGAAGTCATCTATTTAAAGCATCATTACTTAGGTTTGTCAAAGAATTTTGTTTCAATCCTGCTCTTTGCATTTACTTAACTAATTGTTTTAAAGGACCTTCATAGCTATTATATTGGATGTTCAGGGTTTCTCTCCTTCTATGATTATAGTTATTTTTGTATCTTAAATGTTTTCTGTCTTTGATGATGAAATCACTGAAAGTTAAATAAGTTTTCTTGCCATTCTGTATTTCATTTCAATGTTTGTCTTAGATAATTATATGCTTTAAGTCTGAATCAAAGAGTTTAGGGTTTGCTCTACCTTTGATTTTCTCTCTATGCTTATGATTCTTCCAAATCCCTTTGTTTAAGTATATGATAGATAATTCTTTACTGCTCTTTGTCAAATTTTGTTTCTCAAAATTAATGTCCATCTCATGATACTTCAAACCTCAAAGATCCACCAACCAAGCTAGATTTTCCCTATAATACTCCCTAATCCGTTAATGAACCTATCATGACCTTGTTAGACTCCATTTCCTAATGACTTGAATTTTTCCTTGTTTCTATCTAGTCTATCTAAAAATCATACCCAACCAAAAAAAAATCAACAAACCCAATACTTCATAACTAGCCTAAAGTCAACCCTAATCAGCAAAAAAGTTCACATATTTGCACCTAATAGAGAGATCCCTCTCTGAATCCAGGAAGGCTAGGTCCTTGGATTCCAAAGCTTGGTTTGATGTCACCCCTTTCCATTTGTATCTCAATCAATCTAGAAAATTACGGGGAGCTAACAGAACTCACACCACTTTCTCGTGTCCTTCTTTGGATTTGCGGTGTTGTTCTTTGCTTACATCTTCTGTAAGTTTTCCTGGGCCACCCACCCTTCGATTTTTCCTTTGTTCTATGGTTTGCGGGCACCTTTCCCTTACTTTTCATTCACAGATCGAAAGTATCGCTTATTTTGTTTGAATTTATGCTCAATCTTGGCAGCATACCAGCATGTTGCACCAAGCAAGGATATGTCGAGGAACTCCATTTCCTCCTAGATGTATCTGTGTAGAAAACTATGGTACTTAAGCACCAAATATTTCTTTGAATATTTGATACCAAACTTTGTGCATAGGGTATGGAATATATTTGTCCGCTCATGCACATATTGATCCCTTTGTTGCCACAACATAGTCCATTTCATGTACTTGCCCTCATAGCTCCCCACGGGGTAATATTGTTCCTTTATGGCGTATCAGAAATAATTCCAAGTGGGTGTGGTCAAGAATAGGGAGGATTCCCTCTAATCCTTTTTCTCACAGAAGGTTTCCCACCAGTATTTGACATGGGGGGCAACTTTGAGGAGTGAAAAAGTAATATTTTCTCGATTGGAAAAGTCATGAACCGATAAATATCCTTATAATATATTCAAAAATATATCTATGGCATCTACATCTATTTGGCCCTAAAATATGGGAATGTAAAAGTTAAATTATACCTTAAAAGGAGTGGTGCCTGCAGAGTGGCTATTGGATGAAGATGTGTCACAGGTGGGTAGCCATTGAAGGATCTGGAAAAACTTATCCATCATTGTGTTCCTGTGTTTCTCGAGGGTGTCCTCGAGCATTATTTTGATAGGATCTCCCGCTCCCTCATATTTATTTTCTTTCTCCATGGGAGGTCGTCGAGGTTTTCTAGGTTGATCTTGCTAAGGTTCAATAAGATCGAGCCCTAACTCCTTATACCATGATCTCGTGGGGGACATGCAAAGAAATAATGAGAAATAATAGTCTTCCTCTGATAACACTGATCTAAAATTATGCAGGAATGCAATAAAATATATAATTACACATAAACATAGAGATGCAGTAGAAATAAAACTTTATTTCATTAATTTCAAATAACTGAAATATGCTTAGAGATGGAATGGAAATATACTAGCTCAGATAATTGTAGATTATCTCTGAGAAGAGATGTGGTGGCTACATGCCTATGATATTTTTTAAATTGAGTCTTGAAGGCCTATTTATTATTGAGAAACAATTTAAAAACCTAAACATCCAAAAACCTAACCCTAGGAGATCAAGCGCCAAAACTATTGGCTCTGTTTGGGTAAATTGGTAAATCAGATTCTAGGGGTCATAACTTTGGCATACGATCTTCGTTTGCTGTGCGCAGTACCTCGTTAAAAATATATATCTAAGGAATACAACTTTGTAGTAGAAAAGATTAGTAAAGGACCCATTGTGGCCTCAGTTTTCCTAAAAAATTTCACTTAGGGCCTCAAAACAGCTCCGGAAGTTTAGGACCCAAAAAAACTGCTAAAAAAAGTAAATTTTGCTACAATTAAGAAAAAATAAAAACTGAAAGAAATAATGGTGGGGGTCCAAGTAGAATAGGAATGTGGCCACCAATATCTACCTGGATCATTTACCTCATCAAGGTCAAAATTATCTTTCCCTTTGTATGAATAGCCTCAATCCATGTTCATCAAAGCAACCTAACTTTTCATGCATCAACAACATATGTGTGAACCAAGCATATGCCATGTCTCCAAGTATCATCCAACAGATATAGAAGTAAAATATCAATAACCATATCTTCACAAAACCATTTGCATCATATGATGTACATGAAGCGTGTGTAAGCACCATATCCATCATCCATGACAACAACACCATCATCAAATAATCATAGCAAGGTCTACATATTCTTTCCACAAGAAGAAAAACAATCCCCAACATATCATCCGTAACATATGATCAGCATAATCCACAATTAGCAACGCACACATCATCATTCAAAAAAATTAGCAACATGAGTATCTTCAACAACATCACCAATGATCAACATCATTATGTATCAAGGAATTATTAAGAAAACATGATGCCAAGAATGCATTATTAGAGTCATAACAATGCTCCTCTTGAACCTCTACCAACTGTTCATTGTCATATCTAGTAATATCTACTTGTCCATCAATAAGGATATCAAAAAAACTTCAATAATCCATCAAATGACATATTTCAGTATCTCATAAGCCAAAAACACTTCTAAATGGCATCAAAAGACTATAACCATAAAAATCAGAACAATAAATCCACGTAATAACTTTATGAAGCATATCTGAGCCTTTTCCTAAGTTTGTCCCACTATTTCTTCATCATAGAAATACATAAATGACTGTTTATATTAGAACTCACATATATATGCTACTTGTCTTCATAGGATCTGCGTAAGAAAAGTAAAATACTGAAACTTCACAACTTCAGCTTCCCCTAAGGCTGTATTTTCTGTACATGTCAATTGTGTAATATTCCCAAATGGGGAATGCAGCAATATAATGCAGATTTGCAGGAAAATAACATAGATCATCAAAGAAAAAGTAGGAGGCAAATATGGAGACCTTACAAATGTAATTATAGCAACAAAATAGATGTAAAAGAAGGCCCATAAGATGCATAATAGGAAATACAAGTCTCCAATAGAAGAAAATCCTCAAAAAAGAGGTGTTGCAACCATGTATTAAGACTGGAAATAGCTTGAAAAATTTATTTTACTAGGCTACAATAGCTGTTAATTACACTTTAGATCTAGATAAAATAAGTGCATGAAAATTCAGACCTACAACAGATCCATACACTATATTGGCTCTTCTTCAAAATCCCATTGGGGTTTTCACCAATACACATGTACAATGAGTAGATTTAAGATCTAAGTCTACAAATCTACAGAAATATTCAGATATGGAAATGGATCTGATCTGATATAAGAAAGAGAATGATCCCCTCCAATGGATCTCCAAAGTGAAGGGCAGATCCCTAACACTTGAAAACCAACTCTCTAGATGGTATGCCAAAAGACCCCGCAATAGCACCTACAGGAATGATGCAGATCTGGAAGTAAAACTATGTTGTATGGTTTATAACATGGTTGGCCACATGCCAAGATCTAAAAATGATGCTCAAGACATCTAATACTCTCCTCCTAATGAAGTAGAAGTCTCCTCCACTAAAAAGGAGATTGAAATGGCCTAGATCTGAAGAGATCTAGCCTCCACTTGTTGCAGCTCGAAAAGACAACCAAACCCTCAATAGGATCTGTGTTGTAGTTGAAAGAAGTAGCTTGGTCATCAGCTAGATATTGGACAATACAATGCAAACTCTCCCAAGAGCTACTAAATGGGAAGAGGTGGGATTCCCGACCAGGAACACCCCAATGCTAAACAACATTATTCTCAACTAAACAGCAAGAGAATGATATATGTCTAAATAGACAATATATTCAGAATGTGATAACCATCAACAAACCCTCTCATGTTGCCATCCTCTTCCTTTTATAAGTGAATAGCTTGCAAACCCTAAACCGCTTCCAATGAGATCACTTCTTTCACATAAGCCATCTCCATATAAAATTGTGTTATGCCTCATTGATGGCCACTCCTCCATGACAGCGGTGTAGATTTGGTCAAGGTTGACCCAGTCAAAATATTGAGCCCCTTTTACACCTAAGGGTGCCTGTTTAAATAGCCAAGATTTAGCCTTTTTCATATTTGGCATTGATTTATTCTTTATTAAGGAGTATTATGAACCTTCTTTGCTCTTTTATTCTTCAAACAAAGAAATAAAACAAAAATGAATATTCCCATTAGCTTAGGACTAATTGGGAATATTACAGTCCTCCCCTCCCAAATGTTGCTTGTCCCAAGCAACTGATAAGGTGAGTGTTGTAACTCTTCTCCTCCTCTATAGGTGACACCATCATGTGATAAGCTTCCTCCATAAGCTAATTTTTCACCAATCCAGCCCTCCATGAATTGCTCCTACAAAGTTCTCATGTGATGTAAACAATCCATCCCATAAGAAGACAATAGCTCAAATGAAACAAACATAGTTTGCCTAATGTCCTCCCTGAAACATGTAGCATAAGATATATGGAGAATCTCCATCCCATAGGGCACATACATACCTCCCATCCTACCTCCATACATTCCCATAAAAATTACAAGTACATCATCAATGTATGGGATCAAAATCAAATACATACAAACAGAAATTTTTGCATATGGAGGTGGGTCATAGTCCCACATGTGGAACCAATGTAGTGCATCCCCCGACTGCATTAGATCAGGATGTGGTAAGTGGTTTCCCAACCACTTACTTCTTGCCCATGTCATCTCACTATGGCTGAAAGTGTGAGATATATTTGGTGCCTTAGGAATGCACCCATCATGAAACAAAATCTTCCTTTGTCCTCCAAGGGAGTAGCCATGTTGAGAAATTTTTGTGGCCCAAATTTGGCCATGAAGTTTATAAGGTATATTACTCCCCTTTGGAGTCATGGCCTACATAAACATGGTGAAAGAATGCAAACAATAATCAAATGGAACATTATTTACATGAGCATATTTTCACCAAAATTTCTCCTCAAACAAATGGAGAGGTGCATAGATTTGTCCCCTCCCTCAAAAAGAGAAAGAGATGGCTGAGTTAACTCCTCCACAAATGTAATATCCCAAAATAGGGAAAATATACAATAATGGGAATATCTTAAGATATTCCAAAATTGGAGCTACAACAATCCATGAACATAATAATGAAATAGCAGTGTGAATAAACTCATAAAAATGGGAGACCAAAATGGAGACATTAATCCATGTATTATATCAGAAAATCCATACATAACAATAAGGCATTGATCATATACCATGAAGGAACAAGCCTCCCATAAGAAACCACTTTACAAATGAATTGTTGTCACAATACAAGAAGGTCAGAGACTACTATAGCACAGTTAAAAACACACTGCTAAAAAAAAATGATGTACAAAATATGTAGGTTTGTTACAAGCCTCAAAATATATGCCCAATACATATCTATGCTCAATATCAACTCCTACAAGGAACCCAGAAAGGGGTTTTCAGAAATACACTCTATATAAGATGGGATCTAAAGCCCAATGGCTGAAGGTACACTACAAACTGAAGAAAAAGAGTGTAGAAGGCTGAAGTATGGTAGATCTGAAGTATACCCCTCAAAGGTCTCCTCCCATGAAAGGATTAACCCCTTAATCACAAGGAAACACTACAAAGGAACCACTAGAACTTCTGTCGAAGCTTCCTTAAAAAATAATGAATTCCCTAGCTAGAACAATGCTGGGAATGATGGGAAAAGTATGGCCTGATGCCAAGGATTTGAAATGTGCCCAAGGACTCTCCAAACAGATCTCCCAAGATAAGGAAACCTTCCTCCTATGAGAAAATAGCTTAGAAAGTGGGGTTCTAACCCCTCCACTGCTGCACCCTGCAACACAGCACAATAACCTACAAAAATTGCATTGATGAAGAAGCTATAGCTTGGCTTGAAAACCTGAATGTGGAAATTAATATAATAATCTTCCAATAGGCTCCTCAAGGAAAGAGGTGGGATTCCCTCTCGAGAACACCCGGTGCTAAACAACACAGCCACCTTGCTAAACAGCAAGAGGAAGAAATAGTCTAAGAAAACCAATCTCAAAATGATAAACTAAAAACATGAACTGAAATGGCTGACATCCTCTTTCTTAAATAGAATGTGAGCTTGCTTTCCCTTGGCCCCACTCAATTAGGTCATTTCCTCCATGAGATCCATCTCCCTCCAAAACTGTGTTATTCTCTAATTAATCTCCACTCCTCCTTATCAACGTTTTTGACTTGGTCAAAGTTGACTGAATCAACATGACTCAAACCTTGTTCACACTTGGAGGAGCTTTATTTAGCTACTACAAAGGTCTCCTTTTACACATGAAGTGTTTTTATTGCTGCTCAAGAGACTGATGGACCTCCCCACCCATTTATTTACCGACCTAGTGATAAAACAACTATAATATTTGATTTAGCTTGGAGGCTAAATTTTTTGGAATATTATAGTCCTCCCCTACAAAATGTTGCTTTTCCTCAAGAAACTGTATAAGGAGAGAAAAATTCCTCCCCTCCTCCTCTTGTGTCCTCCTCATCAATAGTTCCCACCACTGCTCAAAACAATCTACAATAAATCTATCCTTCAATACTCCCTCCCAAGCATGCAAAACCAAATGGCTCACATCATGAAAAGGTGGAAGGTGTAAGTGGAAACCTTCTTGCTTTCCAATGGCCTCCTCAAGATAGGAGTTATGACAAGCATAGGGGATCTCATGACCAATGAGAGACTCCCAAACCCATGCTATCATCCAAATAAAATGATCCATTCTAGGTAGCTCATCAAAAGGGTCCTCAACCCCGGGTGTATGCAATGTGATGGGGCTATATGGAGAGATTATATTTTTCCATTCAAGTGGTTTCTCTCTCCACTTATGGTAAGTATGGGGTTGTTGCTGATCTTGGGCTGAAATTTCATGGCCTCCAATATTGACCCAAGTCACCCCACAAAGAAAATCAGCCATGAAATGCCTCCTCCAAGAACGTAAGTTCTTCAAATGGCTCCTCCCATGTGAAGACAAGAAGTGTGGTGTGGAAATCATGGTTTTCCCATTGTTTCTCCTAAAAAATACAACATGTAAAGTAGGGAGAATCATACTCCCAATGGGCATCTCCAACTCATCTAGCACTCTCCAAACAAAGCTCCCCATGAACACAAGAGTAACAATAAAATATGGAAGCAAAACCCAGTGAAAAAAAACTGCCATATGACAACCGGAGAGTGGATCATAGTTCCTCACATGGAACTAGCGTAGTGCATCCCTTGCCTGCATAAAAACAATTAAGAACAAGTGCTTTCCCAACCATTTTTTTACTGCCACAATCATTCTAAAATATAGAAGCATGAAAGTACAATGTGGTGTCAATGGTGCACAACAGAAATCATGTGGCTTCCCCCACAAACCACCAATAAAATAGCCAATATCAATGCTACATTTGGCCTCAATTACATCATAATATAATGCATAAGAAGGAATGACCATTCTTAATACAACATTCTTCCCATAAAAAATAAATAAGTACGAATCATAATGCAAAATTGTACCTCCACAGCCATGTACTTTGGTCCTTGAACTGAAATGGCTCAACTGGAAATTCTCCCTCACTATCAATGAGTAGGGAAGTGGTTGTGCCAACCTCTCCATCACCATTTGGGCTATGCATCTCTCCATATGCTGATTTATATCCTGTTGGATGCCCTCCCAAGTGAACTCCTCCATCAATGAATGAAATGCATCAAGGTGCATGGAAAGAAAGTCCACATGTGCTGCATGAAGTAGCTTCCTCTTGAGCTTGGAAAATCTAGTCAAGAAGGCTCTCCCATAAGAATAGATGAGCTCACCAACCACCATGTATCTATCATCTCCATATGGGTCATCAAGTATCATGCAAGCACCAATATCGTTGGAGTACTCTACCAAAAGTTGAGACCTCTAATATGGATCAACCCTCCTAAGAGACAATGTTGAAGATCTGGAATGTGAAGCTCCCCATATGTTGATGTCTAATCCTTTGACATCCCCTATGAAAAATTCATCCTCCAAAGTCTTCACCCCTATGGAATCTAAGAGTGGTGAACCAAATGGCAGAATGTCTCCCACCAACTCTTGATCTGGTGGCTTCCCAGGTGGAATGCCCCCATGTAGTGAGACATCAAAATCTGAAGTGGACTGTCCATATGAGTGGACTGATTTTTCCCTCTCTTCACTGCACAATACAGTCTCCTTATTTTGTGCAGAAACCTCCTGAAATAGATAAGGGTGAATCATCCCTTGATGTTAATCCCTCCTTTCTTCTTCTTTTTCCATCTCACAATCCACAAAAATGATACATGCTGCTCCAGAATTGTGCTTTGATTTCCACATGTTGGATCAATTGGAACTCTTTGAAAAGACACAAGGGCTTATATAATGGAAGAAATGGCTCCCTTCCCATCTCCATGTGGTGATGGATCTCCTCCTGATGGTACAACGCTGTTAGCTCTTCTTTGCTCATCCTCTTCATCAATATGTGAGAATGCCTCATCATTAATGAGAGACCCTTGATCTTGGTCTTCCCTTCAAGGAGGAACCTCCAAGTCTTCATCTATAGAAGAGGGATTTTCAAGAAGTGTGGATCTTGCCCTTGGCAAGGTATCATGCATGTTTCTATCCCCTTCAACAAAATTATGGAGTGGAGTTGGCAAAATAAATCTCTCCAACTCATGCAAAGGTTTTGAGTTTTTGGGTTCAACAAGAGATGTTTTACAATGTTTAAGATCAAATCTCCTCACTATTTTCTTAGTGAACCCTGCATAAGTGTTTACATTTGCATGATAAAATGAAGCATAACTATAAAACCACCAATCATGGGCCATACCTTTGAGGTGCAGCGCTGCTACTCTAATGGCCTCCTTTTCTGAAACTTGGTGTAGCTGGAAGTAGGAATCTAGGTCCTCCACCCAAGATTTGGCTGTGCACTTTGCTGATCCATCAAAGTTAGATAGCAAGATTCTACCTCCCTTACTTCTATTGTTGGATCCTCTGTCTTCCTTGAGTTGGAAAAACCCTTGGAAGTCCAAGTGCTCTTTGAATCTACATGATTGAGACTCATACTTTTGAAGATAGTCACTCAAGGTCTCCTCCCTTGGTGCATCTTCTTCCTCCATCCTTCTTGTAGTGAATGTGGGAAAATAATTGCGCTATGGATCTAAATGTGTGACTGAATGCTCACACCCATCATATGATTAACTAGGGCTTTCTTCACCTTCAAACCCTCTTGGAATTTTCCTGCACTCCTCCATTTTCATCTCCTTGAGATCTTCTTTGATAATTTTCATAGTTTGGAAAAGAAGCTGGGAGATCCTCTCTTCCTTCATTTCTCCAAATAGTAAAGTCTTCTATTTGTGCCTTCTTTACATCCCTCCTTCTCCTTCTGATAGAAGAATGGCTGAGATTCCATAGGCTGAGCCAATATTATGCTCTTATACCACTGTAATATCCCAAAATAGGGAAAATCTACAATAATGGAAATATCTTAAGATATTCCAAACTTGGAGCTACAACAATCCATGAACATAATAATGAAATAGTAGTGTAAATCAAATCATAAACATGGGAGACCAAAATTGAGACATTAAACCATGTATTATATCAGCAAATCCATACATAACAATGAGGCATTAATCATACACCATGAAGGAACAAGCCTCCCATAAGAAATCACTCTACAAATGAACTGTTGTCAGAATACAAGAATGTCAGAGACTGCTACAATGCAATTAAAAACAAACTGCTATAGTAAAATGATGTACAAAATATGTAGGGCTGATACAAGCCTCAAAAGAAATGCCCAATACAGATCTATGCTCAATATCAACTCCTACAAGGAACCTGGAAAGGGGTTTTCAGAAATACACTCTATACAAGATGGGATGTAAAGCCCAATGGTTGAAGATACATTGCAAACTAAAGAAAAAGAGTGTATAAGGCTGAAGTATGGTATATCTGAAGTAGACCCCCTCAAAGGTCTCCTCCCATGAAAGGATGAACCCCTTAATCACAAGGAAACACCACAAAGGAACCACTAGAACTTCTGTTGATGATGCCTTAAAAAATAATGCATTCCCTAGTTGGAATAGTGTTGGGAATGATGGGAAAAGTATGGAATGATGCCAAGGATCTGAAATGTGCCCAATTACTCTCCCAACGGATCTCCCAAGAAAAGGAAACCTTCCTCCTATGAGAAAATAGCTCAGAAAGTGGGGTTCTAACCCCTCCACTGCTGCACCCTGCAACACAACACAATAACCTATAGAAAAGAATCTGTAGCTTGGCCTGAAAACCTGAATGTGGAAATGAATACAATACTCTTCCAAGAGGCTCCTCAAGGAAGGAGGTGGGATTCCCGCTCGGGAACACCCGGTGCTAAACAACATTGCTACCCTACAAAACAGCAAGAGCAAGAAATAGTCTAAGCATACCAATGTCAAAATGATAAACTAAAAACATGATCTCAAATGGATACCATCCTCTTTCTTAAATAGAATGTCAGATTTCTTTCCATTTTCCCCACTCAATTAGGTCATTTCCTCCATGAGATCCATCTCCCTCCAAAACTACGTTATTCTCTAATTAATCTCCACTCCTCCTTATCGGCGTTGTTTACTTGGTCAAAGTTGACTGAATTAACATGACCAAAACCATGTTCACACTTGGAGGAGATTTATTTAGCTGCTACAAAGGTCTCCTTTCACACTTGAAGTGTTTTTATTTCTACTCAAGAGACTTATGGGCCTCCCCACCCATTTATTTACCGGTGTAGTGATAAAACAACTATAACATTCCATTTAGCTTGGAGGCTAATTTTTTTGGAATATTACAACAGAGTTATGTTGTTGCCCATCTCCACATGGTACATGCATCTTTGAAAATGCTGATATAGTTATCCTTCAAAGCCCTTCCAAGTGTAGCTCCTCATGATGATGTTGTAGATCTTCATGGAATATATGTGGCTGAAACAAAACTCCTCATAGGCCCTTTGTAGTAACTTCTTATTGAGCTTGGAGGCTCTAGACAAGAAGATCCTACCATGATCATAGATGACTCCTTCTTGGACTGAATATCCCTCTTCATGTAACTGGTAATCAAGTATCATGCATGTGTGAAGATCATTGGAGTAATCCACCGACAGTTGGGATTTCCAATATGGAATTAAACTCCCGTTAAAGTGAAAACGTTGATGATCTATCATCTGAAATGTCTGTCATGTAGCTTCTCTCCTCCTTGACATCTCTCATGCCAAAGGTATAAGTTGGAAGGTCATTCCTTCCATTCTCCTCCTTAACATCTCCCATGCCAAACGTATATGATGGAAGGTTTCTATTCTCTCCTTGCTACCCTTCTTTCATATGCACATGCTCAAATGAAGATGGAAGTTTTTGGAAGTTAGGCTCCCATGGAAGGTTATCATCTATCCAAAACCTCCTTGATCTTGCCAAAGTATGCATGTGTGGCCACCATCCTATATCATGTATGGAAGATTTCTCTCCAAGTGAGATCATATTCTGAGTCTCCATAGCCAAGGACTGCTCTCCTTGCTCCATGATGGTGTCTTTCTCCATTCTTGTTGCATCTTATCTCAGCGCAGTATGAGATGAGAGAGTGGAAAATGGTGATATGGGGAAAATATTTCCCTCCTCCTTGAGCTCCCCCAACACTCTCAGTGTTTTATTATGGTCTTCTAATGCTCCCTTACTTCTTGGATCTATGAATGGAGTATCAAGGTGTGAGAAATATTTCACCAAATATGAATCAGGTGGTCTCCCAGGTGGTTTACCAAAAGATAATGATGTCTCATGGATCCTCCTCATGTGCATAACAGATGGGATCATCATATCCCTACTTCCAATGCGCAAATTCATCTCTGTTTTGTGTGGAAGTTTCATGATAATGGGGTATCACTCTTAAGGATGCAAGAGTGCTTCTGATTGAAGCAATTTCTCCATCCTCTCCTCCATGTAATAGTGGATCATCTCCTGCCATGTCAACATTGTGATCCTTCCTCTGTTCTGTCTCATTGTCTATCATCATAGACACATGCCTCTCATGCTCATTATATGTAATATCCCTTGGAGCTTCTTTCAAAGATACAAGAGCCCCTCTAGTGGATGCAATTGCTTCAACTCCAAATATAAGTAGATCTCCTCTTGTTGTCATAGTGTTGGAGGATCTTCCTAGATCTTCCTCTCCCTTCTCCTCATCAATGGAGAATACCTCATCATTAAGAGATCCTTTGACTTGATCTCCTTTTGAAAAGGGAATCCTCATGTCTTATTCTTGAGAAGAAAGTTCTTGCTGAAGTGTGGCCTTTTCCCTTGGAAAATAATGTTGCAGATCTTTAACCCCCTCAACAATGTTCTGAAGTGGAGCTGGCTTCATGGATCCTTCCAACTCATGCAAAGGTTCTGATTTCTTGGGTTTGGTTTTCTCCCCCATGAAATTTTTAGATTTTTTCAAATCAAATCTTTTCACTAACCTCCTAGTGAACTTCTCATAAGTAGATATATTTGCATTATTCAATGAAGAAGATTCAAATAACCACTAGGCATAAGCCTCACCTTCAAGATGCAGTACTGATACTCTAATGGATTCTTCTTTTGAAACTTGATGCATCTGGAAATATGTGTCTAGCACCCTTACCCAAGACTTGGCTGTGCTTTTGGGTGACCCATCAAAAGTAGGTAGAAAGAATCTACCCAAAGTGTGCTACATGCACCCTCTTATTCTATTGTAGTTGGTGGGTCTTCTCTCTTCTTTAAGTTGACAAAATCCTTGGAAGCTTGATGCTCCTTGAATCTTCTAGACTGAGAATCATATTCTTGGAGATAGTCACCAAGATTCTCCTCCTTTGGTGTTTCTCCTTCTGCTTCTTATTTTTCCAAGAATGTAGGCATGCTATAACGTTGTAGAACTGATTGTGTAGCTGAATGCTCACACACATAATATGAATAACTAGGGATATTTTCATGTGAAAATTTTCTTTAAGGATCTTCATGTCTTTCCCTCCTCATTCCCTTCATTTCTATTTTAAGCTCATGCATAGTTTGGAAAAGATTTTTTGAGAAATCCTCACCTTTCATTCCTCTAGATAAAGGGGTTTTACCCTTTTTTTCTTTGTCATCTGTCTAATCAAAATTCTTCTATATTTTCTTTAGATACCTCTTCTCTCTGTCAGTAAGAGGCCCTTATTCTTCAAAATACATATTGGCTGCTTAGAAAGTACAGTTTGTGCCAAGATGATGCTCTGATACCACTGTAATATTCCCAAATGGGGATTGCAACAATATAATGGAGATTTGTAGAAAAATAACGCAGATCATCAAAGAAAAAGCAAGAGGCCAATATGGATACCTTTCAAATGTATTTACAACAAAAAAATAGATGTACAAGAAGGCACATAAGATGCATAACAGGAAATACAAGTCTCTAATAGAATAAAATCCTCAAAAAGAGGTGCTACAACCATGTATTATGACTAGAAATAGCTTTACAATGTTATTTTATTAAGCTGCAATAGCTGTTAATTACACTTCAGATCTAGAGAAAATAGGTGCATGAAAATTTAGATCTATAACAGATCCCTACGCTATATTTGCTCTTCTTCAAAATCCCCTTGGCGTTTTCAACAATACACCATGTAGAATGAGTAGATCTAAGATCTAAGTCTACAGATCTACAAAAATATTCATATATGGAAATGGATCTGATCTGATATAAGCAAGAGAATCATCCCCTCCAATGGATCTCCAAAGTGAAGGGCAGATCCCCAACACTTGAAAACCAACTCTCGAGATGGTATGCGAAAAGACCCTGCAACAACACCTACAGGAATAATGCAAATATGGAAGTAAAACTGCACTGCAGGGTTTAGAACATGGTTGGCCACATGCCAAGATCTGAAAATGATGCTCAAGACATCCAATATTCTCCTCCCAATGAAGTAGAAGTCTCCTCCACTGAAAGGAGCATTGAAATGGCCTAGATCTGAAGAGATCTAGCCTCCACTTGTTGCAGCTTGCAAAGACAACCAAAGCCTCAACATGATCTGTGTCATAGTTGAAAGAAATGTCTTGGCCTTCAGGGAGATAGTGGACAATACAATGCAAATTCTCCCAAGAGCTACTCAATGGGAAGAGGTGGGATTCCCAACCAGGAACACCCCAATGCTAAAAAACATTATTCACAGCTAAAACACAAGAGAATGATATATGTCTAAATAGAAAATATATTCAGAAATGTGATAACCATCAACAACCCTCTCATGCTACCATCCTCTTGCTTTTATAAGTTAAGAGCTTACAAACCCTAACCACTTACAATGAGATCACTTCTTTCACACAAGCCATCTCCATCTAAAATTGCATTGTGCCTCGTTGATGGCCACTCCTCCATTACAGCGTTGCAGATTTGGTCAAGGTTGACCCAGTCAAAATATCCAACCCCTTTTACTCCTAAGGGTGCTTATTTTAACAACCAAGATTTAGCCTTTCTCATATTCGGCATTGATTTATTCTTTATTAAGGAGTATTATGAACCTCCTTTTCTCTTTTATTCTTCAAACAAAGAAATAAAAAAAATAATGAATATTCCCATTAGCTTAGGACTAATTAGGAATATTACAAATTGTTACTACACCAGATGCATTGTCAGTAATATAAGTAATATGAATATCAAATAACCATGAGAATCAACATAACATATGTATTTCTCCCCTTGATATTATACATCATTGATCCTGAGGACCTAATAATAATTTTATGCTCTTATGAGGTCATGTACCTCACATCACTTTTGTATTCATTGTGATAAGTAAGCCTCAAAGAATCAATAGACTGCAACACATAAAATATTTCATACGTTTCTATATGAGGTTCCTTCTTCCTCCAGATCTACTTGCAACTTCTAATTATGTGTTGGAACTTGTCATATCTCCTGGTTATGTTCTATATTGTAATATCCCAAAATTGGCAGAGCACATAAAACTGGAAATATGCAGAAATATCAATAGATCAACACATGAGACACCCATAGAGCCATTCCATTATATTTATAACAAAAAAATAGGTGCAAATTCTTGAGGAAAAGACCACTCAAGTTGGGAAAACAAGCCTACCATGAAAGAATACACCTAAATATGAAATGCTGGTAATACAAGAAATGTTGGAATGATAAAACTGCGTTGTCTATGAGAGAGTAACAACTGAAAGATAAAAATATATATTGCTACTAATACAATGCTCCAAAAGTGATAAGACTAGAGATCCATGCTCCGAAATATATTTCCAAGATAACCCAGAAAAGGTTTCCAGAAATACACACTGTACAAAAATAGAAAATATGGCCCTAGGGCTGAATAATCACTGAAAATTAATCACTAATAGGAGGTGGCTGATGTAATACATGAGATGGTTGATCCTCCTGCAATAGATCTCCTAAATGAAGGGCTTATCCCCAGATAGGAAACACAACTCCTCCAACTAGGGCAATAGACCCACTACTGTAGCTGCTCTCTAAAATAACGCAGTCCTTGAGCGAAACTGCGTTGCAGCTGATTGTTGGCTTGAAGGGTCCGCACCCTGGGAGAGAGTAGGTAATTAAAAAGATCTTGCCGAAACAATTAGGTTTATATAGAACTTTTTTATTCACGATATATTAATAGTATAATTAATATGTAACCCTAACAAAGCTATTATCATTAACATATCTGATCAATACATTCACATCCACATGTTTTCAGCAATTATCATCACGAAACGATATAAAAACAACTAATTCTTAGATCACAGATACATTTGCAACTTAAGAAAAGATCATGGATGCATTTCAACAATAAACAAGATCAATACAGATGCCAGAAAGATACTTCAATATATTCCACATTCATTAGCATCCAAAAACCCAATTACAACCTAAAACACATCCCGCGCATGCAGCGTAGCGGGGTCCGTACACGGCAGGACTAAGGATCTCCGCGCACACAGCCAACAAGGTTCCTTACCCAAAACAACCCCAGACAGATCTCAATAGTTCGCACGTAGCATCAATCTTAATTATTGCCTAGCTTTAGACTCAAACTATCCATCTATTTATATCAACTTAGCCTACGCTATCCTGTGGTACGCACACCATGGTTTTTGGACTCTAGGTATACCCTCTGACCCATTAAAACATGTTTGGGGGCTTTGACCCACCCCAAACCCTTGTGTTATACTAATTAATACAAAAATATACAAAATTCGTAGCTTAGGGAGTCCTGCTCCAACAAGCCCCCAACATAATCTTGTGACTCGTCTCGAGTCACAGCGGTAGTGGGGTTTGCATCTTCTCCTAAAGTTGCTTGATTGCATCAGCCAACGGGGGTAGCACTCCTTCACTCTATGCAGCAGCATTCTGTGCAACATCCAGAAACTTTTGCGAAGTTGGGCCTTCAGTAGTAGCAGTGACACTTTCAAGGGTGTGATTGAGTAGCTTGACTGCAATATTCACTTCTTGAGATAGCTTGAGGGCTTCATCGACCCAAGGTTTGAGGTGGTCACTAAGAACCTTATTTTTGTGGCGGAGCTCCTCAATGTCATCTTTTAGTGTGTGGCTGTTACGAAATCGTGCCAAAAGTTGATCTAGAATTAAAGTTGACATAGTAGCTTTGAGCTGTTCAAACACTTCCTCCTTTTGGTGCAGCTCTTGAGTAAAATCACACAGGAGAGGGTCGCATTACACCTTAGACCACAGCTGCATAGCTGTTTCCAATAATTCTGCACCCTGAGCAATCTAACCTATAATGAAATTGGTGGCCTCTATGACCAGCGCGTCTCACTGGGCTCTTACCTCAGGTGGGGTTTCTGGCTGCAATTTGGCCTGCAAGGCAGCAATCTGCTGCTCCATCTCTATCTTGATAGTCTGAATTTTGGTCCTACAAGCCCTTAGTGCTACAACAAGCCCCTCATACTTTTCCTGGGGTGTAGCAGAAGCCGGGATATCCTCAATTACATTGGCGCCTAGTCTACTGATTAGGCGTTCCAACTATGTCTACTGCGTGGTGGCTAGGGTGCATGCAGCTTGTTCCTGGGACACCTCAGTGGTTTTTTCCACAATCATCTGCTCAGCTGTACCGAGCTGCTGATGCACCTTGTTGTCTCTATGATGGATCTCCTTGAAGGTGGATGTGTGGAGGACTTGCAGTAGTTCATGCAGAAGTCGGGCCAAGTCCAATTGCACTTCTGCGCAAGCCTGGACTTGTGCACATAAGGCAGGTGGGCTCAAGAGGAATGCGGTGCCTGGAAAGGGGCAAGGCCGACTTTCTATTGCTGCAATTACTTACATGCTGGTTGCTAGAGGCAGCCTCACTTGTACAATGGTCGTCTACAGAGTATCGAAATTGAGCTGCAGAGCTTGTAGTTCAGACTGTAAGGTGGTGACTGCAGCCTTTTGCTACTCCTCCAAAGCAAGCCACCAGTCTTCTAAAGCGAGGGTGACCACATCCGCAATCTGCTCCAAATACTCCTTGGTTAAGGTAGCTTCAAGATCCCTCCCAGGCTTTGTAGCCCGTCATTTCTTGCATTGTGCCTTGAGAGGGTCGACAGTCCATTTTGTAACACGTGGGGGGTTAGTACCCTGCGCATCCAAACCCTCTGTGTCGAGATCCTATTGCGAGTCCTGCTTGGTATTCTTCTCAGTGTCCTTTTCATTCCCTTCTATCTCTTTGGTGGTATCAGGTGGGTTATTTTTGGGGGTGGTACTTGTACCAGCAGTGTCACCTTCGGTGGATCTAAAGCCCAACTTCCAGTGCGACGGCCAAGTGGTGATGAGCCGATCAATTTCTTCATAGGCTACCATGTAGGGTAGTGACACCCAAGCGAGATCCTTGTGGCCTTGAATCTGCAAATTTTGCATCATGACCTGGAATGATGCAATCTTCTTATACTCATCGTAGATTGCTGGTGACAAGCGTAGCCGGGAGTGAATAGCTATTGTAAGGCTGCTCTGAAAGAGGACCCAAAAGACCTTGTTGTGCTTAATTCGCTGCTCATCTGTTGAATCCCACAGATTCACATACTATTCCCCCTCGCCCATGTCTAGCTCGAGTTCAGGGAGGACCGAGTCTTCAAGGGCTTCCCATGCAACCAACCTGATGAGAAGTAGAAGCTAGAAGTAGCAGGTTGCTCTTCCATGATCCTGGGCTTCACATACATTCTCCAAAAACTCAGTATAGAGGAACTGGGACCAGTTGTAGTAGACCCCCTTTTCGTAGTGGCCCACCAGTTGAATTACATAAGTGGGGACAGTCACCACCTGGAATTTGCACATCATTTTACACGCTAGCAACAAGGTACCCATGCGCGCATTGGGGTCGTTGATGGTGCTAATCATGAACCCCCTAATGTTTCATTCCACATTTTAGTCCTCGCACACCTTATCGGTGATCTATTGCTCATACTTCTTGCCTACATGCTCCATAGGGTTTGGCCCCTCCATGGGGAGACCAGTGATATGGTGAATAAGTGGGAAATCAATGGGAATGCGATCCTGGATCCATAAGCTGCCATCATGGACCAGGGCATGCAGTTATCGCAAAAGTCAGTTGGTGATAGTGTAGTGGCCAAAGTGAGGCAATTGAAATAGGTTTAATAATCCGGGCCCAACCAATCTGCTTGCCCACGGCATGGGGACTACCTTTAGTACGTCATCCTCCAATACCCTTTACAGATATAATTTCGGTGCTAATTCTCGGAAGGCCTCTAGGTTGGCCAGGTCATGATCATCGAATTTGACCATGTGGAGCTTGCCAAAGGATTCTCCAATTATGGGGACCTCGCCCAGAATCAGTGGCATTTTTAGATAGGCATGCATATCATCGAGGTTCCTAGGCGTGTGCACCGAGGACCTGTAGGGCCGAACATAGGGTGGTAGCCAATTGATTGGTTAGGAAAACGTGCCTGGGGCACCGTTCATGAGGATCTCACATTTCGAGGGGAGGTGTGTGGCTTCCTCCCAACCCACTTCGCCACCTTCCCCTGGCCTTGCTCCTAACCATTACTCTTCTTCTTCTCTACCTACTTCCCCTTGCTTGGTGTGGACCCCACTTCATCAACTTCAGAGGTGACTTCCAATACTTCATCGGATTATTTCTCCATCGAGGCCACGGTCTACGATGATTCAGCGGGGTTGGTCGCCGCCATTCTTGCTCAGAAGATGAACTCGGGGTTGATACTATCAAAGGGGGTAGCATACCCAAACATGAACAGAGCAGAAAGCACAAGATATCCAAAATGCATGGAACCCACTTTTGATCTACCCTCCTACTCTTATAGCCTTGGATATCAACCAACGGTTGGATGAGGCTTATCAAAAACTTACCATCAGTCAAACGGTAAAAAATATTTGGAAAATGCTTCATTAATTGTCGACCGCCCACTCCTTTCAATGATAAATTTTTATTTTTACTCCGTTTTATTGTTCCAATGGCTAGTTTTTGCAGCCTTGTATTACCCCTACGTTCCCAGTGCACCTACTCAGGCTGCCAGACCTGCGATTGACCCCTGCGCTCCCAGCGCACCTCTCCAGGATTCCAGACCTACAATCGACCCCTGCATGTCCAACGGTCCTGCTTGCATTTGTCATCTTTCCTGCACATATTCTTCCCCATACAGCTACTCTGACCATATAGTCATTTGATTCGGCAGGGTTTGAGTTGGTTTCCATTCACATGTCTGGGTATCATATAGCCATGCAGTGTAGCTAACTTGACAACACCTCCATCAGAAATTTCCTTTACCATATAGGGACCGATACAGTGCTGTCAAAACTTCCCTGGGTGCTTCGCAAACTGGCTATCATATAGCAGGAACAATTCTCCCTCTGCAAAGATCTTTTTCCAAATGTGTTGATCATGCCATGCTTTTTCTCGGGCCTTCTGAACTTGCTGATGGAAGTTAGCAATGAACCGATCTTCCTCCAAGGCCACGAGCTGTGCTAAACGCTCCTTTATGATATCCGACTCTGCAATGTTTGTAAAGGCTGCGATACGCAGGCTAGGAACAATATACTCCACGGGCATAATGGCCTCCTTTCTGTAAACCATCTGAAACGGTGTTTTCCCCATCAACTTCTTGCATGTGGTTCGATAGGCCCAAAGGACTGAGGGGATGTGCATGTCCCAATAGCTTTTTTCAACATTGCAGATCTTGGTCAGCGCTTGTTCCAAAATTTTAATAAAAGCTTCCACAGTTCCATTCGCCTGCGGGTGATATGGGGTACTTTTGTCATGGTGGATCTGAAATTCTTCAGTCAAAGCCAGGATTGTCTCGTTAACAAAATTCATACCTCTATCACTCATCAAGACCTTCAGACATCCAAACCTGGTTAGGATATGTTCAAAAACAAAGTTTGTAGCGGTGTCTGCAGTACAATCCTTCACATCTTGCACTTCGGCCCATCTAGTTTCATAATCAGGTGCAGTGATGATGTAGCGGGCACCTGTCTTCTTACTTGGTGGTTTGATGGGCCCAACAAGATTGATGGCCCATTTTTCAAATGTTTGCAGGGCCATCTGCGACTACAAGGGAATTTTGTCTCTGTGCGATGGTCTTCCTGTCCTCTGGCATGTGTCACAGGCTTTGCAATAGTCATGAGAATCACTATGCAGAGTGGGCCACCATAGCCCAGCTCTCAAGATCTTCTGTGTTGTTACTTTCCCTACATAGTGACCTCCTACTATGCCTCTGTGGGATTCTTCCAAGATGGCCTACCTCTCATGCTCTAGAACATATCTTCGCAGTACCTCATCAACTCCCAGCTTATACAAGTGGCCTGCGATGAAGGTAAAGTCCACTGCGCGATTTACTAGCTCTTTTTTTTTGTTGAATCGAATATTCTGCAGGTTCCATCCCTGTATTTAAGAAGTGAATGATGTCGTCGAAGTGTGCATCAACCACCTTAACTGAAAACAGTTGTGCATCAGGTAGTCCTTCTTCTAGGTTGGTCGGTTCCTCACCACTCTCGATCTGGGATAAGTGGTCTGGCCCAAAATTTAGTTTCCACAGCTTCACGATGATCTCAAAGTCATATTGTTGAAATATCAATAGCCATCAGAAAATCCCCCCCCCCCCCCCAACACGGGCTTATTCACCGGGTGTTTCAAAGTTGAGTGATCCATAAACATCTTGAAGTGCCCACCCAATAGATAATGCTGATATTTCTGAAGGGCATATACCATGGCCAACCCCTCGCGCTCAGTAGTGGAGTAGTTATGCTCTCAACTAGATATTTTTCTACTAGAAAATGCAACTGATTGGTCAATGTCCCCTTCCCCGGGCTGTGTGAGGATAGCTCCCAAGGAAATTCCCGAAGTTTCGACATGGACATGGAAAAACTTCACCCAATCAGGAAATGTGAGGATAGGCATAGAGACCATCCTTTCTTTGAGTAACTCAAATCTCTTCTGACACTCATCATCCAAAAAAAATGATACATCCTTCTTCATCAGTTTTTCTATGGGCGTCGTGATCAGTGCATACCCTTGAATGAGCTTCCTGTAGCAGCCTGTGTGTCCAAGGATAGACCGCAGTTGTTTCTTAGTTGTAGGGACTGCTAAGTTTATAGTAAATTATACCTTGGTGGGGTCCACCACCATCCCCTATCGACAGACCATGTGACCTAGCAAGATCCCAAATGTTATGCAAAATATGCACTTCTTGATGTTTATGGAAATCTGTTGTTTTCTACAAGCGTCCAACATCAAGCATAGGCTGAAGATGTGCTTCTTTACCAACCTAAATACTGTCGAATAGTCAAAATATACCTCCAAGAACTTGTGGATGAACTCCTTGAATATTTCGAACACCACCTGCGAAAAGATGGTAGGGGAATTCTTGAGCCCAAATGGCATGACAATGTACTGGAAGGATCCCCATTCAGTAGCGAATGTAGTTTTACTGTGATCTTTAGGTGCGATCTTGATCTGATGGTAGCCCGAGAACCCGTCAGTGAACGAGTACAACTCCTGTCCTCCCACAATATCAAGAATTTCATGAGAAAATGGCATAGGGAAGGGATTGTGTATGCAGGCATCATTTAATTTGCGCACGTCAACAAAGATTCTTATTTCTCCCTTGGTATTTTTCTCCTGGACCACCAAAGGGCTTACCCAATCTGACTCTTCTAATGGTTCGATGAGACCTGCAGTTAGCATTTTATCAATTTCTTCCCAGAATTTCTGCTTATACATGGGGTTTAATCGGTAAGGTCGCTGCTTGACAGGGCGTGGATCTGGTTTTAAAGTGACGTGCATGACCCCTAGATCCCCTGTAATACCCTTGAGTTTTGATAATTTCGTAGGAAATAGGTCCTGGTACTCCATGAGAAGCTCTGCTATTTTTCCCACAGTTTCATCATCCCAGTAGTCCCCAATTTTAGTGAGCTTAGGTTGTTCTTCTATTCTAATATTAACTTCCCTTAGCTTTAGGGGCTTGGTCACATTGACAGTCTACAACGGGGGTCCAGCCATTGCGCATTCTCCCTCTTATTCTTGGATAGTGACATTTCGCAGGTCTTCATCACATTCCTCCATTGATATATTGCGAAAATTAACAATATCTTGCATCTGTGTATCCAAAGTTGATGCCCCGTACTCCACATGAGGGCGTGATTCATGAAATACCAGGGCATATATATCTTGTAGGGCTTTGTTGAGTGCCTCAATTCCACCTATCAACCCGTACATCCCTACAAACTTGTCCTTCATGGTTTCCTAGTGGTAGGTGCACTAATGTATCTTTGCATCTAAATACCATGCAGTGGGAATTGGCCCCAAGGCATGAATGAAGAGGTGGACCCATTCGTCCGTAGTCCTTTCACACCATTCCTCCATCCATGGGGACAAGTGCTTGAGCGGGTTTCCTAGGCCAAGGAAATTTTTTATACATAGGTGAAACGGGGGTTCAAACCACAGGATCATCATCTCACGACATTCCTCCCAATCCTGAATGTACCCTTATGCGTTTCCCACCATCGTGTAGGAGTTGCGCGTATTTCTAGGTTAAGTACCCACATTCTTTGATCTCTTGGAACTTCGGCTTCAAATGTTCCCAAAAAATATCTAATACAACCAGAACCATCAAAGTAGGTCAGTTCTCTTACCTCTAAGGAGATACACTAGAAGCTCTTAGTGATCCTAAGACATCACAGCATAGATACGTCATCTAACCAATTCTGCCAATTTTCAATTTCCCTATCAGAGTCAAAGAGGAATTCGATGTCCTTTTCCCAGTAGAGCACACCATCAAATGTAGGATTAATCCAATCCTCGTCCTAGGCAGTAAGTTTATAAATATGATCCATGTCGTCTTCTTTGCGCACCGATTCTGTATACCATTCTCCTTCCGCAGGGTCTAGAGGGAATATCACCCTTGTACCCTCATTTAAAAAAACCATGCTCCTTTTCTATAAGTTGATAATGCCTCCCATGTCTATTTCCCAATCCAATCCCAGGAGTGCAAGGTAAGGGCTTCATCCTCCACAATCTGAATTACTTCAAAATCTGCACGTACCTTAACTCCTACGATATCTACCATAATCTTTTACAACCTCCCCAATGGTATGCTTTTCTGTTGGTTAGCCATGTACAGTTGTATATTAGACCATTCCAGATTAGGTTCTCCCATCCGCTGCCATGTTTTCTTGGGCAGAACATTCGCATCTGATCCCAGATCTAGGATGACCTAATCCATTTGATAGTCGCAGATCTGCGTTGTTAGCCACATTTCCCATCCCATGTGTTTATTATTCTTGTAAAATTTGTGAACATACTTAACTTCTGTGGAAGGGTCAGTTCTTTCTTCGTAGCTATCGATTAGTGCCTGAAGATTTTCTACTACCCTCTGGTTGTGTAGCAGCTTCATAAATGCATGTAGGAATGCTTTAACTTCCTTGTCCACTCTTAGGTTTGTTGGAGCCTTGGACATAGATGCCTCACCCTTGGTAAAGTCTTTGCGAGCTTTGATGAAGGTTTATTTCTCCTTCTATAGGTCCGAGCTTTCCTTCTTGAGAGTAGCTTTTCGGATAAGGGTTTCAGTCATAGATTTCTCCTCAGCTCCTCCAGTAGCCATGTTGTTGCATGTTATGAAATTAATACTTGGTCCCTCATTGTGTGGTTCCGCCTTAAACCTCTGCACATTTTTTGTTGGTGTATACTATTTATCCTTCATTTTTGCTATCAATACGAGGCAATCTTTGATCACATGATTCAACTGCCTACAATATTGGCAATATTGTTATTCAGGGTTCGGATATTCCCTTGCGAACTGCCCTATTTCTCCACAGTTGTAACAGATCAACTACCCTCTTACTTGACCTGTGCTTTTGCCTCTCCCCCCTCCCCTTCCCCTGTACAGGTTTCCTTGGTCTATCATTAAGTCATAGGTCTAATAATTATGTTTTTCATGTCCCACAGATGAGCAGAATCAGCACCATTTTTGCTTCAATTCTGGAACGTAAGCACCAAGACGGGGACAGTGGTTGGTATCACGTAACCCAGCTACATGACAGTCAGTGCACCATAATTTCGGACCGCTTGGTCCTGCAACCTCTTTAGGACACAATGGGTTGGGCCCCCTAGCCTGCATGTAGTCCACCAGCAAGGGACAGTGATCCTTGGTGTGGCTGTACACCCTACATTTTATGCACCATACACCTCGGCTAGCCTCCTTTCCTCGCTCCTTCAGCAGATTCTAGATTTTGAGGTGCATTGCCTCCAGATGTCCCTGGATCTGTTGTACCACAAACTGGGCATAATCTCTTGGCACAAATTCTAACTTCATAGCAATCTCCAAGGCTTTCTCTTGCATCTCAATCGCTTGTTAACCCATAGGTCCATGCAGGTGAGGTAATAGCATGTCGATGAACCATTCCTTGTGTTGTCTGTCATCATACTAAAATTCTCCCTCTCTGATAACCTTTTCTAGCCGCTGATCGGCTACCCATGCTGGCTCAATGGGCCCCTGTTTAAAGTCCTTCAAGTCAACCACTATCTGAGAGTAGGACTTAGGCTTCCAAAACTATTGTTTCAAAGCATCCTTAATTTCTTTTATTGATGGATCCACATGCTGGCCTACGTACCCCATGAACCAATACAAGGCCCTTCCTTCAAATAGTTGTGCCCTCTTTACAACATCAATAGCCACATTCTGCGCAGTCCATATTGATTCCGCTATGAACCAAAATCGGTCCATATCTTCGTCTCCTACACCCTTGAAGGTGGGTAGCTTCATGTGTGCACCCATATCTTCTTCCGGTGGTGGAGAAGGTGTGGGTGGTTTCTTTCCCTTATGCTGACTCGAAGGTGGTGTAGTCAGAGGACTACTTCCTGTGTGTGCATCCGACTCTCTTAATGGGATGTAGATGTATCTATCCCCTTCTTGGTTGACCTGGCAGTACTTACCACTTCGTGTTGTACTCTCACCCTGATCAGAGGTCATTCATTATGTGTGGCTACACAAAATGCCTTTTTTGCACAACAATATTTTAATTAGCAGCGGCAACGTCCATAAGAACTTACCTCGGAATCCCTTAAAGAACTTCTGCTCCACTTTAGAGTAGGGTATCAACTGATCGACTGCAAATTCTATTACAAATTCTCCTAGCACACTATCCAGCCAGTGATCTACAATTCGGATGATTGTGTTGTCAGCTTCCTCTAATTTTTGAGTCAATTCTGGATTCCACTGAGTGACCTGATCGTCCTTCCAGCACGTCTAAAATTCTACCATCCTAGCTAACCACTCCTGGAGTTCGTGTGCAAATGTTACAAAGAAAATTTCATATACCTCGATGAAAATTTATTTGTTCTTCAACTTCTCAGTTGTTAGATTTGTGCTGCGATTCTCTTTTATAGAAAACTCTTGAATCTATCTTTCGAACCAATATTCAATTTCAAATTTCTCTGGTCTCCAATAGCTTCATGGTATTACCTGATCTCTCTCTCAAAATGCTCCTGGTCCCGGCAACAGAACCATTTTTTGGCTTGAAGGGTCCTGACCCAGGTTCGGAAGTTAAGGTTTGACAACAAACCCCTATACTACTGGCCCTTTCGACAATGACCTACTTTCATAGGTTAAGGTCTCACCCGAACTAGTATGGGAGGGTGCTGGAACCAGGTTTCTGCACCCTGGGAGAGAGTAGGTAATTAAGCAGATCTCACCGAAACTATTAGGTTTACACATAAAAAGTCTATTTGCAGGCTCTTAACAATATAATCAATATGTAACCCTAAAAAAGCTATTATCATTAACATATCAGACCAATACATTCACATCCATGTGTGTTTCAGCAATTATCATCACAAAAAAATATAAACATAGCTAATTCTCAGATCACAGATACATTCGCAGCTTAAGAAAAGATCATAGATGCACTTCAAAAATAAACAAGATCAATTCAGATACTATAAATATACTTCAATATATTCCACATTCATTAGCATCCAAAAACTCAATTACAATCTAAAACACAGCCCGCGCACATAGCCTAGCGGGGTCTTCACATAGCAGGATTGAGGATCTCCGCATACACATCCAGCAGGAGTCCTTACCCAAAAAAACCCCAGACAGATCTCAATAGCTTGCATGTAGCATCAATCTTAATTCTTGCCTACCTTTAGACTCAAACTATCCATCTATTTATAATAACTTAGCCTACGCTATCCTGTGGTCTGCACACCGTGGTTTTCGGACTCTAGGTCTACCCTTTGACCCATTACAACACGTTTGGGGGCTTTGAACCACCCCAAACCCCTGTGTTAGACTAATTATTACAAAAATATACAAAATTCGTAGCTTAGGAAGTCCCACTCCAACACTGATAGTAGCTACTTGGCCTCTTACCAAATATGGAAATGATGCTCCAATGACTTCCTCACAAGCCTTCCAAATGAAAGGATGATCCCTCCAATGGAAAAATAGCTCGGAAATGGGGTTTTACAACCCTCCACTACTACATCCCTACAACACAACATATATTTGGAATAGACTGCACTGCAGAACAAAGTTGAAGTTTGGCCAAATGCCAGATAGTGGTAATGCAACTCAATATAACCTCTCTTGAGTAGGCACTCTAAGTCCCCTGAGGATGAGGGTGGGATTTTTGCTCAGAAATTCCCTTGTGCTGAAAAACACTGCAGACCCTGATAAAAAACAAAAGCATGCATAGAAATGTCACATGAAAAATCTAGATCTAAAAAAATCAAAATCAATAATACAAATCCATTTCTTCGAATGTTTCCATCCTCTTCCTTTTATTCTTGGTGAGCTTCCTCACCCTGGGCCCTACTCATTAAAGGAACTAATATAACGGATACACTTCTCCTAATGATTGTGTTGTCCTCCAAGAATCATCCACTATCTCTATTACAACGATGTTGATTTGGTCAACACTGACCAAGTCCACATGCTCTAGCCCTTGTTCACACCTTAGGGTGCTTTATTAAGCTGAAATGATGATCCAAATTCACATGAGAAGTGGTTTTATTATTCATAAAGAGATTTATGGGTATCCCTACCCACTTATTCACCTATCTAAGTTACTAAAAAAAACTTTAATATTCCAATTAATCTTGGAATATTACAGTCCTCCCCTCCAAAATGTTGCTTGTCCTCAAGGAACTGCAAGGATACTGCAAAATCTTCCCAATGGGAAGTTACAATCTCCATGCTATCATCTAAGAAAATGGAGCCATCCTTTGCAGCTCATAGAAACAATCACCAATCCCCTGCTTCTACAATGTACAGGGGCTGCATGGCTGTAAATGAGAGATCAAGTTGTTCAACTCACGTTGTCTCTCTCTCCATTTATGATAAATATGGAGTTTTTTTATCTTGGGCTGCAATAATATAGTCATTAGGAAGCCAAAAATTACTTGTAATCTCATGATCCCACTCATTGGTTCTAGGAATCTCTCTTTCCCAATCCATCCCACATATAGTGAATAGAGCTTCATCACCATATGGATTCCAAAAGAAACATGGACTAAGTGCCACATGAAATATTAGATGGTGATAATAGTCCCTCAAGTGAGACCAACATTGTTCTTCTTCTTTATGTCTCCAAACATGATATGAGAAGTGGCCATCCAACAACTTTCTTGCTGCCATAAGCTTCTCAAAATCTTGAAAATAGTAGCGGAAATTAGGTGTTGGCTGAATATGAACCAAGAAAAACAATTCTTGCCCAAAGACCTCTAGAAAGTGGTCAATCCCATCACTGAATGTAGTCCTAAAAGGACTTTGAAATCAAAAGAGAGGCTTTCTCTCTTATGGAGCAATGTGCTACAAATGTATGGCAAAGGCATGATGATACATGGTTATTTGATCAATAAGCATCAAATCACAATCCCTACCATATATTTTAGGAAAGTTGGTGAAGAGTTCCATAAATGAACCTTCCCATCTCTCCATCAGAATGGGAAGTGGTTGTAACAACCTTTCAAGGTGGTTGCCTTCCTCCTCATATATCAAACAAGATACATATCTCCTGATATGTTGGTGCACATATTCTCTTAGATCCCCCCCATAAAATCCCTCCATGATGGTGTGATAAGTCTCAATGAAGTCTACATGTCCTGAAGAGAGTGCCTCATATGCTGCATGTAGAATCTCCTCCTTGAGATTGGAGTCTCTAGTCAAGTAGATCTTATCATGGAAATAAATGACTCCATCAACCACTCTATACCTCCCATCTATCACTTGTCCATCGTGAACCTTACATTTGAAGAGGTTCTTGGAATATTCCACCAATAGTTGGGACTCCCAATATGGATATATGCTTCCCAACAATGACAGTGTTGTTGAAATCATAAATGAAGCACCTGTCACATCGTGAATCTCCTCTTTGACATGCTCAATGCCAAATCCACATGGTGGAGTGCTGGTACCCCATTTTTGCTGCGTCCTTTGTAGCTAATCTTTCCCAAGACAATATTGAAGTACATGGAGGTCAACCTCCTCTTGGAAGGTATTTCTCATCCAAAACTTCCATATTTTGGCCAATGCATGAAATAGTGTCAATAACCTCTCGTCATATTTAGAAATCTTCCTTATGTGTGGAGTATAATTTGTTGCTCCAATGCTCTGGATTAGCCCTTTGACACCATGCTATGCCTTCACAGATTCCTAAATCATCATCTTTCAGCGCAAATAGCTGATTGGGAGATGGCGATGTCCATATCAGAAAATTGCTCATCTTTCAGTGCAAATGGTTATTGGGTCTTATATTTTCGTTGATTTGACAAAACCCTTGGAAGTTTATATGCTCATTGAATCTTCTAGACTAAGATTCATATCCTTGGAGATAGTCACCAAGAGTCTCCTCCTTTGGTGTGTCTCCTTCCTCTTCCTCTCTTGCTAAGAATGTAGGCATGGCACCACGTTCTAGATATGATGGTGTAGCTAATTTCTCACACCCATAATGTGAAAAACTGGAGCTTTCTTTATGTACAAGCCCTCTTGGATAATTTCTACATCTCTCCATTCTCATCTCTTTGATGTCTCTGTTAATGCCCTGCATAGTTTGAAGAAGAAGTCTTGAGAACTCCCTCCCTTTCATTTCTCTCGATAATGGAGTCTTGCCTTCATATCTTCTGCATATCTTCTCCTTTCTATGAGAAGCATATTTAGATGACATAATAGCTGAAGTACATAGGTTGAGCCAAGATTATGCTCTGATACCACTCTAATATACCAAAATTGGGAGAGAAACAATATAACACATAAAACTAGAAATATGCAGAAATATCAATAGATCAACACATGAGAGAACCATAAAGCCATTCCATTATTATTATAACAGAAAAAAAGGTACAAATTCTTGAGGAAAATATCACTCAAGTTGGGCAAACAAGCCTCCCATGAAAGAATACGCCTAAATATGAAATGTTGCTAATACAATAAATGCCAGAATGCTAAAACTATGTTGTCTATGAGAGAGTAATAGCTGAAAGATAAAAATATATATTTCTTCTGATACAATGCTCCAAAAGTGCTAAGACTATATATCCATGCTCCAAAATATATTTCCAAGATAACCCAGAAAAGGTTTCCGGAAATACACATTATACAAAATATCAGATATGGCCCTAGGGCTGAATAATAATTGTAACTGAATCACTGATAGGAGGTGGCTGATACAATAAATGAGATGGTTTATCCTCCTCCTATATATCTCCTAAATGAAGGGTTGATCCCCACATAGGAAACACAACTCCTCCAACTAGGGAAATAGACCCACTGCTGCATCTGCTCTCTAAATTAACACATTCCTTGAAGGAAACTACGTTGTAGCTTATGGTAGCTACTTGGCCTCCTAAAAAATATAGAAATGATGCTCCAAGGACTTACTCACAAACCTTCCAGATGAAATGATGATCCCTCCAATGGAAAACTAGTTCAGAAATGGGGTTTTACAACCCTCCACTGCTACACCCCTGCAACACAACACATATTTGGAATAGATTGTGTTGTAGAAGAAAGATGAAGCTTGGCCAAATGCCAGATAGTGGTAATGTAGCTCAAGATAACCTCTCTTGAGTAGGCACTCTAATTCCCCTGAGGATGAGGGTGGGATTTCCACTCGGAAACACCCTTGTGCTAAACAGCACTATAGAACCTGCTAAACAACAAAAGCATGCATAGAAATGTCAGATGAAAAATCCAGTTCTAAAAATATCAAAATTAATAATAAAAATCCATTTATTCCAGTGCTGCCATCCTCTTCCTTTTATGCCTGGTGAGTTTCCTCACCCTGGGCCCCATTCATTAACAGAGCTACTCTCATGCATGCACTCCTCCTAAATGACTGCGCTGTTGTAGTGTTCCAAAATTTTATCCTCCAAGCTAAATGGAACATTAGAGTTAGGAGTAGCTATAGTGGGTGAATAAATGGGAATAAAAGCCCATAAGTCTCCTAAGGAGGAATAAAATACTCAAAATGTGAAAGGGGACACTCTTTCTAGCTTAATAAGACACCTCTATGTGTGAACAAGGTTAAATTGAAGCTGCTTTGACTAAGTCAACAACGCAGTTTTAGTGGAGGAGGAATCCTAGGTTGGATAACGCAATTTTGGAGGGAGATGTAAATTGGGTTATAAGTAACATAAGTGAGTGGGGCCAAGAGAAAGAAAACTCATATCTTATATAAGGAAGAGGATGGCAGCATAATTCGTCATGTTGTAGATTATTATTCTTGGCTACCAAGAATTGTTGCTGCTTTGTTGCTTATCAAAGTTGCAATGATGTTTAGCACTGGGTGTTCCCAGGTGGGAATCCCACCTCTTTCCTTTAAGGAGATCATTGGGAGAGTTTTTATTCATCATTCCACATCAAGTTTTCAGGCCAAGCTTCATCCATCTTCATCAGCACAACTTTGCCGAAGGTTGTGTAGTGTTGTTGGGTGCAGCAGTGGAAGGGATTGGAATCTCGGCTTCTGAGCTAGCTTCTCATTGGAGGAAGGTTTATTTCACTTGAGAGATCTGTTTGGAGAGATCCAGAGCTTATTAAAGATCTATGGTATCAGACCACACATTTACCATACATTCCCAATGCTTTCTTTTCTAGGGAATGCGTTATTTTGGAGGCAGTGTTTATTGCATGGTTTGGTGTCTCCGTTGCAATGTTTCCTTGTGATTGAGAGGTTCATACTTTCATGGGAGGAAGCCCTTGAGGGTTCTACATCAGATAAGATATATTTCCAGCCTTATATTCTCTTGCGCTTCAGTGTTTCAATGATTATTTAGTAATTTTTTGAAGATCACATTTGTATGCAGAGTATTTGACAAGAAACCCTTGCCGGGTTCTCTTGTATTTTGTATGAGGAGACTAGATCTCTGTACTTCAGAATTATTCATTAATATATGAGTATATCTATTTTTATCCCATATTTTTATGTTAAAACGCTCTTTAGACTACGCATTCCATTGATGCAGCAACTCCGGTAAAATGTAGTTTGGGGTTTTTAGTCATTTTCAGCTACTCTAGTGTGGGAGATCTGTTTAACCCACATATTTTCATTTCTTTCTAATCTCCTATTTTATTTAGATTCTATATGGATGTATCTATAGGATCCAAGTGATCATTTCACTATTTTATTACATATGTTGCTGGAAATGCATTTTTCATGCATGATTCATGAGCAATCCTGAAAAAGGGATATTACAACTATCCTCCAAGAATCCTCCACTATCTCTATAAAAACGCTATTGATTTGGTCAAAATTGACCTAGTCCACATGCTCTAGCCCCTGTTCACACCTTAAGCTGATTTATTAATCTAAAATGATGATCCAAATTCACATGAGAAGTGGTTTTATTCTTTATAAATATATTTATGGGTCTCCCTACCCACTTATTCACCTATCTAAGTGACAAAAAAAAACTTTAATATTCCAATTAATTTTGGAATATTACATGTATACTTGACCTGCAATCAATGGACTTATGCCCAAAGGAGTTACAAGAGAAAAAATATCCATAAAACCATCCTTTGTTCATAGGGACAGATCTTCACCTTGATCTAGGAGGCTTTCTTACAGATGAGTGATTTGATAAAAATATTCCTTTGCACAACACTACATTGATTTTTTCCATCACATTGTGTACGATCATACCCAATTCCAGTCTTGATCAAATGAGAGAGTTGTTCATTAATAATATTCTCTAGAGACTCAAATGCTTTTACCCATTTGTTGATATTCTTATAATATTCCTTTAACGTCATATTTTGGGATTATAATATTTCACACTACCTTTCCTTTTATTGGAGTTGTTTTCTTATGTTTTATATTGTTTTATTGGTTGCTTCTAATTCCATTTCTAACCTCTTTACTTCTTCAATCATATTGTTTCCTTTTGATTCCAATTCTTTGCCAAAATTCCTGATTTTATCATTCTCCCTTAGATTTTTCATCAAATGATATACCTCACAACTATATGATTCATTGATTGAATGAACTTCAAGAACCATGAGTACTAGATAAGAACTCTTAGAATCTAAATCAGAATTATCTTGATCATTGGATTTTCTATGACTTTCTTCATCAGAGTAAAATATTTTCTTATGAGGGAACTTCATTCTAGCCTACACTCTTTCCATTCTCTTTATTATTTTTCTCTATAAGGACATTTATATGCATAATGGCCTACTCTTCCACAAGTAAAACACTTAAAGTGAATCTTACCTCTGAATCTTTTAGTGCCCACTTGCAACTTTCTCACGAAGTTTATTTTTTCCTCACCCGATATGTAGCTTGTGTCTTTGAGTGCTTCCTTCCTTTTCCCTTTTTATGTGGTTTTGAGGGCTTATTCTCTTATTTATGAAGGAACACCTTTCGTCATCTAAAATGCATTCAATATTCCATGGATTTGATCAACTGTGAGATTCTACAGATATTTCATTTCCTCAATAACAGAGGTTTTGGAATCGAACTTTAGAGTAAGTGATATAAAAAATTTCTTAACAACAATAGAATATTTTATGTCTTCACCAAGTTTTCTCTTGTAATTAAAAATCTCATTAAGTCTAATAAAAAGTGCTACAATGGTTTCATCTTCATGCATTTTTAGTGTCTCATACTGTATTCTAAGTGGTTGGAGTTTACCATTTTCTACCTTGGTGTCACCTTCCTAACTTTGGAAAATATTATCCCACAAGTCATTTGTTGTCTTTAGCTACATTTCCTTCGCGAACTCGGTCTCAAAAATACTTCCCAAGATGGAACTCATAGCCTTTGCATTGATTTCATACTGTTTATTTCCTGCAGTATGTATGGGAATGGTGGTTGGGTATTGGTATCCACTTTCAACAATTTCCCATACATCAAATCCCAATGACTGTAAGTATGCTCTCATTCATACTTTCTAAAAGACAAATTTACTTCCATTAAATAAAGATGGACAGATAGAAGATACTCCTTTGTGACGACCCATCTTGACGGATCTCCTTCAAGTGATCAAGCTTCTTCTAAAGGACCTGCTCTGATTGCAATTGTTGGGAAAAATACTGAGTAGGGGGGTCAATCAGTATTTAAAACTCACTTAAACATTTATTTTCTTATTCATATTTCTATACATGACTTTACTAAAACAAACCTTCATATATATGTGATTGTTATGCAGAAAACTAGCGTATATCCATTCAACTTAATTCTTAGTTAATTCATCATTTGTTTTAACTTAAACCAGTGTATCAGTACTTCATTAAAAATTAATTAAACATTAACCATGTGTATTAAGAACAAAATAAACCATCGCACTGAATAAACATACATTAACACCAAGATTTTTAGGTGGAAACCCAATGTGGGATAAAACCATTGTTGTTGTCATGTCTGTCTTATTTTTATTATGAAGAAACACTTCTTACAATATTTTACTGGTGCAAACTTATACCAATATGTAGGCACCCACATGCAGAAGACTACAACATTCTCTTGTTCTCCAGCACTCACTAGAAGGGAGCTCCAACCCCCTAATCTCGTTTATCGGCACCCACCGAAAGGGAGATCCTACCCCTGATATGATTTACCAGCTACCACTCGAAGCAAGATTTGAATCCATAAGTGAAGGCTCTAAAACTCAACACCATCGTGGACCACGTTTCATAAATTTTCATATTGGATCCACCTGATGTAAAACATCCAAACTTTTCGACCATGTTTCATCAAATTTTTAGACTAGACCAACTACCATCATTTAAGACCAATACCAAATATCAAAACTGAAACTGATATCTGTAAAAAATAACTCAATCACTGAACCAACTGAATCAACCAATCACTAAACCAACTGAGACCCAAATCAATCAACTTATTTTCAAACAACCAAATAAGTTAGATCACTATAACCATAATAAAAATATTGAACCCAAACATTGCGTCAAATCACTGAACCAACTTAAAAATGTGATCAATAAAATGTCAAAATATATACACTACTTTAGGTTAGAAAAACTACGTGTATACGTGACTTCGTTAAAGCATACCTGCATACATATCTCAGAACATTGAATCCTGAAACTGAATCATTTTAATTCTGAAATAAAATACAAGTCACACATAGAACCACTGAATCATTATGAAAATAATCACAGAACCATCACTTATCTTCAATCACATACAACTAGTAGCATCATCACTCTTCAACATATAATCCTCAATAAATTCAACTTCAAACGTCACTATTTAAACTGAGGTCAAAATGAAGACTACATTGACAAAAAGCAGAAACACAACAAGACTAACTAAACTGATGAGGCATCATATTCAGGAAAAAATTAGCTTATATACACACTTTTCATAAAACACTTCCACGTATATAAGTGTTAATCAGGAAACAAACCCACGTACAGATCTATCAAAAGTATAGAATCAACATGTGACTTACCAGCATAAAAATCACATATGTACACTCCTTTAAGGTTATCAAACCCGTGTATGCATATTCCCTTCAGGTTATTAAACCTTCATACAGATCTGCAATTATTGACTTATACCTATGCTGCAGAGTCATACCTTCAGAACAAACACATGTCTTGGCATACATAATAAACATGCATCGGACATAAATATCACAGATCAAACCAATCGATTATCAATATAGTCATTTCAGATCTATTGGATCTGATCCACCAAATTTTTGAGTGCATACTTAGTTTCAAATCAAAAAATTAATCAATAGCCCATTACATGCATACTTGCTTCAGATCTAACTATTAATAAAAAAATCATCACTTTCACACTCGAAACACTTTGATCTTCATTTCCTTATATAGCTTAGGCCTTAGCCAATAGCACAGGTCAAAACCACACTAATGTTGATGGTATTATTTGAAGAGATCAAATAGTCATTACTACCCTTCATATTTATAATACCATGGTGTGGAAACTTTACACACATTTTATTCATATAACTTGTGTACATATGTGGCTTTGCTTCAATAAACCTATGATATATGTGACTTGTCTTCACCATACCTACGTATGTGCATGGATTTACTTTACAAAACCTACACATACTTTTAAAAATATCACTTTCATTATTCTTTTGTCTCTGAACTACTATGCCTTGCACCAAAAATTTTTTCACATGTAGAGACATCTTTTTGACATCTTCATCAAGTAGGTTTCCATCAAAATACAACTCATCAAGTAGGTTTCCATCAATCTCCTCCTTTGGACTTGATGGAAACCACTTTGGTGTTTGGTCACCACAACCTGTATATACCTGTAAAATACATCAAGATAAACACGAAGCTTTTCAAAAACCAAGTTACTCTCTCCCTTTGACATCAAGGGAAAAGAGTTGACCAATTTTGAATGAAGGCTTCTCTTTCCTTGTATAGACATGAGCATTGTATATCTAATCTACACTATATACTGACCATGCTCCCCTTGAGCACATGTTGAATCCTCAGAAATATTTTCAATGAAGTATATGACTATGAATCAACTGAATATGAAATTTCCTATCACAAAGGACTCAATCTTACATCAATCACCCAAGCAAGTGGGGTTACATTTTTAACTTATTATAACATCAAATACCCAAAATGGGATTACATTCATAATTGGCTTGAACCCAATAGTCCAAACATGACTAAGTATCACAATGGTTACATCATGGGTCTTTTCATGACCTTTACATCAAGAGACAAATATGAAATTTATAAACAAGATAGAAATACCTTTACAGTGAGGTATCAAGACCATTATATTCATCAGTAACCATCATTTTTGGGCCAGAATTGTGAATTACGGATAAATCACGCTTCCGTAGACAGGTGCTAATCTAGAACAACAGGTGAAAGACTATACGATTATTTTTCCTAACTCGGAACAGATACAAAGAGAGGATTGGAGGCTTACTTGATCAGTCCCTTCCAAATGGCTCCTTCTGTCACTTCTGTTGCAGCTTCAAATTCAAGCGGTTTTTGGGCTAAATGCTTCCTGCAAGAAAGAACACTGAAACAATAGAAGATGTAATAATATAGATATCCATTCAATTTAGTTTGCTAAATCAGTAAAGCATAAACCATACACATGAACTAAGATCTTGCAATATGGAAAATCAAAGCCAATATAGATGCATATAGGGAAAATAAGCAGTATTATTTATTGATGATAGAAGGAGAGGTTACAACCAAATTACTGATTTGAAGTGACCTTTCCAGCAACATTCCCAAGCCAAATCATATTAGAAATCTCTCCAGCAGTAGCTACATAAATCTATCTCTCAATTGAAAATTTTCCAACATTTCTCTACTCAAATTCTTCCTTTCCAAGCACTTAGATCTGTGCTCAATTTATAGATGAACTGTAGATTTTTTTTCAATCAATGAATTTCCAATAATAGGCAAGACATGTTTCCAGTCATGTAGATGTCAAATGGATAGTTGGATCCAAATCTTGACACATGTGAACACTTCAAGAAGGCACTGGCCAAGTGGAGATTCCAGAACAATGAGACTTTTGCTCCCAATGTGACCAACACACCTGTGAATGTCGGGAAGTGCTTTGCAGAGCATCCTTGAATGGGGCTACTTGCATATGCAACACACTTAGGCCCCTTAGAGCCTACGTTGGTGAGCTCTCATATGCTATATAATAAGCTTCAAACCTTGGAAACCTTTGCTTGATGAAAGTATTGCTTGATTTGTCTTGTTTCTTGTCTTAGGGCATGTAGCAACTGAAATGATAGGGAATGATAGAACCTTGATCATTGGTCCTGGAGATGATGTCCAGTTAACCAGGTCATTGGGAATGGTGTGCAAATTTACCTATAACAATTTCCCCCTAAAGCATGAGATCCAAATAATAAGAACATTTTATTGAGAGGCTTTACATTGTGATGAGCCTGGAAACGAAGCAGAGTGGTCACTTGCATCAATCTTACAATAAATTACATCATGATATATCCTCTTTGATCATAATTTCTAAGGGTAGGAATTACCATGTTCAACACATAAACAATCTAATAACATGTACATAATTCAGAAAGTTGTCTTCATTGGAATGTTGCCCAGATGTAGACATGCCTACAGATATAGGCCCATGTTTGGATGACAATTTGTATGTAAGGTCACTGTACAAACGATGTGTACAAAAATCCTGAAATCACAGCCCAGATGGATGAAACTAGATCCTGGGTCTTCTTATCTCATTCACTCGATCATTCAGGTACAAGTCTAGCCATGTGAATATATGATTTGTATTTGAACATGGAAAGACATCGTTTTATTACCAGCCAATGATGTGAGCTATTAACAAATGCGAGAGAACCACCATTAATGTCAATGGACCTCAAGGTACTACAGTACATTTCGTAAGGCGTGAATAGATGATTTGATTTTGAACGCCAAAAAAAATCTTTCATTCCAAGGTCCAGAAGCAAGGATCTTGTCGATGTTGTAACAAGCCTCATAGTACTAGAATCTGATGTTTCTAAGTGAACTTCCTGCATATTTATTTTTCATCGATAGGAAGTCACCTTATTGTAAAACAGGAGTTACTAATTTCGGAGACAAGGGTATGACTTGATATAGCAATTTTCAGGGATGACGGTCATGAAAATGAAGGTTTATGAGTATTGCAGAAGGATGAGTTTTTAATCACTGGATGGCTTCACTTTAACATATCGATAACACTATGATGAGTTGGCAGAATTGACCCAAACCTAAAGTGAAGATATGATGAACCATAGGTGTGAATGAACCGTCAAGATGATTACCCAACCCAAAAAGTCATGGACATGGAGTGAAAGAAGTGTCATGTTCATGAGCGACTTGATACCAAAAAGAAACTTTGCTCACTTTTCCCAAATTTTCCCCGATCATTTGTCGACTAGTACCTCTTTATTTTTTAACAATCTTGAGGAGGATAACATTTTCTTGATCTATAATTCAACCCTTTGGGCGAATAAAGTATCACTATTTAATAATTTAACGAGACTAGTGATGAATGAAACTCGATTATTGCCATGATCGACAAGCCCGTTGCTATTTTATATTTTAACGAGCTTAACGATAGTGATAGCCCGGTCCTTTTTCATATTTCGAGAGTCTGAAAAAAAGGATGAAAGATAACTCCAAAAGTAATTTTTCGTAAATTTGTCTCTCAGACCCGAAAAAGTGTAAAATAATGTCTAAAAGAACCTCTTTGTTCATGTTTAACCAAGGTATTCCTTTTTCGTAAATAATCCATCTCAGTACAGAAAAGGGTTAAACTTATACTGAGTAGATATCAATTCATTTACTTTAACGAGCTCAAAAATACAAGTGCTCGACAATGTTTTCACATTATCGGAGTCTGAAAAGAGCTAAAACAAGACTCCAGGGGTTTCTTTTTCTCTCTTATCGAAGCTCGAAAAATAGATAAAAGTGCACTTCAAATCCTTTTTCGTTTTTAATAAAGATCGAAAAATAAGGAGAAAAAGTATGCTTTGTGGTCAAGTCATTCTTTGAATAAATCTGCACAACTAATCTATTCATCAGTTGTATTTCCTGTTTAGAACAACATCAAATGGATTAAAAATACCTTTTTCATGATAAAAACATAATAAAACTATAGTCATAGCAATAAATTTAACTTGAAAACAATTAAATGACTATAAAAAGTAGTTTCACTATTCATTTTTACCATTCCATAGTTACCATTTTCATTTTGGAGCTCTGAACCTGATTTTTCCCCTGAACTTCATTCGTTGATTACGGTCATTTCTGTGGATGGATTTCGTCACCGTTTGATCAAGGCTAGTACCATGAACCTCTTCTTCCCTTTGGTAATCAGTTCATTTCCATTCTTGCATATTTTTAAGGTTTTAAGGCCCCTACGGTAAATTTTGCCGAAAATGAGGGCAACGAACCCCTGAATGTCGAAACCTGCGTTGCATAGTAGGTACAGTGAAGGTTACCTACATATGCAATGCACTATCTCAATCTAAGGAGTGCGTTAGGTGCAGTTCAAGTTTTTGGTTTTCATGTTGTGCCCAAACTTTGCCTAGTTTTTTGCAATGAATGGAATCTAATGGATCTTATGGTTGTATATTAGGTTTCCATCATATTATAATGACGATTACATGGATGGAAAGAGAACATGAAGAACAAGATATGATTTCCTTGAATGATCCGGGTACTGTAAGAGCCTTAAGAGATTGTGGACTACTTAAGTACTTCAAATTGTCAGGAATGAGGCAACAAATAGAACTCTTGGAGTTCTTAGTTTGAGCATGGGATCCGGTGATAGAGGCATTTCACATTAAAAATCAAGCAGTATCCATAACCGTTGAGGATGTGTATTTTCTCACAGGTTTGTTAAGGAGAGGTTTGCCCATTTCTCTCACAGGGTCTACCGTTGGAGGAGAGACAGTGAGGGATTATGTTATGCAGCATTGCTATCCAGGGCAGAACATAGCAAAGATGGAAAAATAAACATCCGGGATGTCAGGGATTTTCCTTTAAGAACCATCCTTTTCATGATCGCTAAAATTGTTGGCACCATTACACTACATGTAGCGAACAGATCATATATGCAGTATGCGCTAGAGTGTTTAGAGCCCACAGTCTTCAACTGGTCTGAAGCTGTTCTATCTCAAATAAAGGAACAACTGAATAAAGAAAAGGGAGGAAGGAAGAAAATTTTCAGTTATGGTTCAATCCTTATCTCCTTCTCTTTGGAACGGATTCCACTGATGCAGCCACATCATGTAACACTGGATATATCTAGTCCTATAGATCCTTGAATGTAGAGATGGGTAGAAGTCATGGGTCAGCATGCAAGCTAATAAAACATTGTGTTCTCTACTACATTCTTCACCTGGTTTCGACGACATATTGCCGCAATCGATGAGTATGCATACGTAGCCATCCACTTCTGAGGAGATCCAGATCTAGTATTACCAGAAGGCGCTCAGTGGGGTGCAATAGGTAAGAATGATTTGACCATGTTTTTTGATTTTTCTAAGTTTTATACAATTTTTTTATGTTTTTTATTTCTTTCCAAGACTAAAATAAATGTTTGATGTAATGCAGATATCGGTCGTGTTCAACCAGTAGAGGAACCAGAGCACAAAGCAGATGCACCAGCAAAGAGGGATGTCGGGAGAGCAGTCCTTCAGGACCTTGATATGGCTGAGACTCTAGCTGAGCTTCAACAGCACATAGAGGGGTTGACCTTTGGGATTCTGGATTGTCGGATCAAAGAGCTTCCCATGTGACTGCAGCAACACACTATTGGGGTTCCTAACCGTTGGATGCAGTTGCTCCGTAGGATTTCTAGATCTATAGCATGTTACCATGAGAACCACTAGTTTACTTGAGACATTTTGCATACATTTTGAGGTCAGATGAAAAATGTGTCTTGGGCACAAATTTTGTAAAAACATATAACTATTTATCTACATGATTTCATAGTTTTTCCTATGTTTAATGCGTAATCCTATTCAATGATGTGAATGTTTTCTTTACCTATGTCGCAAATATCTGTATAAAACTTGATTAGCTAATGAATCAGTCAAAGTGTTCAAATTTATAGAAATGTGGTTATATTGAACAAAATCAAAATGTATTTCCAAAAGTTGAACTCTTAGGAACAATCTAAGAAGTGTTGGGTTTCTAATAGTATAAATACTAGTAAGTTGTAATACCACAAGTTGTGAGTCTAACCTTACGATTATGAGGTTAATACAAAATGAAATGGAATCAGAGAGAAGTTCGATCAACGCACTATACTCAATGATATTGTTCATCGATCTACTAATACAAATCCCTTGAAAACTCACTAACTCATTGTTCGGAGCGAAAATGGCCCACACTGCAGAGGATAGATTCTGCGTACTACGACTAGCACCATTAGCATATCCAAAAAATGGTTCCAAAGATTCAGACATCTGCGATAAAATGTAAAGTGGATTAATAATGTCAAGAAAACTCTAAAAACAAATTTAGATAGTGAATGCAAATCGACAGCATATATACAATATAATACAAAAAATTACTACGCTCATGATTAAGCATAGTAACGTTTCAAATACAACCCATTTCTAGGCTGTGCCAATGGAATCCCATCGTAATCAACTAACTCGTAGGAACCCTTAGCAAGAAATATTTTGACAATATAGGGGCCATGCCACAATGGATTGAATTTCCCTGTACCTATTATATCAGCTTCTTGATCATTAAGAAGGACCAAGACACCCTCTGAGTAGATGCGAGGGTGGAAATTTTTGTCATATTGCGCCATTATACGTCTCTTATGTGCTTCGTTGGCCAAATGGGCTTCATGACATGTTTCATCAAGATGGATGAGGTTAAGGATACACACTTCTTCTTCTGAGGTCAACGGTCCAGCACAGACAACAAGATGCATTGGCATAGAGGGCTTGTGGATTTTACGATAAAAAATATGACATGTATGATAGCTTCTGACTGTGAGGATGCAATCTCAGAAAATAGTAGGCCAAAAGTAAACAGCACGGAGTATCTTCTGCGCGGTAGCATATCTAGATAAGTGTCCACCACAAGCCCTAGCATGACAATCATTTAACACTTTTTCGGCCTCCTCATGAGTGAGGCACCTCCTTAAAATCGTATCGACACCACGACAATAAAGTGTATCATTGACGATCAGATATTCTTTGGCTTGGTACCTAATATGTCGATGTTTAGAGCAAGAGGTATTAGGTCAAAAAGTTTGGGTTTGGAGATAAATGATGAAATCCCCATACCAAGGATCAGATGATCCAATCAGAAACAGAGACTTGTCTGGAAAAGATGGTTCTGACGTAGTAGCAGTACTATCAGAGGGAAGGTCACAGAGAAGCTCAACCAACACTAAAGACTTCTTTGATTTGGATTTGATGAATTCCAAATCAAATTCCTAAAAAATGACAATCCATTTTGAATATTTCCTCCCCAGAAATTGATGTGATAAGATATAAGTCATGGGGTTGCAATATAAAAATATTGTTGTTTTTTGGAGCAGGATATAATGGCGAAATATTTGAACAACTTGAACAACTGCCAAGGAAATATTTCCCATGTACGAGTACTTAACTTCTGTATTATTGAGATTACGACTCAAATAATAGATCAGATGTTCAATTCCATCTTCTACTTGGACCAAAACCATAGCGATGGTCGTTTCAGCCATGGCGATATATAGGAAATAATAATTTTGATAATTAGGAGGATACATTAATGACGCTCGGACAAGAGTGTCCTTGACAGCATCAAAAGAAGCTTGTGCAACTTGATCCCAATGGAAGGGAACCCCCTTTTTTCAACAATCGAGTAAATCATTTAGCCATTTTGGCGTAGTTTGGAATGAACCTTCTCAGAAAGTTAGCCTTTCCTTAAATTTTTTGTATATGAAGTAAGTTTGGTGGTGCAGGAAAATCAAGAATGGCCTGAACCTTCAGTAGGTCTATTCAAATTCCTTCTTTTAAGACTACAAATCTGAGCAATTGACCAAAACAAACACAAAACACACATTTATGTGGATTGATGCGTATTTTGTAGTGTTGGAAGCGTAAGAAAATGGCTCTCAAATGCATCGGGTGATCATTATGATTTCATGAATGCACTGGTAAATCGTCTAGATATGGTTGAACAATGTGCTTGATGTGGTTGAAAGCATAATCCATTTCTCTGTAAAAAGTTTCCCCAACGTTCTTTAAACCAAACAGAAGTTTCCTATATGCGAATGTGCCCGAGGGACATATGAATGCTATCTTATTTTGGTCATCTGGGCGGATATTAATTTGGTTGTAGCCAGAAAATCCATCCATGAATAAGAATATTTCACATCCAACACAATCTTCAATAATATGGTCGATAAAGGGAGTAGGATAGTTGTCTTTTGGACAAGCATGATTAACATCCTGATAATCGATGCACATTGTAATGGTTCCTTATTTTTTTCATAACAGGAATGATATTGGAAACCTATTTAGTTAGCGAAACAGGGTAAATGAAACCAGCACGCAATTTTTTTCAACTTCTGCTTTGAGGGTAGTGGTTTTCTTTGGATGAACAGGAGGAAGCCGTTGACGCACCGGTTTGACATCAGGATACATATTAATAGTGTGTTCAACTATATTAGTATCTATGCCTGGCATTTCCTCGTAAGACCAAGCGAATCCATCACGAAATTCACGAAAAAGAGAGTGATATGAATCAAGTTCTGATGGAGAACAAGATACACCGACATGAATATTTTCTACAATGCCAGGTTTGGTTGAAATATTGATAGAAATAGTTTCTTCAATATTTGATAAGTTTTTCTCAGAGTCAATTTCATTAATCGGTAAAGAATTCGAAAAGAAAGTTTTGATGGATGGGTGATATAGTTCACTAAGATTGTTTTCTTCATAATCAGGAAGATGGGAACAATGATGATAATCTTCCCATGGTTCTCCTTCTGACATCATAGCTTCCAAAATATTTTCATCTGTAAAAAACTGTAATGTTCCTACTTAGCCTTAGCTAAGAGGAGACATTAAATTTTGATTTAATTTATGTTTTATGAATAAATGAATAAAGGAGGACATGTAAAACTCCTAAAAAGTCTGAATAAATCAATGCCCATGTGAACAAAGACAAATCAAGGCTATGTAAATAATCACTTGCAGGTGTGAAAGAGGTTTGAGCCAAGATTGGGTCCACCTTGACCAAATCAACTCCGTTGTCTAGGTTCATTGCATCTCCAAAAGGGACTGCGCAGTTCTAGAAGGGAGCCTCTAATGTGAAGAGGGCTAAATCATCAAAGTGGTTTAGGGTTTGCAAGAGCTTTCTCATGTTATAAAAATGAGGAGAAGGCACATGAAGAGGTTGTTGATAGATCATATTTCTGAAGTATTTGTCTGCTTAGACAAATACCATTCTCTGCTGTTTAGTGGAGGATTGTGATTGTAATCCCTGTTTAGGGGTTTCATCTCTTCCCTTGAGGATCATTGGAGGAGTTCTTTGCTGAAGTGAGCCACTATCTGGTTTGAGACCAAGCTCTATTTTCATGAGCAGCACTGTCCCATTGAGGGTTTTGCAGCTACTATCATTTGTAGCAAGTGGTGTTCTAGATCTACTTAGATCTAGCTTGTTTTGAGAGGATTTTTCTATTGGAGTGTGTTATTTAGCCTCCAAAGAGAGAGCCTATCCATATTTTGTATCTTATCTGCAATTTCAGTTAGTTTATTCAATCTCCTTCACCCTCTGTGCAGTTTCTGCTCAATACTGCATTATTTTGTGAGAGGTTTTTCTTATTTCAGTTTGCCATAAAATTGGAGGAAGATCTCTTGGTCTTATGCTTGCCTTCCCTTGGTGATCCATGGATTGGGTTGCTGATCCATTTCTCTATAGATATGATCTCTTTCAGCAATAAAATTTATCTTCAGAAATTTCTAGGTTTTCTGCAGCACTGCAATTTATAATTCAGATCTATAGCTTATTATGCAATATTTTGATGTAATTCCAATTGGATATTATTCTTAAAGTCATACAGTTTAAAGATCTGTATTAGATCTGATGTTTTATCCATATGTATTTCAAATATCTGAAATGTAATGTACAACATCTGAACCATCTGAAAAATAACGTTGTCTATGTATTTCTGCAGTTTATTTCTAGTTGCAGCTTTAATTTCAGAAGGGATTTTGCCCTAGTTTCTTTTGTAATATGTTGTAGAGGCAATAAGATTAAATTTAAATCTGATTTACTATCATAACTCTGAAATATCATATCCTTGGCTGTCCTCCTCTGATTTTCAGTCAAAACTGAGCAATTCTAGTTGCTGGAGTTTTCATGTTGCAACAACCCTTCTCTTTGGCTGATTTCTAGCTAGTCTTGACTGTGGGAGATTTGTTTAATGTGCTAAACTTATTTTTTTCTGATGAGATTCCATATATGAGTCACATATAGCATAAATGAGAGGATCCATGCCCTGATCTACGTTATTCTTGCTCATATTTCTTTATACAACGTTTTTCTTGAAGACCTTGTTGAGATTCTTGAAAGGGATTATTCCAAGTTCTATAGACAGAGTCCACAGTTGGCCAGGTAGCCTATGGATCTCACCCTTTCTTTGAAGGGTGACATATCCATTAAATTCCTCTGTATTCCATCTCTGAAATAGAATCTTGAGAATCTCCAAAAGGGATCATTACAGTCATATCCGAGCTCCACTCTTGGCACAACCTGTGCTAGCATTGGAGCTTCAATCATGCTGCATTTTGAGGATGAAGATCCTCTTTCTGAGAGGGAGAGGAGATACCAGAGTAGAATTCATAGAAATTATGACTACACTACTGTTGACCTTGACAAGGGTCAAGACAAGGGGAAAGCCCATGAATTGGTGAATGATAAAGATAAGGAGGCATAAGTGTTTGCAAAAACTCTCTTGGAATCTATGCAAGATTTGTCCAAGGAGATAAAGGAGATGAGGATAGATATAATGAGGGAGTCTCTTGGGAGATTCCATCAAGGATAAAGTTCTGAAATGTCTCAGTTTGGGACTGGTCAACCTATGAGCTTGCCACAAGTCCCACAGATCTCACATCGCTCTACAATGCCTACCTTCTTGGCTGTAGAGAATGAAGGGCTGCAAGAGACAACCTCTTTGGAAGGCTACTTTGTATAATATGACTCACAAAGTAAAAGGTTCAAGGATAACATGAGTTTTCAAGACTTCTGCCATCTCAAGGACCGGAGGAGGCCATGGCAGCAGTATAGAGATCGAGGTTTCCTTCATGGGAGGCACCACACCATGGGCAGGTTATTCTTGCCTAAGTTCGATGGATCACCCTCTTGTTATACGAAAGCATGGGTGGAGAAGTTGGACATCTATTTACAGCTGAAGAAAGTTCCTGAAGTAGAAGCCATCAAGATTTCGGCACTGAATTTTTAGGGAGAAGCCCACAACTGGTGGTTTCATGGACTTTCTACATTGGGGCACAACAATGTGTCCACTTATGTTGAGTTCACTAGGAGACTAGTGGAGATATTTGATCGGAAATATCTGGAGGCCCCTTTCATAAGCTTGGAAAAGCTTAAACAGACAGGAGATGATGAGGCCTATATCTCTAAATTCCTGAGGTTATCTGTAATGGTTCTTGATCTTTCAATAGCCAGGAGAGTCTATATGTTCATTGATGGCCTGCAAGAACCTTTGCATGGGTTGGTTAAGTCTACCAAGCCCATCACTCTGCATGAGTCCATTGAAAGAACTAGAGATCTCCAAGATGCCTTGCCAAGGGAAAACACAACCTTCCCAAGCAAAGCCACTCACTCTTCCAAGGGAAAATAGGGGAAAGCTGCTCCACCCAAGGAAAGATCACTGAAGAATCTTCTTGACAATGATCTCTCAAGGGAGTTGAGGAAGAAGAAATTATGTTTCACTTGTCAAGAGCCATGGGTATCGGGACATAGATGTGCTGCTGGAAGAGCACACTATATTGAAGTCTTCTCTGATTATGAAGAGGAAGAGGGAAATGATGGACCTACGAGAGGTCACAGTGTTGGTGATGATGAGGAGGAGGATCCATCATCATCCAGAGAAGAAGAAGGAGCATTTTCTCCAACCAGTGGGACTCTTGCTTCTTTGAGAGGAGTGCCCAAGTATTTGACTCTTAGAGTGCAAGGTTCAGTTATGAACCAAAGAGTATCTATTCTGATTGACAGTGGGGCAACCCACAACTTTAATGATGCTCACTATTATGTATATTTTGTTAATTTTTAGTTCGATATAGTTATATTAGGTTTTATTAAGTGAAAGGGCATGATCAAAGATCATGCCTCTTCACCAAGGGACAACATGAGGCTATATTTAAAGCCTCGGTGATTCCCCATTGTAATCATATCTCATATCTCATATTTTATCAATAATAATACTTATTCAAGTTTACCAGAGTTTTTACACTCCATTGGTGTCAGAGCCATTGCTCTTCGGGATCTATATGATAACTCAAAATTAAGGAATTAAAGGAAATTCCAAAATTGTAGATTTTTACCAAATCCCCTTTGCTCTCTCAGCCCCCCTCTACCTTCGCTCACCAACCCAATTCCCACACGTAAAAAAATAAATAAATAAATAATTTTTTTTTAACAACCCTACAAATCCCCCCTCACTCTTGGCCTTACGTTCCTCATTCCCTCCCCATACCGTACTCACCTCACCCTTCGTGGTCCCCAAAACCCTACTGTTACAGGTCAAAATACCTCCTCATCAGCTCAGAGGGGAAGACAAATATGGAAGGGTACAAAGACCTAAGTTAAACCTATTTTTGCCAGGGTAACGCCTATGTAGAACAGAACAAGAGCGTTATAACGCAGGCAAGCAGTGCATTGGCCGCGTTAGTGGCTAGGGCAACGCTCTGTTTACACTGAAGGGAAGCGTTACCCGTGTTTTAAGTTTGAATTGGGAAAAGAGCGCGGAGAATGATTTGAATCTCCAACTTTCCCTCACAAAGGAGTCAGTTCACAAAGGAAACTGCAGAAGCACCAGTTCATTATTGGTCATTTCCATAGAAGACTGAACTCCAAAAGAGGCAAAAGCATTGAGATCAAAGAAACATCTAAGTTTTTTCCATTCCAAACTAGTGGAAAGAGAAGGGCAACAATGGCCTTGTCTCTCTCCTATAAGAAGGAGCTAAAGGCTCTTAATTGAAGGTCGAAGGATTGCTCAAGGTTCTTGCATACTTGTGGAATAGAGAATAGTGTGACATTGTGAAGGCCAAGAGTCAAAGAGGTTCCTAGAGAGCTTGTTGACTTGGACTTCTTCACTTGAGAGATAAGAGAGATTGGGAGACTGAGGAGGGCTTGGTACAACCGGTGGTTGTAATCCTCCTTCTTTCAAAATCAATAGAACTGTGTTCGTTTTGTCCATTCAATGCTTAATGTTATCATTGTTGTTTCAATATTTACATAGTATGATATGAATGGCTCAGATGTGTATAATCTAGATGTTTGTAGTATATTGATTTAATTGATAGGATACTTGTTATATTAGAAATTACGCGGGTGCTTTGACTGATTGCAGGTCTCAGATTTGGAGCCGGCAAAGAAGGACTCTTACTTTGCTGCACAGCGCTCTCCAAGGGATTCCAAGACTGTCAAAGAGGTAATTCTTTATTATATTCCTTCAATTTATTTCAAGCTAATATGAACATGCTCATGCCATCTTTGTGAACAACATAGCTAATCTTACTGTCTGCCTCGGGCACCGGAAAGCCCTGAGAGGGATCCTCGAAAACCAACAACCCAAGCAATTTACCCTATAGCAGAATTGGCGACTCCGCTGGGGAGTTCCCCCATAGTTTCCGAACTATTTTTCCCTTCATTTCTTCTCTCCTCTGTTCAGTATCCTTCTGACCATTTTTGATGCCCAGTAGACATACCAAATGCTTGCAGAGTTCAATCCTGTTCCTGTCTGGCCAACTGAAGAGATTTTCCCTGGTTAACGTGGCCTATGCAGTTTATCCAGTGCGTTATAACGCGGTCTATGCTTAAATACAGTGCGTTATAACGCTATATTTTCTCACAGACAGAGCGTTACTCAGCCAAAAACCTTGCTGTTCACTACTGTGACTGTGTTTTAGCTGTAGAATTTTTTGGCCACTAGTACCTTTCACTGACTGAATCCCTGTGCTTGGCTGCTAAGCTGGCATTGATTATTTGTTTCTCTTATTTAGTTAGTGTGCAAAGCATTTACTTTTTAAGAGAGAATTTTTTTATTTATTATTTTTCTGCATCTAGCTGAGTTTATTCTGAAAGTTTTAGTTCACAGACTGTTGAAAGAGATAGATAGAAGTCTGAATCTTAAAAGTTGAGCTGTGTTATTTACATGTTGGTTCATGGATGATTGAAAAAGAAACCTCTCCTTGTAGAAACACTCTTCATTGAAGTTAATATTTAGAGCATGTTTTGCATGGTTTCTTGAGTCAGAGTCTCACTATAATTCATACGTCCATTCCCCCTCCGCAAGACTAATAACAAAGTACACTAAAAACAAAGCGATAATAAAATCAATCTAATTACTCTTTTTTGAGCTCACACAAACAGTAGTTCAGGCTAGGATCTTTGGTTAGGAAAGTGAGAAAACTACCCAAGATCTCAAAACTTGAAAACTAGAGTCATTAACGAGTGAAATCCTGCTGCACTCATATTATCGGGACCGTTCCTTTACCGAAGCTCAGCGCGAGACAACACTTGGGTGCACTAGAAGGTAGCCCGCCTTCGACTGCATCCTGTGGGTGTGTTATATATTGGGGTTCCCTTCGGGGATGTCGAAACTAGATCGGGGATCTAGGTATTCTGCCCATATAGCACACTGTCCTTGACCATGGACCCCCCTGATGATGTCTATGATTTGAGGTATCCTTAGTGGCCATACTTTTAGGGACTTACACAAGGTGACTGGGATGGGCTATCCTGGTACCTGAAACATACGGACCCACTCTATCTTTGGTCTTTAGGAGGGTACTCGTCTTCACGAGAGTGCTTACACCTATCGTCTAAGGTTCGGGCGAAGCTCTAGAGTGACCGTAACTGTACTTTCGACCAACCCTCTCTGTATGCTATTGTGATACTGGATTTCATCACCAGTGAACGGTAGTACTCAGACAGGGCACCCTATTCTGGCTGCTTGCTGATTGATTTTAGAGAGTCTTTTCTTTTTAGTAGGTGTGTGGTTACTGTCATTTGAGACTTTGTAATACATCACATTTTAAAATTTGTTAAAATTAAACCGGTCACCATGGCATCCCATAACCCACGTCATCTGTCTCGACGACAGCAAGGTCTACCTCCTCTCACCCTAGAGGAAATATTGAACCTTGGTGAACCCGGGCCTTCTACGGAAGAGCAGTCTCCTCTGACTAATATTGATTGTCACATAGACCCTTATCAGCCGGAACTCCCGGAGGACCCTTTCACTGAAGGCGTTGTACCTAATTACAATCCTCCGTTCACTGATCCGTTAGGACCTGTGATAGTCCAGAATCCACCACGCCAAGATATGTCTGTGGCCACACCAACATCTATTTCACCACCGGCATCCACAGGGTCGATACCAATGGCAACCATCCCTGGTTCGCCACCATCCTCCCCGCCAGTGGTCAGTTCTATGCCATTACTGGGTAACCCCAGTAGTCAACATATGCCTACCCCCAACCCTATGGTCAACACAACTGTCAGTAGTTTACCGAACCCTTCGGCATATACTCCTACCGTGACCACGTTGGGACCCACGGTAGCTCCTCCAGTGAGCATGAATACTTCAGTACCCTTTAGCAACCCTTTCGGCTGGAACCCTCTGTTGAGTTCAAACCCCCTGGCCACTATACCAGGGGGCAGTGTTATCAGTACATAGGTAGCTGGGACTATTTCTCTTCCTATGCAAACTTTAGGACAAATGGGACAACCCATTGTAAATACTATCCCCTTAAGTGGTTCAAACATAGGTGTAGGATCTATACCGTTGCCAAATTATGCAAGTACTAGTATGCCTCCGGGAAACTCTATTGCATCCGTTTGGACTAACCAACCCCAACCTCCATCTGGAGTGGGAGGGCACTTTTATGCTGGGGGCAACCAACCGTTTGCCCCGCAATACACTATGCCCTATGGACAGCAACCGTATGTTCCTACTCCTCCACCTATGGGGGGTTTTTATCAAAGTCCCACTTACCCTTCTGGTAACACATGGATGGGGGGACCCTATGGTCCAAGTAGTCAGCCCATACTGCCTTGGTTAGACTCGGGGGCAAATCCACAATTGCCTTTCTTGGCAGCTTTGGACATACCCGACATCCATAAGCTGACGAACGACCCCATCAACCACAACTCGCTTTGGCCTCCTATACCGCATAAGATTCCTTTAGATATCTCGAAGTTCGACGGGAAGCATGGGGACGACCCAGCCGCACACATCACTACCTTCCATTTATGGTCCATATCCAACTCCATGGTAGATGATAGTGTCCGACTTCGACTGTTTTCCCGCACCCTTACAGGCAATGCCGCCAAGTGGTACATTGAATTGCCACGCGCCGCCATCAATACATTTGGCGCTTTAGCAACGGAGTTCTTAAAGAACTTCCAACTACCAATTAGAGTGGAAACCGGAACAGAATTTTTAACATCGCTGCGCCAAGACACCGCCACCCACATCTCCAACCATATTCATGAATGGAGACGTAGGAGGAGGCTCGTCAAAGCGCCAATACCGGACCATCTCTTGGCCAATTGGTTTTGCAAGTCTCTTTTACCCCACATCTCTAAAGACATTGGCCTTTCTAGTGCAGTAACAAAATATCAATGTATTCGTCGTGCCCAACACCTGGATTTAATCTATTCACAATCCGGCACGCTTTACGATCTGCTCCCCCATGCCCCTAGTAACCCAAATCCTCCGGCTAGTCAGAAAACCGGAGCTCATGCCGATGGTCTCGTTGGCACGATCTCTGGTGTAGCCACCAATCAGTCTCGGGGGAAAACCTCCCAGGAATCCTCGGCTACCACCACCCCCCACCAAACGACTCCTCTCCCTTCCACTGAGGTAAATTCGGTGCAAACCTCACAAAAACCTAGCGGGAAAAATAGGAAGAATAAGAAGAAAACATCTTCTTCGGAAGAGCAGTCTGATAATCATAATAACTCTAATCAGAAAAATGCTGCTAGAAATGAAAAAGGAAAGGATAAACCCATGAAATTTCCTTGTAAAATATGTGCGGAGGACCACTTGACATACAAATGTCCTCGGTTGCAGGAATGCACCGATTTTATTGCTAACAAGGATTCTGGGAGAACACCTGTCGTTCTTCACAATCCTTTCCCCAATCAACAGCAGCAACATCAACATATGGTTGACAACCTGCCACAACCCCATCAACGGGGCAATGGTGGTTCATGTCCTTCCGGCGAAGGACCATCTGCCATTTATGGCATCGAGAGTGTTGACCTTCAAACTCGCGCCAAGCTTTATGGAAATCCTACCATAGATGCTCAGGAACCTGGAACTAGTTCCAATCCGCCGCCGCCCAACGATTTACATATCGAAAGGCCTACTGTTGAACCTGTAATTCGTCCCCCCAAAGGGACACTTCGACGCATGACTCATAATACCTCTGCACGTGCAGCCCAAAACTACAATATTGTAGAAGATTTGGCGCAGGCACCGTCAGCTATGTCTGCACTTGAAGTATTACAACCTGTCTAGCACAAAGCAAAGCCTTGCTTTCGGCCATTGGTGGAATAGACCCCCAGGATTCCACGCTAGCAATCTTTGATATGGAAAAGGCTAAACCTCGCCTCTCACATCAACTCGCATTCCAGGTGCAGGTTGTGTCAAAAGGGAGACCCATCCATCGCACTGTCATAGACGAAGGTGCTTCGACCTGCGTTATGTCACAAGCTTGCTGGCTCGCTTTAGGTTCTCCCACTCTAACCCTGCCGTCGAATTCCCTCAAAGCTTTTGATGGCCACAAGTCCCTCCCAAAAGGATACCTTGCTAGCTTTCCTGTCACTCTGAGTGGGAAAACGGTAAATGTGGACGTTGAAGTTGTAGATCGTCATCTCGACTATAATCTATTGCTCGGTCGCAGTTGGTCTTATGCCATGACTACCATTGTTTCTTCGGTCTTCCGACTCATCCTATTTCCATTGGATGGGAAAATAGTCAAAGTGGATCAGTTATCCTTCTGCACCCCTGATTATTCCACGTTACCAAGTAGAACGGTACCCCTAATAGGAGGCTTTACTGACTCTGACGTCAGTATCGGTACAGGTCTTCTGAAGGTATCTTCCCTACTAGGTTGTTTTCCTCTACCGCCACCGCAGATCCCAAACATGGTTGCAATGATATCCACCTTTTCGGATGGCTCTATCGACCCATGGATCATCCCGGCACCTTCAGATATTGACTCCTATGGAGATCAGATGCCGCTTTCGCTGGCCAAGATGGCTTATCAAGCCATCCAGACCGCATTTGAACCCTCCACTGATATGGTTTCGACCACAGGTACAAACCTCCCTCCCATCACATTTCTCTCTAAGGATCTCCTCAATGAAGTTTGGCCTACAGACGAAGCTATTTGAGAGATCATGTCATTAGAAGAACGACCTTAGGGAGAGCTTCACCATCGTGCTTCGACGATTGACTCGGAGGCGATGAAAACTGAAATCCCATCTTTTGACCCACCTAATATGGTTCCCTCCGCTTACACGACTGTTCAAACTATCGAGTTAAAAGAGAACATGGGCAATCTTTCTAAGAAAATGCTCATTGATATCTCGGTCAAAATGGGTATCGTGGAAAATATTCAGATTGGAGAAGATTGCAATCCTGAGGAAATTGCATGCTTCACATCCATTTTCAAAGAATTCCGCGATGTGTTTGCTTGGTCTCACAAGAAAATTCCCGACGTAGATCCTTCTATTGACGAGAAAGAGATCAAAAAATTTCGAGCATTCTTTTTATGGTATTTTTCTTGCTCGTTAATCCGAAAAACCTCGAGTCTTCTTCTTCGGGCTCGTTAAACTTACACGAAGAAGCATCGAGCGTTCTTTTTTGGTCTTTTCTTGCTCGTTAATCCGAAAAACCTCGAGTTCTCTTCTTCAGACTCGTTAAACTTATACGAAGTTGGCATCGAGCGTTCTTTTTTGGTCTTTTCTTGCTCGTTAATCTGAAAAACCTCGAGTTCTCTTCTTCAGGCTCGTTAAACTTATACGAAGTTGGCATTGAGCGTTCTTTTTTGGTCTTTTCTTGCTCGTTAATCCGAAAAACCAAGAGTTTTCTTCTTCAGACTCGTTAAAACTATGGAGAAGTACTGAGCATTATTTTTAGGAATCTTTTTCTCGCTCATAAAACCGAAAAAATCCCGAGTCACCTTTGTCAGGCTCGTTAAAATATTGAGACAGAGAACAAGGAGCCATTCTTTTCCTCTTTTTCAAAGCTCTTTAAACAGAAAAAGTAAATCGAGTTTTCTCCGCGTGACTCATTAAAATTTCACGAAGGTACCGAGTTTTTCTTTGTTGGACTCGTTAAAATTTCACAAAGAATATTGAGTTTACTTCGTCTCCTCGTACTCATAACAAAATGAGGTAGACGTCCATTGAACATAGATTTCTCACTTTTTCGGATTCGATGGACTAACTTACGGAAAATGAACTGTTTCGGGCTTACTATTATCCCTTTGCCGTGCCCGGTTATCAAGAAATGACAAAGGTACCCCAATGGAGTCGTCTTTTACGACATTTTTCAGACTCTCTAAACATGAAAAATTCACCGAGTTTACTCGTCTGGACTCGTTAAACCTAATCAGACAGGACATGGAGTTGTCTTTTATGACATTTTTCAGACTCTCTAAACATGAAAAATTCACCGAGTTTTCTCATCTGGACTCGTTAAATCTAATCAGATGGGGCACAAAGTTGTCTTTCCTGACATTTTTCAGACTCTCTAAACATGAAAAATTCACTGAGTTTACTCATCTGGACTCGTTAAACTTAATCAGATGGGGGAAAATTTGGACAAAATGAATACTACCTCTGTTACATTTCCAAAAAAGGTCGATTTGGCAACAAAATTCTTGAACATGGCACTTCCCAGAAAACTCTTTTGTAGTTAGTCGAACCCTACCATCTATGAGTATTAGCCTCCATTTCCCAGTGTCCCTGCACCAGTAAAATCCTAACACACTCTTTGGTGTTCATCACGCTTCAGCTACCTAGTACCCTGCTAGAGTGCCTTCTATTGTTCAAGCAGATCTCGTTATCTACTGCTCCTGCTATCAACCAAACCACTCATTATGCCAGAAATTATTTGTCGTCTGACGTTCCCATTTACTCTTCATTATCTCAAATCATAAACAAAATCAGTTGGTTTCCGTTTCATGTTGAATGATGTAGGACGCCTCAGTGCCTACCTTTCAACAGATCACTTCCTATCGACTTCAACACCTTATCTAGGAAGTTGATCCAGAAACCCATCAGTACCCGGATACTTGTAGACATCAGTGGCAGGTAGTCTTGTGTTTGATCAAGGGTCTTCATCATTGGCTCTTGGTCGAATGATTCTATGAGTGTTCGACTTCAACTCCTTTTATTCACACTCGCTAGATTGTACTGGGCATCTTAGGGACCATCATCATTATCGGTGGCCACCTTCGCGTCTGTTAACAGTTTTCATTATCGACTGGTAATCAGACGATTTCTCACATGTTCGACGACAACTCCTTCATTCACATGTTGAGAAATATGCAATTTAAGTGAATCGGCGGTCAAGACCTCGGGGCAAAGGCTACATCATTAAAGTTGTGTTTCCTTCCCCAAGTTGCGATATTGTTTATGGAGACAGCTTCTTCAGCCTGATCCTGTTATGACAGAAACTTCCACATTGTGCCTATTGGTGGACAGATTCTTCATATCTCTATTCTAGAGAAATCATGTTGTTTAAGCTACTGAGCATGGGACATGCCCAACTCTAGGCAAATACTATATTTTCTGACATATGTTGTTGTTTCAGGTTTTCCTCAGTCTTTCAATCTCTCTCTATCTCTACAAATTATAAAGTATTTCGGCCATCATCTTCATCTCTGACCTCACACTTTAGGGGGCATCTGTTACAGGTCAAAATACCTCCTCATCAGCTCAGAGGGGAAGACAAATATGGAAGAAGTACAAAGACCTAAGTTAAACCTATTTCTGCCAGGGTAACGCCTATGAATAACAGAACAAGTGCGTTATAACGCAGGCAAGCAGTGCATTGGCCGCGTTAGTGACTAGGGCAACGCTCTGTTTACACTGAAGGGAAGCGTTACCCGTGTTTTAAGTTTGAATTGGGAAAAGAGCGCGGAGAATGATTTGAATCTCCGAATTTCCCTCACAAAGGAGTCAGTTCACAAAGGAAACTGTAGAAGCACCAGTTCATTATTGGTCATTGCCATAGAAGACTGAACTCCAAAAGAGGCAAAAGCATAGAGATCAAAGAAACATCTAAGTTTTTTCCATTCCAAACTAGTGGAAAGAGAAGGGCAACAATGGACTTCTCCCTCTCCTATAAGAAGGAGCTGAAGGCTCTTAATTGAAGGTCGAAGGATTGCTCAAGGATTCTTGCATACTTGTGGAATAGAGAATAGTGTGACATTGTGAAGGCCAAGAGTCAAAGAGGTTCCTAGAGAGCTTGTTGACTTGGACTTCTTCACTTGAGAGATAAGAGAGATTGGGAGACTGAGGAGGGCTTGGTACAACCGGTGGTTGTAATCCTCCTTCTTTCAAAATCAATAGAACTGTGTTCGTTTTGTCCATTCAATGCTTAATGTTATCATTGTTGTTTCAATATTTACATAGTATGATATGAATGGCTCAGATGTGTATAATCTAGATGTTTGTAGTATATTGATTTAATTGATAGGATACTTGTTATATTAGAAATTACGCGGGTGATTTGACTGATTGCAGGTCTTAGATTTGGAGCCGGCGAAGAAGGACTCTTACTTTGCTGCACAACGCTCTCCAAGGGATTCCAAGACTGTCAAAGAGGTAATTCTCTATTGTATTCCTTCAAGTTATTTCAAGCTAATATGAACATGCTCATGCCATCTTTGTGAACAGCATAGCTAATCTTACTGTCTGCCTCGGGCACCGGAAAGCCCTGAGAGGGATCCTCGAAAACCAACAACCCAAGAAATTTACCCTATAGCAGAGGCATAGGGGGGAAGGGAGAGAGTGGGAGAGGTGGGGAGGAAGGGGGATGGACAGAAGCGGAGAAGGAGGTGGAGGGATGGAGGGAGGGATATGGAGGGAGATGGAGAGGGGGAGAGGGAGCCATAGAGAGAGAGAGAGAGAGAGGTGGAGGGAGAGGAGGGGATGGGTGTGGGGGAGGGGGAGGTGGAGGGAGAGAGAGAGAGAGAGTGGGGGAGGGAGGGGGAGAGAGGGGGAAGGAGGTGGAGATAGGGGAGTGGGAGGGGGAGGAGGGGTGAGAGAGAGAGAGGTGTAGGGAGAGAGAGGGGGGAAGGGGGAGGGGAGAGAGAGGGAGAGAGGGTGAGTTGGAGGGGGAGGGTGGAGGGAGGAAGGGAGGTGGAGGTGGAGGGAGGGATGATAGGGATGTGGAGATAGAGAGAGGGAGAGGGAGGTGGAGAGAGGGGGAGAGAGTGGGAGTGGGAGGGGGAGGTTGAGGGAGGGATGGAGAAAGAGAGATATACGATGAGGGGAAGGCGAAGGTGGAGGCATAGGGGGGAAGGGAGAGAGTGGGAGAGGGGGAGGGAGGAATGGATGTGGATAGAAGGGGAGAGGGAGGTTGAGGGATGGAGGGAGGGATATGGATGGTGATGGATAGGTGGAGAGGGAGCCATAGGGAGAGGGAGAGAGAGAGGTGAAGGCAGAGGAGGGGAGGGTTGTGGGGGAGGGGGAGGTGGAGGGTTAGAGGGAGGAAGGGAGATGAAAAGGGAGGGAGGAACGAAGGGAGAAAGAGAGGGATATGAGACATAGAGGGGGGGAGGAGAGGGAGAGGGGGATGGGGAGGCAGAGGTGGAGGAGGTAGGGAGTTAGGTGGAGGGACATCGAGAGAGGGGGAGTGGGAGTGGGGAGGAGAGAGAGAGAGAGAAAGAGAGAGAGGAGGTGGAGAGAGAGAGGTGGGAGGGAGACATGCAGAGAGAGAGAGAGAGAGAGAGAGAGAGAGATGGTGGGGGCAGAGGTGGAGGAGGGAGGTGGAGGGAGGTGGAGAGAGGTGGAGTGGGAGTGGGGAGGAGAGAGAGAGAGAGAGAGAGGGAGAGAGGTGGAGGGGGAGGTGGAGAGAGAGAGAGGGGGGGGGGATACAGGAGGAGGGAGGGGGAATGGGAGAGAGAGAGAGAGAGAGAGAGAGAGAGAGAGAGAGAGAGGGTGAGCGGGATGGGGAGGCGAAGTCGGCGGCAGGGGGAGGGAGAGAGAGGGAGAGGGGGAGGGAGGAAGGGAGGTGGAGGGAGGTGTTGGGGTCCTGTGATTTGGCTGATTGGAAAACCAATGACAAGGCAGCATTGAAACCAAGCTTTAGAGCTCTAGGATCTAGGCCTCCTAGTCTCAGAGAGGGATCTCTCAATGTGTTTGTAAGGACATGTCTTGTTTACTTTGAAGGGTTTATTTTAGGCTAGTTATTAGGTACAAGTTTGTTTGTTTGTTGTTTGGACATAGATGATATAGGAAACATAGATAAAGTGTGGAAATCTACAAGACATTGGGAAATGGAGTCATGTGGAAGTCTAAATAGTTTCGATTGATGAATTTGGGGAACCAAAGGGAAAATCTAACTTAGTCAATGGATTTGTGGGATCATAAAGGGGGGATGAGATGACCATCAAGTATTTGGAAGGAAAAGTAGAGCTTTAAGGGCTGTTAAGACTCCTTAATCATGTATACTTTTCAATGAAGGGACTTGCAACATTATCTAAACATAAAGGAATATTCAATAGCCAGGGCTAACCATGAATCCTACCAACATACTTTATGCAGATAACATAAACTAGACAGACTTTTAAGTAAGACAAAGAAGGAGAGGAACACTCTATTTCTTCTAATTGTTTCACTTAAAGGAGTTAGAAAACATATAAGAAACACAACTAATTGCATTCATAAAAGGGGGAACACCCAAACATCTAAGACTGCAATTTAAAGGACCTTCAAATATGACTATCTTAGCAAGAAACAAAGGGTAAGATAAGAACAAATCTTCTCTTCCAAACTGCAGACAATAGCGTTTGAAGGATGTTTTCAGAAATAGCTTTCAAGAGGCAGCAAGCAGGTAGGGCAAACCATAATTCAACCTTGACACCAACTATTTGAACTATTCTGAAATGAAAAAGCTTAAGGGTTTAAAATTAGTCAAGCTACTCAATAAAATCTTCAGCAGATGAAAGCATAAAGGCAGTGAAGAGTAAACAGGCCTAAGGTTCTTCTAGAAGACATTTATTAGCCTAAGCTTTTTACTCTAATGCAAGCAAAGCATAATGGAACAAATAAAAAAACAGGAAATAACATTAACAAATAGAGAGTACTTCACCAAAACCAGGATCAAGGATCCAATGATCTAGCCTCCTTCATCAACAGAAAAGCAAAGACATCCACACTTCTTCAAAACATCAATCCTTCTTCAAAGCAGTAGTCTATGTATTACTTCAGAATTCATCAAATGCCAACCTTTACAATGAGAGTTCGAATAGGATTTATAGGTGAATGGGGAGGAGAGGTGATAGAGATGGTCTTAATGGCTAATTAAAACAGAGGAGGAAAGCATTTGAATGCCCATTCTGTGTCATAAATATTACATTAATTTCTTACCCATTCTAGTAGTTATTGTAGACTTTGAGGCCTAATTGTCACGCTGGTAATAACTCCAAAGAGTCTATTTACGGAGAAGTCTTCTTGCTGCTGCAGTCCTATATTCTCTTCTGGTACAAGTAAAGTGGACAATATGGGTTTTGAGACCACCCATACCTTTACAATAACTGCCTTAACAGTTTAAAGAGGTTCCGTCAGCATAATAACTGTTAAGGTGTCTTTAGTCCTAGGAGGAGTAAATAGCTTCACTGATGTGTCATTCGAAGCTCTCCTTTGCTGATTTGTTCGTATTTTTCATTTAACACTGATTTGGCTTCAACTTTGTTTTTTATGTAACACTGATTTGGCTTCAACTTTGGCTTCAACTTTGTTTGGCTTCAACTTTTTATCTGCGAGTTAAGATTTTAATCTTCTAAGTTGGACCCTTAACCTTTATTCTTTTGTTGATCTTTCTTTAATCTTCATTGATCTTCACTTTATCTCTTTTGTGTACAGGTGGCTGGGATTCTGCACTGGGGTTTTTTCCTTCACGAGTGTTCATGAGACATTGATAAAACATTAATAATCAACCCGTGAATCCATTTTTTTCATTGTTTCGGCCTCAAGATCGTCATCCTTGGCTTCTGCCACTGGTATATGGCTGTGGGAGGGCCTGCAACTTAAGGCCGCCATTAAACCTCCACACAACAATAAATCATTACGAAAATCCTGCGTTTCGTGGTTTGACTTCTTCAGAAGGCTCAGCGAGGGGTTATGGAGCAGTGTGGAGGAGGTTGCATGTAATGGGGATGTTCTATGGTGAAGAGCAAAGAACCAAGGTTTAAACAAAGTTTTAGCACGAAGAGATGTAATGGAGGTTTGGCGGAAAACCGGAGGCGGTTTTCACGTGGCCAGAAGGTGGTAAGCGGTAATGGGCTAGGGGAATGCGATACGGGTTGGAGGACGACACGTGTCCTATCAAAACCACCCATTTCACGTGCAAGATGCACCGCGGGAAGGTTTCGCGAGGATGGGTGCGAAAACAGTTCTGGACCATCAAATCTGGGAGATCAACGGCTGAGATCAAACGCGAAGGGAGAAAATATGAGCAGGTGGGAAATAGGTGGGACCCAGTGCTGGCGTCAACTACTTTGTCGCGGAGTGAAATGATCAATGCGTGGGGTGAAAATTGGTTGGGTGGAGTTAAATGTGAGGATCAATGGGAGCCATTGGATCGGGGAAATGGACAACTGTGATTGAATTGGGGCCACACACATCGGAGATCCAGACAGACAGGAGGAGGAAATGTGGAGGGAGCGATTGCAAAAATGTGATGAAGCGAGGACCATAAGATCTGGGAGAGATCAATGGCCAGGATTCCATCAGCGGGGGATGATCATCGACAGAGAGGAGAAGGCAGAAGGGAAAATTGAGATGGCCTATGGAGCGTGGACTGTCGGATGGAAGCAGATCGACGATGGAGATTTCATTGGCAGAGGATGGAAGTGGGAATGGGAATCGCTGAAGTGCGATGCCCCGACGGAGCGAGGATCGTCAGATCTTAAACAGGATCAACGGTGGAGATTATGTCAGGGGATCAGTCATCGGTGGAGAAAAGGAGTGTGGGCGTGACCCTTTGTGGTTTGCGATGGAGCGTGGACCGTCCAATCTAAAATGAGATCAACGACAGAGATTTACTTGGGGGATCATCCATTGGCAAAATAAAATACAAGGGGAAAGAGGAAAAGGGGAACTGCGATGGCCGATAGCCGATGGGCTTAGCGCTTGTTCAGAGAGCGCGGTCGCATGGTGGAAATGGGGTTAGATTTTAAGCGAAAGGGGCTTAAGGCTTGATGTTTGAAAAGGAGCGAAAAAGGCTAAGAAATGAGGTTTTTTAAACTTTTTTAGGGGTTTTGATAAGGAGTAAAAAGAGTTTCAAGACTAGAAAAAGATGATTTATAAGGTCTTAAGGGGTTTTGAAGGAAATAAAGGGTAAATGAAGGTCATAGAGGGGAAAAAGGGGCATTGGTGGAAATGGAGGCTTCAAACAGTCTTTTTGAATCAACAGGGCTTCTTTGAGGATTTTAAGTGAAGTTCATTAGTGGAATGAATCTTTTTGGATAATGAACAGAGTGATATTTCAAAAACTCACAAGTTTTTCACAAAAGATTTTTTTTTGGAAATCTAGGGAGTAATATAGCCATCATTAGGTATAGCATAATTATAGATGGCTAACAGTGGCTCCACTTGGGGAGGAAAAATTGGTCTTTAGGTGTCCAGAACCTCAGTTTATCAATCTCTGGCTTTCAGCAGACCAGTGCCTCATCCATTGGGCAGAATTTCTTTGTTTTCTTGTTGATTTTCTTTGCATTTTGACAATTCTTCAATGACCTGTAGCATGAAAACTCTTTAAGACAACACCTCTACCTACCCAAAACTAATTTTCCTAGCATTTTTTCTTCTCTTGAATGCACTTGGACTGGCATATCTTTTACATATTATTTTTGAAAACAGAAAGATAAAACTATCTAACGCTACCCTTGTTTCTTCCAAGAATCCAGATTAAACATTTGGACTCAAAAACTTCTCTACCTAATCTACTATCTGTCAAGATTAAGCTGTTTGACAGATATGCATTCTCTACATTCTAAAACAGAAATTAAAAAACAGAAAAACTAGGATTAAATAGTCTGATTTTATGTAGTGTCTATGGCATAAGAAACCAGGTGCACATAGACTTTTATTTGTAGAAAATTAAAAAAAAACTAGGAAGACTTGAGATCTGAGAATAGTAAGCATCCTTCCCTTCTTTTCAGCTCTGATTTTGATCCTTTTGAGTTATCCTCTTCTTCTTTTCCTGGTTCAAGTTTTTAGCATATTAGAACCATTCTTATTTGTATCTTTGGCTCAGGTTTTGATCTTATCTGAGCCATTCTTCATCAAAATTACAGGTTCAGGATATAAGCTTGTTTGAACCTCTGTTTTTATATTCTAATCTAGTCTACTGATAAGCCAAGATTAAATTGTTTGGAAAATATTTTTCATTAAATTATCAGCAGTAAATTGAAATCTATCTAGTCATGATTAGGTTGTATGACTAAATAGCAGTGCTCTTTCAAGTAGTGGCATTTAGGCTTGCACACTTTCAGATTTTTCTCTTTTTTGGTATGGGGCTATACCTTTCCTCTTTTCATCTACCCTCTTTTCTCTTTTCTATTGTTTTTTGTATTTTTTCATTTTTCTCATGCAATGGTATGTACAATGGATGAAAAACTCTTAAACTAAGATTCTTGACAGAAATAGTGTTTGATCATCTTGCCATTGACAAGACCTCCAAATACCTCTTCTCCATTTAGTTCCTGTAGAAAAAATGCATTGTGGCCCCTTATGGAATGAATAATGTAGGGCCCCTTCCATAGATTTCAAATTTACCATGTTTCCCTTTCTCTTCCCTTATGGAATCCCATTTTAGAACTACATTTCCAACTTGGAATTCATTTTCTTTGGTCCTTCTATCAAATAATTTCTTGATTCCTTCTTGGACTACTTGTGTCCTTTTATATACTTCCTCTCTTGACTGTTGCAAATGAATGGTCTGATTGATCCTCCTTTGCATATCATTTTCTTCAGCTTGGACCTCTTGAAGGAGTTTCATGACTAGAACTCCCAGGGATGTTGGGAATATTGCATCCATGACGTAAGCCAACTGATAGGGAGACATGCCGATGGAACTTTTAGTAGTCAATCTGTTAGCCCATAAGGCATGGACAAGCTTACTATGCTAAGATTTCTGGTTTTGTTCCAACAATTTTTTGATGATATTAACAAGGCTTTTGTTGGAGGATTCAGCTAGACCATTTCCTTGCGGGTAGTAGGCAGTAGAATGGCCTAATGTGATCTGATATTTATGGCAGAAATCTACCATCCTCTTAGACTTGAAGGCAGCAACATTGTATATGATTGTTTTCTTAGGACAACCAAATCTAGATAGTATGTTGGTTTCAAGGAATTTGATGATGACAAAGTCAATAGAATTCCTAGTGGGTATGGCCTCTATCTATTTGGTAAAATAATTAGTGGTCGTGAGGATCCATTTGTCTTGGGCTGAGGATGATGGGTGAATTTTCCCAATGAAGTCCAAACCCCATTGTTGAAAGGGATCCTCAACACTGATAGGTTGCAAAGGTAGTGGTAATATTTTTCTCCTGCCGTCAAAGATTTGGCACTTGTGGCAGGACATGACTAACTTATGGGTGTCTGGGAAGAGGGTAGGCCAATAGTATCCAGACCTGAGGATCTTGTTTGCTGTGGTCTTCCAGTTAATATTTCCTCCACATTCTCCCTCGTGTAGCTCATGCATGATTTTTCCTGCATCAACCTCAAGTAAACATTTAAGTAAAATCCCCACAACATTTTTCCAACACAAAAATCCATCTAATATATAATAATTTAAATCCTTCTATTTGACAAATCTAGCTTTTCTTTTTGACAAAGAAGGAGGAGCATTTAGATAAAGCAACACATAAATGATGTCAGCATACCAAGGAGAGTTCATGAATGTTTCTTCGATGTATGGTGTTGTGCATTCTTCTATCTCTTCCAAAGCAGCAACCATTTTCATATCTAAATCTTGGAAGTTTGACTTATCCATGAGTTTTGCTAATCCCTGCCCTTTGATGAGTTTGGTGGACCTGATCTCTAATTCATATTCTAGAATAGTGGCAATCCATTTTCCCTTTTTACCATCAGGGTCCTGACTTAGAATATCTTTCACTACAGTGTGTGGCACAAAGGTAATGATATGTGAATGTAAAATGTACACTCTAAAGTATTTTAATGCTTTTATCAGTGTTAAGGCTTGATTCTTCATGATATTATATTTGAGTGAAGCATCTCTCAAAGCCCTATTGAAGAAGGATATTGGTTGTTCCTGCCCCATGCTATTATTTTGCAATAATACTGCAGCTATGGTATGTTCAGATGCAAAAGAGAAGATATAGAAATATTTGGTGAAATCAAGACTAATGAGAATCGGTGTTTGAGTGAGGGCTTGTTTTACCAGTTCAAATGATTATTTAGCTTGCATTGTCCATTTAACACCTACTTATTTCCTAAGAATATTAGTGATATTTCTTAATAGCTCAGCAAGGTTAGGGATGAACCTCCTTAAAAAATTTATCTTCCCAATGAAATATTGCAATTATTTGAGGTTTCTTGGGTGGCTGATATTCAATATGCCATCAATCCTTTTAGGTTCTACTTTGATCCCTTCTTTAGATATTATGTGACCAAGAAGCTTTCCTTCTTGGAGGCCAAAGAGTGTCTTTCTGGGGTTCAAAGACAAGCCAAACCTTCTACATTTCTCGAAATTTTTTCTTAAATGGATCAAATGTTCTTCATCAGTTTTGGAGAAAACAGTAATATCATCAAGGTAAATGATTATAAAATAGCCTATGTCTTCTGAGAAGGCTATGTCCATAGCTCTCTAGAAGGTGGCCCCTGCATTCATTAAACCAAATGGCATTTTGACATACATGAATGTCCCCCAAGGTGTAGTAAAAGCAGTTTTATGTTGATCACTTGGGAGTAATAATACCTGATTGTAACCTAAGAACCCATCCAACAATGATATTCGTTTAGACCCAACCACCTTTTGGAGTATGTGATCCATCTTCAGCAAGGGGTAATTATCTTTCAGGGAGGCTCTATTTAGATTCCTAAATTCAATACACAACTTGATTTCCCCTGTCTTCTTCCTAACAGATACTAGGTTGGAAACCCATTCTGAATATTTGAGAGGAACTATGATCCTGGCGTCATTCATTTTCCTAATCTCTTTCTCTACTGAAGGTAATAAAACAGGTTTTATCCTTCTTAGTTTCTATTTGAAAGGCTTGTAACTTTCCTTAAGAGGGATTTTATGTTGGATGATGCTAGTATCATAAGATTTCAGATTTTTGTAGTCCCATGCAAACACATCTACGAATTCTTTGAAAAGTGCTATGTACTGCTATTTGACATGAGCTGGGAGGGTGCTATACAGCTTGATTATTTTGGGTTTAGTGGGGCTGCCTATGTTATGTTCCTCAACATTAGTTTCCATAGGCTCTATTTTCGGTTCTTTGGCCATGTCGTTGAAATCGAATAACTGTTCTAATGGTGTAAGGCCTTTTGGTATAGTATCACCTTTACATTGTAAAAATTCAAGGTCCTTTTGGTCTGGGTTGTCAAATAAATCTGCTTTAAAAAGGTGCTCAAACTGATTTATATTAGCAGAAAGGGAGGGCTCTGTTTCAGGGGTTTGTTCCTCATTGCAACAATATTTTTCATGGTTGGAACTTGGTGTTGCTGTGGAAAATTCATTCCTTGATTGCGAGAAATCATTTATGTGTTTATCATTTTCAAACACTTGCCAATAATATTCATTGTTAGGCACTGTTGCTCTATTTTTCACCTTTATATTGAATTTTTCATTTATCTGTGGTATTTGGAAATTGCTGGCAGCAAAGGCAAGTTCATTAGCTAGATGATTTTGAGCTCTTGGTATGAAAATGAGTTCATATTTTTCAAAGGTTTTAAGGAGATCAAGGGCAGAATTTCTATATTCTCCGAGTCTAGGGTTTTTGGCTGAATATTCCCCTTTGATTTGTTTGATGATTAACTCAGAATCCCCTTAGACTGATATCCTCTTAACCTCTAAGTCTTTGAGAAAATGTAAGTCGAGGATGAAGGCTTCGTATTCTGAAATTTTATTTGTGCATGGGAAATCTAGTTTATAGGAGTATCCCTTGTTGGTGTTATGTATCCATACACCAGCTCCTGAAATGGCCTGGCTACAAGAGCCATCAAAACTCATTTTCCAAAGTGTTTCTATCCCATTCTCTTTTTCTTTTTGCTGCCCAAGGCTGCTGATATTTGGGGCATTTTGTGGTTGAGTAAGAGGCAAATTTAAATGTTCTGGTGCACTAATTTCTTGCTTATTTTCTTTTTCTTGTTGGGCGATTTCATATTCGTTGAATAAGATAAAGGAATCTAAGTATAAATGTATGGAATAGACAGGAGTGTTGTTGGATTTGTCTTTGCTACTCACCATGTATTTCATGAGGGATTCCCTATATAATCTTCTAGTTTGACTAAACACTGGTATGGTGGCATAGGAAATATCCATTTGAAGGCTCCCCTGAATTTTGGTTGCCCATGATCTAGAAAAAAGCATGCCATATTTTGAGGGAATGTAAACCACCACTATATCCATCATTATGCTTTTAGCAGGAATTTGTGACAGGTTAACATACAAATCTTTGATTAAGCCCAAGCATTTGACACTAGTTGAATCAAAAGAGTATAAGCCTTTATATGGTCTAGTAATTTATAAGCCTAGGCTTTCCATTACTACTTTGGGCATAAGGTTATGTGATGCTTCAGAGTCTAGCTTGGCATTGTGTAGGATCTTATCATGTATGTTTAGACTAACATAAAAGGGAGGGACAATCCCTTCTTGGTATTTTCCTTCAATTTAAGGACCAAACAACAGTTCTTGTTTGTCATCCATCAAGTTTAAAGTATCAGCATCGATGTTTATATTCAGAGCTTTCAAAACTTGATTTTTGTACACTTCCTGAGTTACCAGTTCAACTAGAGGCATGCTAATTTTGATCTTGGAAATTTCACCTTCGAGGCTGAAAGGAAGTGTTGTTTTCAGCATATTCACATCTGTTTTTTCACTTATGTTTCTTTCAGTAATTTTGGCTAGCTGAGTTTTATTAGGACTGTTAATTGGGACTGTTTTGATAGGGCCACTAGCAGAAGTACTAGGGAAAATTTTCGCAACACTTGGTTGGTTATTTTTGTCTCTATTTAGATCAGTTTTCTTGGCTAGGGTGTTGGTATTATTTGCTGATTTTTTAGGCTAATTTTCTGAGGTTTTTCCAACATCAGTATTGGTGTTCTTGTCATTAGAAACTTCTAGGTTCCTTTTTCTTCTGAGATCATATTGTCTGTGAACTTCCATAATTGCATTTTTGAACCCCAACCTATAATCTTCAGACTGTTCATGATTGTGCTTATTTTGTTCTGATGAGAAAAATCCCTGTTCTTCCTCAGTGAGGAAGATATCATCTCCATCATCAGATCCTATCAAGTTCACATGATTTTCTTCTAGCCCAACAGTTTCCCCTTCATTCTCTTTTTCTACATAGTTTTGTTGAAAGGGAGGCCTAATTTGTTGTTCATTTTCTCTATGCCTATCTTGATTGGGATCTCTTTTGATATTTGAATTTCTGTTTCTGTTTTGAGGGTTGGTTTGGTTTTCTCTAGGAGGGGTTATTTCATTTAAATTGATCTTTTCCAGCATTCTTTCCATTACCCTCACTAGGTTGTCGATTTTGGCATCAGATGAAGAATTAGATGCCATAGTTTCATCTTTATATGTGACTCTTTTCTCTATTCTCAACCTAGCTCTCTTCTCAATCAGATTTGCTTCCACACTAAGAGCTCCCTTCTGCATGTCTTCTAAAGTTAAGGGATCCCTTTCTCTCAGCTGATAGGCCATTTCAGGATCAAATACTTCAGGGAATTTGGCCAAAGCTAAGCCTTGTGGAGGTTTCATATCTGGGGGTAGTGCATTATAAACATCAATGAATCTAGATCAATCTTGAACACTTTCCCCGGTGTTTCTATTAAGGTTGTTGTAATCTAAAAGTATTTGGAGAGGGTTATTTTTAATTTTCCATTTGTTAGTGAATGTTTGAAAAAAAGAAGGGAGATCATGTATGCTATGGGGAGTTAGGCCTTTGAACCATTTTTTGGCTTCTCCTCCCAAACTTTGGGCAAAAATTCTCATTTTGATGGTCTCATATTCTATTTCCATATAATCAAAGGCATCGTTCATCTTGTCTACATGCTATTGAGTAGTAGTGGGTTCATTTCCAGTGAAATGGGGAATTTTGGATTGGTAATCATTGGGTAAGGGAACCAAAGGTTGTGGTAACACTAGTGGGGCATACCATGCTGCCATGATAGGAAAAAGTGGGGGATTTACAAGAGGGGAAGTGGGCTGAGCTTGAGTGCTTTGAATAGTGTATGTGTGAACAGGAGTGGAAGAAACACTTGGGCCAGCCAACTGATGATGAGTAGATTTGTTATGGAAGGAGCTGAAATGATGAAGAAGTTGAGAATCAGGTGGAGTAGAAGGTGAAGCTTCTCTGCTAAAGCTCTGTTGCAAATCTGTGGTTTCAAAATCAGCTTGGTTTAAATCACTTTGAGACTTATTTCTAAATAGGTTCTTTGTGTGAGATAAGTCAAAGTGAGGATCTTTCAAGACTGTGAGATTTTCAGGGACAAATCTTGTTCTTGGGATGGTCCTATCAGTAGTTGGTTTTCCAGATCTAGAAGTTTGCCACAAAATCGTTTCTGGATTATCAACTATGGTAGGAGGATTAGGATCTGGATGGGATCTAGTATTGACCCTATGTGAAGCCAGATTTCAGTTTCCAAAATTTAGAGAGGTTGAGGTTTTTAGGACTGCTTTTCAAAATTTTCCTCTTGCAGTGATTTATATAATAGGGGACTATGTTTCTAAACCTCCTCAGCGTTGGTTAACACAATCCTAGAGAAATCTGGAGATCTAGAGGAGTAATAAGCCTACTGGGGCTAGTGGAGTCACCAGGTGGAAATTTTTAGCTTTTCTGAAGGTAAAATGTTTTATGTTCCACCACCAATGATTTATTTGAAAACCAATATGAAATGTTTTGGGTTTTCTAAGTTTTTCATAGTTCTATGGTTGTGAGAGTGTCCTATAACTGATTCAACACTTAGCTAAGGTGGTGAAACAAGCAGAGTCAACTCTATGGCTTACTAGCTGATTTCTTCAAGGTTTGATAAGGGTCTCTTAGAATCCTAAGGGTTACTTAGATTGCCATCGATTCAGACATGCCCTATCATGATCACCATTATGTTGGTAGTGTTTGAAGAAAGCAATAGTTCACTTGAATGAATACTGAGTGTCTAGTTTAGGGAATTTTACTCAAAAAGGTCCTATCGTGATCACAAAAATGTTGGGGTCATGTGATTTGGCTGATTGGCAAACCAAATGACAAGGTAACATCCAAACCAAGCTTTGGAGCTCTAGGATCTAGCCCTCCTAGTCTCAGAGAGGGATCTCTAAATGTGTTTGTAAGGATATGTCTTGTTTGCTTTCAAGGGTTGATTTTAGGCTAGTTATTAAGTAAAATTTTGTTTGTTTCTTGGTTGGACATAGATGATCTAGGTAGCATAGATAGAGTGCGGAAATGTACAAGCCATCGGGCAATGGATTCATGTGGAAGTATAAACAGTTCTGATTAATGAATTTGGGGAACCAAAGGGAAAATATAACTTAGTCAATGGATCTGTGGGATCATATAGGTGGGATGAGATGAACATCAAGAATTTGGAAGGAAAAGTAGAGCTTTAAGGGCTGTTAAGACTCCTTAATCATGTATACTTTTCAACGAAGGGACTTGCAACATTATCTAAACATAAAGAAATGTTTAATAGTCAGGGCTGAACATGAATCCTACCAACATAGTTTATGTAGATAACATAAACTAGACATACTTTTAAGTAAGACAAAGAAGGAGAGGAACACTTTGTTTCTTCTAATTGTTTCACTTAAAGGAGTTAGAAAACATATAAGAAACACAACTAATTGCATTCATAAAAGGAGGAACACCCAGGCATCTAAGAATGCAATTTAAAGGACCTTCAAATATGAATATCTCAGCAAGAAACAGAGGGTAAGATCAAAACAAATCCTCTCTTCCAAACTGCAGACAATAGTGTTTGAAGGATGTTTTCAGAAATAGCTTTCAAGAGGCAACAAGCAGACAGGGAAAACCATAATTCAACCTTGACACCAACTATTTGAACTATTTTGAAATGAACAAGATTAAGGGTTTAAAAGAAGTCAAGCTACTCAATAAAACCTTCAGCAGATGAAAACATAAAGGTAATGAAGAGTAAACAGGCCTAAGGTGCTTCTAGGAGACATTTCTTAGCCTAAGATTTTTACTCTACTACAAGCAAAGCATAATGGAACAAAGCAAAAAACAGGAAATAACATTAAAAAATAGAGAGTACTTCACCAAAACAAGGCTTAGGGATCCAATCATCTAGCCTCCTTCATCAACAAAAAAGCAAAGACATCCACACTTCTTCAAAACATCAATCCTTCTTCAAAGCAGTAGTCTATGTATTACTTCAGAATTAATCAAATGCCAACCTTTACAATGAGAGTTCGAATAGGATTTATAGGTGAATGGGGAGGAGAGGTGACAGAGATTATCTTAATGGATAATTAAAATAGAGGAGGAAAGCATTTGAATGCCCATTCTATGTCATAAATATTACATTAATTTCTTGCCCATTCTAGTAGTTCTTGTAGACTTTGAGGCCTAATTGTCAGGGTGGTAATAACTCCAAAGAGTGTCTTTACGGAGAAGTCTTCTTGCTTCTATAGTCCTGTGTTTTCTTTCGATACAAGTGAAGTGGACAGTATGGGTTTTGAGACCACCCATACCTTTACAAGAACTTCCTTAACAGTTTAAAGAGGTTCTGTCAGCATAATAACTGTCAAGGTGTCTTTAGTCCTAGGAGGAGTAAATAACTTCACTGATGTGTCATTCAAAGCTCTCCTTTGTTGATTTGTCCGTCTTTGTCATTTAACACTGATTTGGCTTTAACTTTGTTTTTTATCTTTGATCTATAAGTTAAGCTTTTAATCTTCTAAGTTGGACCCTTAACCTTTATCCTTTTGTTGATCTTTCTTTAATCTTCATTGATCTTCACTTTATCTCTTTTGTGTATAGGTGGCTCGGCTTCCGCGCTGGAGTTTTATCCTTCACCAGTGTTCATGAGACACTGATAAAACATTAATAATCAACCCATGAGTCCATTTTTTGCATTTTTTCGGCCTCAGGATCATCGTCCTTGGCTTCTGCCACTGGTATATGGCTGTGGGAGGGCCTGCAACTTAAGGCCGCCATTAAACCTGCGCACAAAAATAAATCATTACGAAAATCTTGCATTTTGTGGTTTGACTGCTTCAAAAGGTTCAGCGAGGGGTTATGGAGTAGTGCAGAGGAGTGTGCATGCAATGAGGAGGTTTTATGGTGAAGAGCAAAGAACCAGAGTTTAAACAAAGTTTCATCGTGAAGAGATGCAATGGCGGTTTGGCGAAAAACTAGAGGCATTTTTCGCATGGCCAGAATGTGGTAAGCGGTGATGGGCTGGGGGAATGCGATACGGGTTGGAGGATGACACGTGTCCTATCAAAACTGCCCATTTTGCGTGAAAGATGCATGGTGGGAAGGTTTGGCGAGGATGGGTGGGAAAATAGTTCTGGACTGTCATATCTGGGAGATCGATGGCTGAGATCAAACGCGAAGGGAGAAAAGATGTGTGAGTGGGAAATAGGTGGGACCCAGTGCTGGCATCAACTACTTTGTCGCGGAGCGAAATGATCAATGCATGGGGTGAAAATTGGTTGGGAACCATTGGATCAGGGAAATGGACGGCTGTGATTGAATCAGGGCCGTGCACATCAGAGATCCAGACAGAAGGGAGGAGGAAATGTGGAGGGAGCGATTGCAAAAATGCGATGAAGTGAGGACCATAAGATCTGGGAGAGATCAACGGCTAGGATTCCATCGGCGGGGGATGATCGTCGGCAGAGAGGAGAAGGAAGAAGGGAAAATTGCGATGGTTGATGGAGCATGGACCGTCGTATGGAATCAGATGAATGGTGGAGATTTCATCGGAGGAGGATGGAAGTGGGAATGGGAATCGCCGAAGTGTGATGCGCCGACAGAGCGAGGACCGTAAAATCTTAAATAGGATCAACGGTGGAGATTGGCTCAAGGGATCGTCCATCGGCAGAGAAAAGGAGTGCGGGCGTGACCCTTTTCATTTTGTGATGGAGCGCAGACTGTTCGATCTAAAACGAGATCAACGACAGAGATTTACTCGGGGGATCGGCCATTGGCGGAAGAAAATACAAGGGGAAAGAGGAGAAGGGGAACTGCAATGTCTGATAGCCGATGTGCTTAGCGCTTGTTCGCAGGGCGCGGTCGCATGGCAAAAAGGGGCTAGGGTTTAAGCGAAAGGGGCTTAAGGCCTGTTATTTTGAAAGGAGCGGAAAATGCCAAAAATGAGGTTTTTAAACCTTTTTTAGGGGTTTAGATAAGGGGGAAAAGAGTTTCAAGACTAGAAAAAAATGATTTATAAGGTCTTAAGGGGTTTTGAAGGAAATAAAGGGTAAATGAAGGTCATAGAGGGGAAAAAGGGGCAATGGTAGAAATGGGGGCTTGAAACAGTATTTTTGAATCAATAGGGCTTCTTTGAGCATTTTAAGTGAAGTTCATCAATGGAATGAATATTTTTGGATAATGAACACAGTGAGATTTCAAAAAATCACAAGTTTTTCACAATTTTTTTTTTTTTTGGAAATCTAGGAACTAATCTAGCCATCATTAGGTATAGCAGAATTACAGATGGCTAACAGTAGGGAGGGGGAGGGGGAGGGAGAGAGAGAGAGAGAGATAAGGGAGGGGGGATGGGTGGGGGAGGTGGAGGGTGTTAGGGAGAGGGAGATGGATAGGGAGAGAGAGAGGGAGGGAGGGGGGATAGAGAGAGAGAGAGAGAGAGAGAGAGAGAGAGAGAGAGATATGGGGATGGGGAGGCGGAGGTTGGGGGAGGGAGAGAGAGGGAGAGGGGGAGGGAGGAAGGGAGGTTGAGAGAGGTGGAAAGGGAGGTGGAGGGAGAGGGGGAGGCAGGGAGGGGGAGGCAGGGAGGGAGAGAGAGAGAGAGAGAGGTAGAGAGAGGGGGAGTGGGAGGGGTAAAGTGGGAAAGAGAGAGATAGGAGGGAGGGGAGGTAGAGAGAGTGGGAGTGGGAGGGGGAGGGAGAGAGAGGGTGAGGGGGATGGGAAGGTAGAGGCAGGGGTAGGGAGAGAGAGAGAGAGGGTGAGGGGGATGGGGAGGCGGAGGCAGAGGCGGGGGAAGCGAGAGAGGGGAGGGGAGGAAAGGAGGTGGAGAGGGAGGTGGAGGGAGGGAGGTAGGGGAGGGGAGGGAGAGGGGGATGCAGGGAGGGAGAGAGGTAGGGAAGGGGAGGGAGAGGGGGAGGAAAGGAGGGAGAGAGGTAGGTAATGGGAGGGATATGGAGAGGCATAGAGGGATAGAGGTAGGGAAGGGGAGGGAGAGAGGGAGACAGGTGGAGGGGGAGGTGGAGAGAGAGAGAGGTGGGAGGGAGACAGGCGGAGGGAGGGGGAATGAGAGAGAGAGAGGAGGTGAGAGGGTGGTGGGTATGGTGAGGCAGAGTCAGAGGTAGGGGGATGGAGAGGGAGGGAGAGGGGGAGGGAGGAAGGGAGGTGGATAGATGAGGAGAGGGAGGTGGAGGGAGTGAGGGATAGGGGGAGGTAGAGAGAGAGAGAGAGAGAGGGGAGTGGGAATGGGTGGGGGAGGTGGATGGAGGTAGGGAGAGGGAGATGGAGAGGGAGAGAGAGAGGGAGGGAGGGGGGATAAAGATAGATATAAATAGAGAGAGAGAGAGAGAGAGAGAGAGATATGGGGATGGGGAGGCAGAGGTGGGGGGAGGGAGAGAGGGAGGGGGAGGTAATATAGATAGAGAGAGGGAGGGAGGGAGGGAGATAGGGAGAGAGAGAGAGAGAAACAGAGAGGGAGGAGAGAGAGGTGGAGAGAGGATAGAGGGGGGAGAGAGAGAGAGAGAGAGAGAGAGGGGGAGAGAGGGAGGTGGAGAGAGGGGGAGAGGGAGAGATAGAGAGAGAGGGAGGGAGTGAGGTAGAGAGACAGAGACAGAGAGAGATAGAGATAGAGGGTGAGAGGCTGAGAGGGAGGGGAGGGAGGGGGATGGGGAGGGAGAGGGGAATAGAGATAGAGATAGGGAGAGAGACAGAGACAGAGACAGAGAGGGAGGAGAGAGAGGTGGGGGGAGCGCGAGGAGGAGTGAGAGAAAGAGAAACCAAGAAATAAATAAAACAACCCCACCTTTTGGAGAGATCCAACTATGGAGGCCCAGACCCTTGGCCCACATATTCCAATGAAAAAACACAGAGCACGACCACTACAAATGAGTCTGAATTTATCCATTGTATTTCCCAAGAACCTTGACTGTAATAACCATGCCCTGCTGAACGGATCGTCAGAGAGGGCTCCTGGGAAATGAGCTTTCGAACCCCATACAAAATACACATTGGGGGAAAGAAAAATAAAGAATGGGACAATCACAAGCGTGTCTTGCAACTACAAGAAACACAAAGTGTGAACTCAAGATAAGAAACCACCCGGAAAAAAATCAAACCTACTCTCCTAGAGACACACCACATGGGCCTAGATTACAATCGCAACCCACCCAACCCAAACGAAAAAAAAAGCTCCTGCTATCAATGATCCTATCACAAGTTCACCTATGGTAACCTTGTTACGAATTCTCCTTCCTCTAAATGATAAGGTTGAATGAAATTCTCACGATGTCGACAGCGATGAACCACCGTCGTCGACAAAATCCAAGCACTTCACCATATCATTCCATCGATAGGAGCGACAGATGGTGTGTACAAAGGGAACAGATGTAGTTAACACTATTTGATGACACGCGCTTACTAGGAATTCCTCATTGAAGTCCAATAATTGCAATGGTCTATCCCCATCACGATGAAATTTTATAATATTTCCCTATACTCTCGAACCAGGAAGAAAAAATCGTTAGCTACAGCAGTGTAGCATGCATGCAGCCAAAAACATATAAGGGTATCACAAACCTATTATTGCCTCAAACTTCCATGGCCTAAACAACCATGGTCCCTCTAATAAGATGACTGTGAAGGGGAACCTACGCATGTCTAGTTAGCATAGTGAGGTCTCGTTCATTATCATAATTAACCAGACAAACTGCTCCACCACCTAAGAATGACCATGCACCACCACCCATAGAATCAAGAAAGAGCTCTCAATCTGTCAATCCTTACTATGTCTAGACCTAGAAATTTCTCTTGTGTTGAGTCAAATTAAGTAGCAGGCTCAACTGATGGTGGTGCCCTTCCATCAATTCCTTTAAGTTTCAGCCTTGCAACCATACTCCCCCTAGAACCCAAACACTTTGGTTTCTCAGAAGGTGTTGGAAAAGTCCTAAGAGTGACATTCGTCCATCCCTAGTCAACATCCTTTATGGTTGAGACTAGGATAGTATTTGATCGTCTTCGAGCCCCCAAGCTTTGTTCTTGATTAATGAAAACATCCTTGGAAAATTCTTTCTCAGTGGTCCCTCTTTCATAAATCCAAGAATTTCACCTCTGACAATGAAATAGGAATTCCCCTGACAGTCCCTATTAATCATTACTTTGGTCACAACCACCCATTTCAATGTCAAACATGTGGCAAGAGGTTGAGGGCGTGACCATGGATCGACTCCCACAACATCGAAAAGGCAAGAAAAAGGGAAATAACAATGCAAAGGTGCCCCCAAAGTTCAATTTCGCCATGGCAACCCAGAAGGAAAAACGACAAGATGAAGTGCAAGAGATCGAATCCCTGGAAGCCCGAATCGAAGTGAAAAAGCCCGAGTCTGGCACAAACCCTTTTTCTTCAGAGCTTCCCGCTAGTGACATCAATGGCACCTTTTCCCCTTATGTTGGTGTTAATCTATTCGAACAGTTGTCTCTCTCAGCGAAGACGAAAGAGGGTCTCAGAGATGGTAACCTCACTTGTATGACCACCATAGAGAGGGCTGCTCTGTCTCACGCCCACTGCAGCCGAGACGTCCTTGGCACTGCCAAGAATGGCCCTGGAAAAACCCTCACTTTTCTCATTCCATCGACACAGAAGACAGGGGAGGTTGTGGCGACATGCAATGAGAAGTAGGTGGACGAACCTCATGCATGAACTAGGTTTCCTCTAGACCATTACACGAATCAGTACCCATCTTTAGGTCAGTACCCATTTTCATGCAGCCATATGTTAGCACATGCAGATCTCTGGCAATAGGTAACTCCCAGAAGTTTTCAGATTTTTATCAAACCCCCTATGGGAAAACCTCTCTTAGTTTGGGTACAAGAAGACAACACTATTTTGCAGCTGAAACAAAAAATATAGGGTTTGATGGGGTACCCAGTCCCAATTCAATACCTAATTAGTGGCATCCGATCTATTCAATATTGCAGGTCTCTGAAGGACCATGCTATTGGTGCAGAAATTACTATCTCCCTTAACCTTCGTCTGAGAGGGGGTGCTACGGACCAGGGCACATCTAGATCTGCAGGAGGAGAAAAGGGGAAAAAAACCACAAACTTGCAATAATCAAATGGAGGCATATCCTAAAAAAACATTATACAAGGGAAAAAATCCACAGGAATACCTCCAGAACAAACAGGAAATGCCCCGAGGCCATACATAGTAGAACAACTTGGTCAAATCCTAGGACTAAAGATCGATAGTCCAGAAACAGAGGAGTACGTCAAGACATGTGAAGCCTAGGCATTAATATGTTGTTTTAACTGTTTCTGGCCCAAACTGATAGACCTCTTCCATTGGATTTTCACTCAATGGACCAAAAAATGTGAAATCCACCTCTGTTCCAAAGGATTTTTTTTATCGTTAAATTAAAATCCTTGGAAGATAGAGATCTTATCATCGGAGAGGACTTTCGTTTTGGGGAACCACGGGTATTTTTATATACCTGTTAGTCATCAGTATTTTTCACCTGTTGTTGATGACTAAATTCTAGCTTAGTTTTCTAGAAGCTGATCTCAATATGTCAATTTGTCATCTAGAAAACCCCCATAAACTTTTTTGCCTTCCTACCTTTTCAGTCCGCCCATGACGAGATGAAACTTCATTATCAAATCCTACTTAACCTCAACCATACTAGTCTGACCATCAGTTCTAAAGAAACAATCCAAATCTGTTCAAACAACCTCCCCTAAGTTAGGAAGTGGCGCTTTAAGAAATTTCACCCTTGGCAAACTATCCAAGAGCCAAAAAACCTCCATCTGCTATAGACCAGTCATAACAGACCTCCCACTCTGCTAATAAAGTTGGTCACAGCCCTAAGTCGCGCCACTGATACACCCTTAAGTCTCAGCAATACATAGACCATAATCTCAAGCTGATTTTAGGTGTTTTACAGTGTTTGATGGATCTTTCAAGGACAGGAAACATACCAGCATCTCAGAAGACAATTTTTGGCGCCACATGAGAAGACAGCTGCTTCTCAATGTGATCTTGAGCCTAGGATGCAGCTACAGTGCAAAGAGTTTTTCATCAAGCTCTTGTGACCACATTTGAAGCCTAAAAGAACAGTGAAATAAAAACAACACTGTCAAGAGGCTGTTGATATGACATGACTAAGAACCTCCTTCATTTATAAGCAGAGATTTTGAAGACCAAAGAACCTCCATCTATAAGCAGAGGGTTTGAAGACCAAAGAAACCTCCTTCATCTATAACCAGAGGGTTTTGAAAGCACCTCCTTCATCTACAAGCAGAGGGCAAGGGGCCATGACTTCTTCACCAAAGCTAGAATGTCAAGCAACAAAAGAGGAAAACCAAGAAAAACTCAAAACTGCCTAAAAAGGGCGCCCGACACCGAAAGTGAGGAAAGACACATCAGGACTTGGAATTTTGGCCCGAGCTTCTAGACATGTTTCTAAAAATCCTTGAGGGACTTACTCACCAAAATTGAGCAAATTTTGACATGTTTTTGTTTTTTGACATTTTTGGGCCTAATTGCATAAAATCATGGGCGCTATCATTTCAGTTTGGAGCATCCTCAACTCTTGAGAGTGGTACCATTGGATGTATTAAATTTAGGAGCATATACTCAGAAATTTTTAGAGCATTTGAAGTTGTTTTGGTCCCCCAAAGATACAAAAAACACTCACTTTTTCAACATGCTGCCCCGTCTATCAGCAAGGTTTATTTTCTGGTTTTTTACACACAGTCCTATTTTTGGAGGACATCTAGGAATTATATTGGGAAAGTTTCAGTTGATCTAGAAAGTAGACACTCAGAGCTTTCCAACGAGCTATCATGAGCCTCTTTTTGACATCGGGAAGGCTGCCAAATGTTGTCGGCAAGTCAGGGGACCTTTTGCTGATGTAAATTTTGAATATTTTTGTAATTTTTTAACCTCAAAAAATTGCTTTTTCCAAATGTGCGTTTAGCTATTTTTGCACATGGAAAATGATGCAAAGTCAATTATTTTTCCTTTTTTAGCATTTTCTAGATATTTTATGAGATATTTTGTGCCTTGGGCTTTGTAAAGCCTCAAGGACAAGTTTAGATATTTTGATTAGGCCAATGGGAGAGCATGTTGAACCATGAGGTTTTCCTCACTTGAACCTATATATTCCAAAGGATTTCATTGTAAAAGAAGGCTGAACTTGAGAGAAGTAATATATTGGTCATATGAGCTTTGAAGAACATACTTGTGTTATGATTTTGGACTGCCTCTTGGATGCTTTTGATGAATGATGAAGGATTGTTGATGGATTCCGTGACATGGTAGAATGGTATAGTGTTTCTTGCTTTGTTGTTGTCTTCTAATTTTCATTCTGATACATGCTTCTTGCTTGCTATAGATCAGTAGAGATTAAGTTTGAGATATGCCCATGGAGGCACCTCAAAATTCTTGAATCTTCATAGCTTTTATGTTTTCTTCTTCCTTAGTTGCACTAAAGAATTCTTAACTACTCTTTAGTAACTTAAGGATATTGTTTGCTAGTTTTATTCATAAGTTCTATGCATTTGAGTAGGATGTATGGTGTGCCCTGCTTACCTATGACTGTCCATAGTTCTGTCCATAAAACTATCTCTTTGACTGATTAAGATTATCATCTTGTTGAACCAAGGAGGCCTAGTCCCGATCTAGCCCTTTGCCTAAAACTATGAAACCTTGTTTGTCAAAGTGCCCAATAACTTAAAGACTGTGTTTAGGAATTCCGGCATAGTATTTTGAGTTGTTAGTCCATCTTATGTGTTTTCCCCAAATTCTGATAGCCATTTCCCAAAGTTAGAGGGTCTTATACTTCTATGCATGGCTTGAATGTTTGTTTCTATGTGTTGATTAGTTTATAGTTACATTTTGCATGATTAAGGGTTTTCTTTACCATGTTTATGTTATCTATCGAACCAGTGATGCTTGAAACTCCTTGTTATTCACAAACTTGATGTCCATTTACTCCATTTTTCCCAAAGATCCTTTCTACCTTGAATCAAATCGGCCCTACAGCAGCCTTGTATCATCATCTGATAGCTTCCTTGACCTTTTTGACCCCATAGCCCAATTGATCTAACTTCTTGTTACCCATTTTATATCTTTGATCAGTTTTATCCCTCACAAACTTAAAAAAACCAAAAATCAAAAAACTCACTTCATAACTAGCCTAATATCAGAACACCATAAGCAAACACACCGACATATTTTACACTTATAGAGAGAGCCCTCTCTGAGTCCAGGAAGGCTAGGTCCTTGGGCTCCAAAGCTTGGTTTGATGTTACATCGTCATTTGGCTCACCAATCGGCCAAAGCACGGGACCCTAACATAATGGCGATCACGGTGGGACTTACTGAGTACATGACAGTCTAGCGAACTCTTATAGACTCTTTAGTCCTTCAATCCTAAACTCAGACCATCAGCCTGTAGAATCATTTAGAGTAAACTCTCTGTTTCACCATCTTAGCAAAGTGATGAATCAGGTTTATAACACTCTCACAGACTAGGCTGCACATAAAACTCAGAAAAACCCCAAAAAACTCCTTTAGATTGGTTTTTGTCAATATTGGTGGTGGACCATACACTTATATCTCGAAACAACCAAGTTCCACTTGGCGACTCCACTAGCCTCCATTAGGCCTTACTATTTTACCGAACTCTAGGTTACTATCCGATCAACCTATCCCATCGCTCACTAACATAGCGGGAGATGGTGGGACACTGAGTACATGACAGTCTAGCAAACTCTTATAGACTCTTTAGTCCTTTAGATACTTAAACAAGCAAGCAGTCCATAAGATCATTTAGAGTAAACTCTTTTTGTTATCACCACCCTAGCAAAGTGATGAAACAAGTTTAGAATACTTTAATAAACCATAGGCTGCACATAAAACTCAGAAAAACTCCAAAACATTCCCAGATTAGTTTTCCCTAGTTATTGGTGGTGGACCATAGCTACATCTTTGTAAAAAACAACCAAGTTCCACTTGGCGACTCCACAACTCTCAATAGACCTAAAGACTCCACTGGAGGAAGAACCTAAAACATGACCGGTCATCCTAGAAAGAAAAAGCACTCAGGCCTTAGTTGGATTCAAGAAATTATTGTCTTTATCTATAACTATGTTCTATCCTACTTTGAGCCTGATCCGGAATACACCAATGAGATCTACATTGATCATTGGAAAGATCTCAAACCTCAAAAAGCTAAGCCTCAAATTTCAGACCATGAGCAGGATTATACAGCTGTGCTTACCCCAGATTCACCTATGGAAAACCTAGCAAAACATGAGCCTCATGCTACCTTTCCCACTTTGGCTGAAACCTCAAATAGTCACGAACCTCTTTTTACACTACCTATATCCACAAAGGTCCCAGAAAGATACAAGCCTCTAGTTTTACATCCCATCTTTCAAGCCCTTTCTTCAAATCTTCAAAATAAATTACCCAGATTTGATGGAGAAAGCTCCAAAGTCACCGCTGAAGAGCACGCCCGAAATCTTGAGGATTTACTTGACCTTTATGACATAGAAGAAGATGATGTGCGTATTAGAGTGTTTGCCTTATCATTACAAGGAAAAATTAAGAATTGGTTTAAAGACCTTCCCGCTGCAAGCATTACCAATTTTCATCAGTTCACTCAAATATTCCTAGATAGGTGGGTGGTCATGGGTAATAAAGTTCTCATCATAAAGGAGTACAATCAGTTAAAAATACAACCAGGGGAAACAATACAAAACTTTTCAGCCAGGTTCAATAAAGTATACCATGCAATGCCTGCTAACCTAAAGCCACCCCTCGGATGTGCTCTCTTGCACTACCCAGATTCTTTTGACCCAGAGTTGGTTTTCCAGATAAGAAACAAAGATCCTTTGACCCTAGAAGAAATGCAAAGGATAGTAGTTGATGTATAATTCAACATACTAAATAGGGAGGCACAACTAAGAGTAATAGAGGAAGACAAAGCAAATCAAGAGAAACTAGCATCTTCAGAGGAAAAGCTGAAAAAATTGGTATGTATGGTAGGAAAACTAGAGCAGCTACTTGATAAGAAACAACACAAGGTTAACACTGCTTATTCAAACCAACCTACCCTTCTTCCTCAGGTTGAACACACTCGACTATCACAAGACAAGAGTTATAAACAAAATGTGCCTAATGGGAAAGTTGCAAATAAAAACACAGAGGAATGCTCTAAAGAAGCTATCAGCCATTTTGAAATCATAGATTCTGAAATGGAAGAAGAATCAAAACCTTTAGATTCTCTACCCTTATGCTTTAAATCATTCTCGACTTTGAAAGAAAATTTGCACCCTAAAGATCTCTCAACAGTTATTCAGGAAAACCCTGCTCAAGTTAACTCTCACCTAAATCAAGAAGAGCTGATTGAAGAGGAATTTAAATTTGAGATGGAAGATAAATCAAAACCTGTAGGGTCTCTACCTTTATGTTGGGAGTCATTTGAGTTCATAAAAGCAAATTGGGCTCCTAAGAATCTATCAAAGGAAACTCATGAATCCCATGTTTATTATCCCAAGCATCAAGAAGAGTTGAGTAAGGATGAATTCAAATCTGAGATAGAAGATAAAACAAAACCTATAGGATCTCTACCTTTATGTTGGGAGTCATTTGAGTTCATAAAAGAAAATTGGCCTCCTGAAAATCTGTCAGAAAAAACTCATGAATTACATGCTAACTATCCTCAACATCACAAAGAAGTGGTTGAAGATAAAAACAAGCAAGAAATGAAAGAAAACCCACAGGATCTCTCTAAGGGCATAAGTGATGATTCATCATCTCTCATAGGTGAAGCCCAAAAATACACTCATCCTTCAAATCAGATTTCCCAAGAGAAAGAAGATTATTTTAGAGAAATGAAAATGCCTCCCTTTTTAACTAAAGAGGAAATAGATCAACTTATAAACATACAAACAACCTCTGAAACTTCATATAACCAAAAATTTTCTGATCTTTCTCCTGTTAATCTTGCATATCATAAATCAGAAAATAGATGTGTAGATCAATTTGAAGAAAAGCAATCTGATAGTCCAATGTGCATGGTTGATGATATTTCTTATGTTAATGATTCTCCAAGGTTTGATCAATATGTTGATGATTGTGATTTCCAAACAGAAACTAACTTTGCAGAACACTCAACTTTTGATTTTTGGGAGGAAGCTCAGTTTCATAAACTTGAGAAAAGTGAGCAGCCATTATAGGTCATCTATGACACTGATGAGGAGAGCCTTGAGAGTTTAGAAGTAAGTGAAGAGTCTCGGACTCTTTGCTCTACTTCACTTCAGTCCATCAGAGATAACATTCACATAATTGGAAATCAACAGTTTTTCAGCTTTGATGATGAGGTTGAGGAGGATGATGAAATTCCTGAGCATGTTGTAAATGAGAAGCCTTTTCCTGAAATGGTTGAAGAAGTCATTTCGAGCATGGAATCTTCCTTAACTCCAGATTTGCAACCACCAATTTCCATTGAGTTACAAATTGCAGATGAAGAAGTAGAGGTTAAGAAACAAATGAGAGTTGTCACACTATCCTTTCAAGATAATTTACTGTCGAAGTGTATCCCTGCTCATCAACCTGATGACCTTCACACAGTTCTCAGCCCGCCTTATCAAAACACATCAGCCTGGCAAGAGAACTAAACTACAATATGTGATGAGTCTGATAGCTCAAGTGATCATGAAGAAGAGTTGCTTTACCAGGGGGGTCCCAAATATAGCCAAGTGGAAGAAAGAGTAGTCTTGAATGAATCCTATATCTCAAATCCTCTAGATCATGTATTATTCCAAGATCCATTTGTTGTTTTCCTTGAGAAGTCTAAAAGAATAGTCTTGAATGAATCCTATATCTCAAAACCTCTAGATCAGGTATTATTCCAAGATCCATCTGTTGTTTTCCTTGAGAAGTCTAAAAGAGTAGTGGGTTCTATCATGAACAAGTTGCTGCCAAGAATGAGAAAAAACTTAAGCACTACTGTCCAGAAACAAACCAAATGGGAGTGGCCTTTTCATTATTTCTGCATCATGAAAGAACTAAACCAGAATCACCCATGTAATCATCTACTTGACTAGTTACATTGGAAAGAAGAGTTCACCAAACAAATGTCTGTTGTGTATAGATTAGTTTAGGCTAGGATAGATAGATAGCTATGGAAAATAAGCTCAGCCTTGTGAGCACCTTTTCAGTTGTATTTTGTTTGAAGAAAAAGTGAAAAAGAAGAAAATACAAAAACAGTAAAAAGTAGGAAAAGAGGGCAGTTTCTAAAAAAGCAATGGTAAAGCCCCGTACCCAAAAATAGTCATGCTGAAAGCGAGCAAGTCTAAATGCCGCTACTAGTACTCAAATGTCTTGTTCAGTTATCTAGCCTAAGCTTGTCTTTTATGCCGCAAATGCGTGACAAATCAGACTGTCTAATCCTGATTTGATCATATTTTAAATTTCTAGTTTTAGATTGTTTGAAGAAAAAGTGAAAAAGAAAAAAATACAAAAAACAGTAAAAAGTAGAAAAGAGGGCAGTTTCTAAAAAGCAATGGTAAAGCCCCGTACCCAAAAATAGTCATGCTGAAAGTGAGCAAGTCTAAATGCCGCTACTATTACTCAAATGTCTTGTTCAGTTATCTAGCCTAATCATAGCTGAACATGTTTAAATTTAATTGCTGATAAGTTAGTGAGTGAAAAAGATGGTCAACATTGTGTAAGCTTGACTTATCAAAGAGAGTAGATTAGGAGAAGATATTGGTTCCACATGCCCAAAACAGAACCAAAGAGGGAAGCAGGGATGAAAAACAAATTGTGCATCTTAGCCCTATTTTTCCTAGTTTCCATTTCTGCAAAATAATATTTGTGTGCAGCTTGTCTTTTATGCCGCAAATGCATGACAAATCAGACTGTCTAATCCTGATTTGATCATCTTTTAAATTTCGTGTTTTAGATTAGAGAACAAAATCCTGTCAAACAGCTTAATCTTGACATTTGATCTAGCATAGGTAGAGTAATGAAGGAGTTCATCAGTTTAATCTGAACTCCCGACAGATATAAGTGTAGAATTAGATAGGTTCATTTTTCAAAAAGAAAAATATATATTCAAAAGGCTTCTAGTTCAAATGCGCCAAAAGGAAGAAAAAATGTTAGGAAAGATAGTGGGGTAGGTAGAAATATCATTGATGCTAATCATGCTGTCACTTTTCAGAAGTAGCATCAAAGAAGGATGAAATTTGCCCCAATGGGTAAGGCACTGGTCTTCATAAGCTAAAGATCTGAGATTCTAGACACCTCCTGAAAAGGAGCTGCCCTCCCCAAATGGAGCCATTGTTAGTCATCAGTATTTTTCCCCTGTTGTTGATGACTAAATTCTAGCTTAATTTTCTAGAAGCTGATCTCCATATGTCAATTTGTCATCTAGAAAACCCCCATAAACTTTTTTGCCTTCCTACCTTTTCAGTCCGCCCATGACGAGATGAAACCTCATTATCAAATCCTACTTAACCTCAACCATACTAGTCTGACCATCAGTTCTAAAGAAACAATCCAAATATGTTCAAACAACCTCCCCTAAGTTAGGAAGTGGCGCTTTAAGACATTTCACCCTTGGCAAACTATCCAAGAGCCAAAAAACCTCCATCTGCTATAGACCAGTCATAACAGACCTCCCACTCTGCTAATAAAGTTGGTCACAGCCCTAAGTCACGCCACTGATACACCCTTAAGTCTCAACAATACATAGACCATAATCTCAAGCTGATTTTAGGTGTTTTACAGTGTTTGATGGATCTTTCAAGGACAGGAAACATACCAGCATCTCAGAAGACAATTTTGGCACCACATGAGAAGACAGCTGCTTCTCAATGTGATCTTGAGCCTGGGATGCATCTACAGTGCAAAGAGTTTTTCATCAAGCTCTTGCGACCACATTCGAAGCCTGAAAGAACAGTGAAAGAAAAACAACACTGTTAAGAGGCTGTTGATATGACATGACTAAGAACCTCCTTCATCTATAAGCAGAGGGTTTGAAGATCAAAGAAACCTCCTTCATCTATAAGCAGAGGGTTTTGAAAGCGCCTCCTTCATCTACAAGCAGAGGGCAAGGGGCCATGACTTCTTCACCAAAGCTAGAATGCCAAGCAACAAAGGAGGAAAACCAAGAAAAGCTCAAAACTGCCCAAAAGGGGCGCCCAGCACCGAAAGTGAAGAAAGACACATTAGGACTTGGAATTTTGGCCCGAGCTTCTAGACATGTTTCTAAAAAACCTTGAGGGACTCGCTCACCAAAATTGAGCGAATTTTGACACGATCTTGTTTTTTGACATTTTTGGGTTTTTAGTCAAAACTCATGGGCTTCGCCATTTCAGTTCGGGAGATCGTCATAGGATGAGAATGGTATCATTGGATGCAATAATTTCAGGGGCACATACTCAGTGATTTTCAGAACATTTGAAGATCATTTTCTCCCCCAAAATGGCGAAAAACACTCACTTTTTCAACATGCTGCCCCGTTTATCAGCAAGGTTTATTTTCTGGGTTTTTACACAAAGGTGCAGTTTTGGAGGACTTTTAGGCATTGGATTGGACAAATTTTAGTTGTTTCAGAAATTAGACACTCAGAGCTTTCCAACGAGCTATCATGAGCCTCGTTTTGACATCGGGAAGGCTGTCAAATGTTTCCAGCAAGTCAGGGGACCTTTTGCTGATGTAAATTTTGAATATTTTTGTAATTTTTGAACCTAAAAAAATTGCTTTTTCCAAATGTGCATTTAGCTATTTTTGCACATGAAAAATGATGCAAAGTCAATTATTTTTCCTCTTTTTTGGCAACTTGTTTTTAAAATCATTTTATGTGGATATTTTTGGGCCTTGACTTTCAAAGCACAGAGGACAATTTTAGATATTTTATGGGATATTTTGTGCCTTGGGCTTTTCAAAGCCTCAAGGACAAGTTTAGATATTTTGACTTGGCCAATGGGATAGCTAGTTGCTCCATGAGGTTTTCCTCCCTCAAGCCTATTTATTCCATGGGTTTCATTGTAAATCAGAGGCTGGACTTGAGAGAAGAATCAATATATTGGTCATATGAGCTTTGAAGAACATACTTGTGTTATGATTTTTGGACTGCCTCTTGGATGCTTTTGATGAATGATGAAGGATTGGTGATGGATTCCATGACATGGTAGAATGGTATAGTGTTTCTTACTTTGTTGTTGTCTTCTAGTTTTCATTCATGATACATTCTTCTTGCTGCTATAGATCAGTAGAGATTAATTTTGAGATATGCCCATGGAGGCACCTCAAAATTCCTGAATCTTCATAGCTTTATGTTTTCTTCTTTCTTCTTAGCTATACTAAAAAAATTCTTAACTTCTTTTTAGTAACTTAGTCTTGTTGACTAGTTTTATTTACAAGTTCTATGCATGTTGAGTAGGATGTATGGTTTTCCCTACCTACCTATCAGCTGTCCATAGTTCTGTCCATAAAACTTTCTCTTTGACTGATTTGTTGATCATTTTGTTGAACCAAGGAGGCCTAGTCCCGATCTAGCCCTTTGCCTAAAACTATGAAAACTTATTTGTCCAAGTGCCCAATGACTTAGAGACTATGTTTAGGCGTTCCAGCATAGTTTATGAGTTGTTAGTCCTCCTTATGTGTTTTCCTCGAAAGTCGATAGCGGCACAAAGTTGAAGGGTCTTATACCTCTGTCACTGGTGAGTCATTTTAGTTTCTATGTATTAATTAGCTCTTGATTAGCCTTGCTGTGATTAATGGCTTGCGTCGACATGTTTATGTACGCTATCAAATAATTCTACTAAAATCCATATCTCTTTTACAACTTGATGTATTCATTTACTCCATTTTTAACCATCCTTTACCATGACATGGTAGGCCTGGTGACCTTGGTGTTTTCTCATAATACTTATGTTGTTTGACCATATTAATTTATCTACATCTTGTTACAGTTTATGTCTTTGATCAGTTTTATCCCTGTGTTAAAAAACCCCAAAAAGATAAAAATAAATCATAACTAGCCTAATATCAGAACACCATAAGCAAACACACCGATATCTTTTGCATATAATAGAGAGAGCCCTCTCTGAGTCCAGGAAGGCTAGGTCCTCAGGCTCCAAAGCTTGGTTTGATGTTACATCGTCATTTGGCTCGCCAATCGGCCAAATCACGGGAACCTAACAGTCACAATTCTAAACTGCGTTATTTTTGGAGGCAATTGTTGGGAGGGTTCATTGAGCTCATTAGGAGGGTTTATTTCTGAGTAGAGGGATCAACCCTCTATTTAGAAATACCATTGGAGGAGGACATTACCATTTCAGATCTTTCATAGCCTCATTTCATATTAGATCCAGTTTGCAATTTCATCTCAACCCCAAGGTTATTTGGCACATTGTACATTTCTTGGTATTTCTAGCAATCTTTTCCGGGTTGGCTAGAAATCTTGTATTGGAGCCCACATCTTCTTTTTTGGGCATTTATTTTGTTTCTATCAGCCATATTAAATTTATGTATGTACATAGAAACAACTACATTGATATAGAAAACGCTATCACTTCTCTCCGACATTCTATACATTTGCAGCAACTCATCTGCTGATTGCTTTTATCATTGGAGGATTGTTCCTATTGCTTGAGTGGCTTGTCCCTCATGATATTTTTGTATATTTATGCTGATATCTTACTAAAATGATGGCTGTACATTGTTCCCTCTCATGTCATATTCATATTTGTTGTGTTTTACATAACTATGTTTTATATTGTTGCTATTTCCAATTTGGAATATTACATACACACATTGCTTGTAAATCTAGATTCACAGCTTTTCATTCTTCAACTCAATAGTCATTATTCGGTTAGGAATCTGTACATTCTGTGATTGTATTTACGTATTTGTTTTCTAGAAAGAAATTTTGATTTTATTACGTATCAGCATATTCCTAGACGAATGAATGCATTAACTAATATAGTGGCCAACATTGTATTAGATAGACATTTGCGTAATTTGTAAAATCATCATCATATGTAAAGATCCATGTAGGAATATATATATATATATATATATATATATATATATATATATATATATATATATATATATATATATATATATATATATATATTGAATGTTTGCATCAATGTGCATTATAACTTCAAAAAAATGTGTGTGTTTTTGTTACATCCTGAGACATCATGTCTCTCAAAATATGCTGATAAAAAACCTAGGTGTCTAATCAGCATGATGCTCATGATAGCATGTCACTGCCCATACAAGCCTCCTCAGCAAGCGGTGAATTTGGCTAGGCACCGCTACGGTATGTCTTTGGTAGGCACAAGGAACATCGTCAAATCGTGCATAGTCCAGGACTCCACATGTGATTCCCTCCAGATTGCGCACGATCTCGTCTTCCTCGCCTCCCTCACCATGAGGGTCAAAATCGCGAGGGATTCGCATCGCTATTGGTGACATACCTGCAGGTCTCTCTGGGCCAACATCTGAAAACAAATGGATTTAATGTCAGAACATACATAATTAAAAAAAAATTTATAACACTCATAAAAATTGAAAAAATGAGTCTTACTCAAATCTTCATCCCAATCCTCTCCCTCTGGGAGTGGGAGGTCTAGATCACCAATGAAATCTGTACCCAAGTAGGGCCAGTCCTCCATGACAATCAACTGTCAGCGGAGCCAATCAAATAATTCCGGTCTCTAGGACATCTGTTGACCACCCCTGCCCTTGACATCAGAGCTTCCCATCAGGCCATCCATGGCTCCCTCACTGGTGGTGTCAGGACTATGACCTCCTGCCGCTGAAAAATTGGTAGTCGTTCCAAGAAGAACGATACCAGGATAGACCCATAGCCAAATTGCTTCAATTTATCCTTCTTGCATTTTGTTAGCTGGCATTTCATATTTATTGTCACGGCCTCTTCCTAGTTGTAGATGGTCGGTGACAAGAAGTCTACAGCAAGAAGCAAATGTGTCTTTGCTGCTTCATGCAGTGCTTGTGATCCCGTAGCTCATGTGATGGTATATAGCACTAATTTTAGTGCCAAGTCTGGGATGGTCTCAATATCAACTTTCCTTCTTGATCTCTTCCGTGCCCCAAGACATACCCTGTCAATCACCATGGACATGTTCTCTATGCAAGGCCGGGTGCCGGTTAGGATTGGTGCTGCTCTCCTCCACGATAATCATGTTATGAAATAAACATCAGAGACATCAATCTCAAGTTCCTGATCTTGAAGGATGAAATTTTCTTGATCGTCATCCCATATGATGATCAAATACTGTAGCAACTTCGGTTGAGCTCGGAGACATGGTGTTAAGAAGAATTTTTTTAGTCCACAGTCTCTCAGAGCTTCCATGCATCTCTCATCTCCCATGGCAATCTCATCCTCTTCACTGTGTTTCCGTTCTTTCCATTCTATTACCATTTTGTCGCTTTGTACTTGCAAACATTGTTAGTCTAATTAAACAATTGAATTTGTGAAAATTTGGGTCTATTGACTGGCATTTTGAGCATTAAAATGGTTTGCACCATTGGCGGATTTTTTCTCAAACAGTCATGCCAATGGGCACGCCCTAGTTAAGAAAAATGGGTGATTGGTGCAAGTTTGTACCCGAAACTCGCACCAACCGCCGTGCCCTAAATTTTGCAAATCCCCCTCTCATAAATCAAATTGAGGGTTGCAGGTAATAAACGAGGACTCAAAATGAAGGGAAAGGTGTTGGCTCTTACCTGGAACTGATAGATTCGAGATTGGTCTGCCGGATCGTCTGCTATCGTTGCTACAAAATCACAATGCTAAATGGGTTACTATTGCTCCACAAGAGATAAAAAGTGAAAAGTAATTATTTTTATCATTTTTGGCATTTTATAAATTTTTCACAACCCTAATTAGGTTTTAAGACATGTTTTTCAATTATTTTATTATATTATTTCGAGAAATGCGTTTTACATGTGTCTCTTGTGCAGTGACAGGTTTTCATGCAACAGTGATGAAGTAACGAGTTATATTTTATACCTTTTTGGACTTGGTAAAAACACGAAAAATTCACTACTGGAGTCATCTTTCAGCGCTTTTCCGACTCTCTATAACTGAAAATATTTCTGAGACTCTTGTTGTTTTGAACTTGTTAAATGGCTGCAAAATGATATCTACCCAGTATATGTATACCCCTTTTTCGGGCTGGGATAGATTATTTATGAAAAAGGAATACCTTAGCCTATCCTGACTAAGAGGTTCTTTCAGATATTTTTTTCTACCTTTCGGATCTGAGAGACTATCTATGAAAAGGGCCATGCTGGAATTTTCCTTTCTGCCTTCTTTTCAAACTCTCTAAACATGAAAAGATACTGAGTTTTCCCTTTGTCAAATTCATAAAACCCTGATGACATCGGACTTCGTCGCCATGACGTTACTCGAGTTCCTCCTTCCTAGGGCTCATAAAATGTACTAGGATGGATTTTTCCGAAGGAAAAAATTACATTGCAAGCATATGCTATCCCCTTCAAGCTTGTTTTAGAAAATAATTGGGGTACTCACCAGAAATGGTGGGGGGAAAATGGAACCAAGTTCTAGTTATGTTGGCAGTATGTCGCTCTTGAATATGACACTTTTCTGCATTTGTGTCAGGTTGGGGAAATTTTGTTTCACCATTTTTTCCTCCATGGTTTTGGGTAATCTCTTTTGACCTCTCATTTTCTCTCTGCCACGTCATCATGACCTAAGATCCCTTGATGTCAAATACTGCCAAATCTAGTGTCGTGTTGTTGATATGTTCAAGAGAAGTTTTCCTTTGCAGTTGTCAACCTCCCTCTGATTCTTTGTTTGTCCTGATTCACTCTCATCATGTTCCTCTATCTTGTGTCGATGATGTGGGAAACATTTTGGCCCTCCTTCGACTAGGTCATTTCCTGTCGACTTCAGCTCTTTATCCAGGAATTTGATCTAGAGACTCACTTCCAGTACCTTGGAACCCGCATGCCTCAATGGTAGGTTCTTCACATTCGATGTAAGGTCCACATCATTGGCCTTCGATTAAGTGATTATGCGGGTGTTCAACGTCAAATCATTGTTCACATTCTATGGATTGTACCTTTTGTACCTTGATTTCCATTGTCATTATTGGTGGTTTCTCTCGCGTCTGTTAACGGCTTTCATCATTGGCTGGTAATCAGACAATTTTCTTGCATGTTTGACTTCAGCTCATATATTCGCATGTTTGAAATTGTACTTGTTCAAGTGGAGATGGAGCGTAAGACCCTGGGTTTTGTCTGATAAAATCTAGGCTGCAGATTTTTGTGGATTATCATGACTCATTACATGACTCTTCTGATTGGATGGCTGAGACCATACCTGAGTCTATTTGTTGATACTTACTGTTAGATGGCTGCATCCATACCTTGGATCTCAGTTATTATGTACTCTATTCTGGATGGTTGCACCCATACCACATGTTCATGTATCAGAGATTTCAGTTGTATTTGTAATTGTAGGTTTTTTGACAGTGGTGTTTGGTTTGAATGCATTCTCATAAATCATTTCGCCCCTCCCTCTCCTTGGGACCTCATGCTTTAGGGGGCATCTGTTACACAAAATTTTGTCATTGTCCCTGCAATCCCCAACTCGCACGTTGGGAGGTCATTTCTGTGACTAATAAGAAGTGTCATGCTTTGCAAATACCATCATTTCATCCCTTTACATGAGAGAAATATTCCTTATGTTGACAATTCCCTCAACAGAGCTTCAAAAACCCTGATTTTTGCCTTGGCACGAGTAGCTAGTTCTATCCTCACGCCGATGGAGAATATTAACACTGGGCCCCGCACTAGTTGGTGCTTTGTCCCAGTTAGACACCTGCGCCAAGATATTTATGGATTTATTTTTAAAAATAGAGGTGAAGATTCCACTTCAACAACTTTGAGGATGAGTCATTGGGAGTGGTTAGATTGAATAACCAGAGACTTCCTCCTTTATTCTATGGTTTCCACCTCCCATGAGAACCTCCTAAAGGATAGGCCTCCCTTCCACCTTTGTAGGGATCCTAACCTCCTATTTTTTCTCTATAAAAAGAAGCTATCTCTCCTTGCATAAACTAGCTGAAAATGGAGAATTGAATTACTAGAGGTTAATTGCTAGAGGGATAGAACAATAAATAACTTCATTGAGAGAGCTTAATCCCATGCCCTCATCCCATCTGAATCCCCTGATGAGTATCTGAGACGTGCTTTGGCTGAACCTCGCTGGAGGAGACTGCGACGTCAAAGCTTTGGTTGTACCTCTTCCTTCTATCAATATATACGTGACTATTATTTGGGTTCCCATTTTGTGTTATGTCGTTTTTTTAATTCAATATGCTTAGCCCTCTTTGACTGGCTAGTGATTATGAATAGAATTATTATGTTGTATGCTTCTCTTGTTCATTGTTCTATGTGCAGGTGTCTGAGCATGACTGCAGAAAGATTGTGACTTGCCGAGGAAGGAGCGAGAGGCCACTACTACAACCGTAACGACCACATTGGATTCCAGGTAGGTCGATCTACCGTGTCCTCTTTCATTTTGTAATTAGGAACCTACACTCTAGCATGTATCTTTGTTTCTAGACCCACTATAGGGCTAGAGGGATTGTCTTTATCCGCAGAGAGGATTTACCTGCTTAACAATGATGTAGGGGAGCTACAATACAACCCATCCTATCGCCTATTGATCTTCCCAAGAATGACCCATAAGAGTCATGTGGTAGAACACCTGCATCATAATCTAGCTTGGACGAGATACCCAACTTACCAAGAGGTAAGGATCACATGCTTCCAAACCTCCTCAAATGTTGGCTAAACAGAGAGGGATAATCCTAACAAACCCAATATTTTGGGTATGATGCCAACTGGGGTATACTCTACAAATACCATGATAGGGTGAGCTACTACTTGAACCCTATAGGTAACAGATAGGGGAGACATCCTAATTTTCCAGAGTTCCCTCAAATCCAGGAGCCCTCTATCTCAATTCCTCACAATGTGAGCTCAAATATGGGGGAAGAGTATGGCTTAGTGTCCTCGATCATGTCTCCCCTTATCAAGAGGTGTGACATCCATCAGTCCAAGATGATCTCTAAAAACGAGGAACATTTCTTTCGACAAAGACATGGTGAGAATATCTACAATCTACTCATCCGTCGATATGTGATGGAGACGAATGGCTCCTTTCTATACCATATCATGAATGAAATGATATCAAATCTCTATGTGCTTTTAATTTTCATGAAATATGGAATTTTCTGCTAGACGAATCCCACTCTTGTTGTCGTAATATGTCACTGTAGTGTCTAGAACCTACTCAAATAGCTCTCCAAAGAGCTTCCTCAAACAAACTACCTCACAGTTATCCATGCTAGAGAAAATATACTCTACCTCAGTGGTACTCAATGCTATGGACTTCTGATTCAGGCTCATCTAAGATATCAAGGAAGATCCAATACTAAAACAACATCCAAAGGTACTATTCCTGTCGATAACATTTCCCTCCCAATAAGCATTGGTGAATCCATGAATTCAGACATATTCGACAGAGTTTCTAATACAAAATGTAATCATCCCCTACAAATATCTCAATATGTTTTTGGTAGCATTACAATGTGCATGGAGAGGTTCGGTCATTAATTGACTCAACATGTGCACTCCATAACAAATATCTGGATGGGTGTTCACAGCCCCAATCAATTGTTTATACTCGAATGGATTTTCCAAATTGGGTCCCACAACTTCTCCACATAATTTCTTGAATATTATTTCCATTGGTGTGGGTAGAGACTTGCATTCAGTCATCCCAAATATTTCTAGTAGCTTCCAAGGTCCTTCATTTCAAATTCAAAGGCTAGATCCCTCTTATATTCTATCATTAGAGGCTCAATACCTGTCAGGAATAGATCCTTAACATATAAAACCAATATCAAAAACATACCTTAGACTACCATGAAGTATAGGTTTGCATCGAGATTTCTTCTCGTGAATCCCAACTTCACCAAATAATTGTCTATGTGGGCATACCATGCTCTTAGGGGTTGCTTCAAGCCATACAATGCCTTCTTCAATCTAAAAACATGTGTCCTGGGATCCTCTACTTAAAATCCCTGTTTTTGTTAAACATATACTTTTTCTTGTAGCATGCCATGGAGAAATGAAATATTTACATCAATCTGATGAAGGGTCCATCCTGTTAGCACTCGTATTGAACCTCGAATTGAAGAAGGAAATTCCGAGGTAACCACATACCAAGCTTTCGATCTGGCATCTAGCCTTGCCAGACCAGAGAGGGCTCTCTCTTTACCAATGAAGGGTGGCTGCAATAAGTGAATCTTAGGCTAGCTATGAAGTACAAGGATTTGATTGAAAGTTTTGGGTCAAAACATCAAGAGATAAACAATCATTGGGTTATGGAGTCAAGGCTAATTTCTGCCTGCAAACTTGGGGCAAAGTAAATGCAATGCTCAGCCAGATAAATTATGTAAATGAGAGAAGAAAATAGCACAAAGCCCATTTCCCTATACGCATATATCAGTGGATGAATCTCTAGTGGCAGCTTTAGCATAAAGGAAAGCACAGGGTTACTAAATAGAGAAGCTAACAAAGGATGGATTCTCTAAAGAAAACCACTACATTTAACAACATAGTCATTATGAAAGTACGATAATGCATGGATGGATTCATAACACTTCCCTTAGAGAATGCTATAACAAATATTAGTAGAAAAAACACAATATGAAAATGATCTTACAAGGAACACATGCTAAACATGAAACACCATGATGGATCCCAAATTTAAAGGTCAGAAATTGCTCCATTAAAATAATATTAAAAAAATTTGCACAATCCAAAGCAGCAGTCTCTCTGCTGAAAATATAACCCCTATTACATAGAATTTACAAGATATATATATGAATAGAACCATCCTTTAATATTCAGAGGTCAAAATTATCCAATTCCCCCAAAAGAGCAGTTTGTTACATCAAAATCTAAAGTTGTATTCCAAAAAAAAAAACCAACCTACTACAGAAATAACGCTCAAAGATGATATCGATTCTCCCAATCTGTAGCCGATATGCCAAAACTGAAAGAGGTTATTGTGTTTTAGCCCATGCCATGGAAAATCTCTTTTATTTTCCTGATATGTGTTTCCATTTTCCCGAGATATGCATTCCAAAAAGATGTGTCAAACAGGAAAATTCTGAGATCCGAAAACTAGGGCTCAAATATGATCTCGGTTCTCCCAATATGTACTAAATATGAAAAAATTGAAAGATTTTATTGTGTTTTAGCCCATGATAAGAATAAACCTCTTTCAGTTTCCTGGTTATTTTTTCCATTTTCCGTAAATCTGCATTCCAAAAACATTTGTCAAACAGGAAAATTATGAGATCCGAACAATAGGGCTCAAAGATGATCTCGGTTCTCCCAATATGTAGTAGATATGTCAAAAATGAAAGAGGTTATTGTTTCTTATCTCGTTCTAAGAAAACACCTCTTTCAGTTTCCAAAATTTCGCCACCATTTTCTTAGGAACCACCTCGGACGTCAACTGGTCACACAGAAAAAATTGATTTTTTTTTTATAAAAAAGTTTGAAAGTGGGTGTATCCCACATGCACTATGGGAGCTGAAACATTTAGTTTTATATATATTTTTCCACACCATCCTATTTGATGTGTAGTGCACCCCTTTTGGCTCCTTCTTGGGCTCTTCCCCTTTGAAACTTAGACTTTGACTTGGAGAAATAAACCATAACTCAACCATCCATTCGACGAAGCCAAATATTTGTTTTTGGTGAAATTAACATGTAAAGGATAAAAATATGATATAGAATTGGAGAAAATTGGTGATTATAAGGGTAAGGAGTTTTATGACGTGGTCGATGCAATATAAATGTGAGAATGGAAAAAAAACAATGTGAGGCCAGTGATAACGGTGGAGCTGAGGTGAAAACATAGCAAAATAAGGTGGGGTGGGTGGGATGCAAATCTATGTGCTAACATCGGCTTCAAATGGGTAAGGCAACTCCTTTTAGCAGGTGTCAAGAAATGCAAATCTCTGGGAACTCATAGATCAGTGCCTTCTTATTGGGCATGGAGTCACAAACAGCTGCACACTGATTTCAAACAATCTGAAAACTAAACTGAAAATCTAACTGCGAAGATGCTTACCAAATAAGCTTATTTATTTACATATAACATATTCTAACATCTAATGCTTGATTTAAATCAATATAAAATATCCAATATAGCCAATCAAAGATCTGATCTAGTACTTGGGTCCCTTCACTTATTTTAACAAAAATCAGAGCCAGAGCTTGTAAGGGCATTAGAAACTGATTGTAAGTCTAATCTCCACAACCACAAGCCATGAGATCATGAAAAACATTCCAGGGTCTGAAAATTAATTGGGACTTTGTAGGGAAGTAATCCTTCATATAGAAATAAATAGGATCATAAAATTCATGACCTATCTCTTGATCTTCAAAGTATTCTGTAAATTCACTTTTAATATCATCATACAGTTTCAGATATGAGTCATCAAATTCATTGTCAAAACAATCCTCGATTTCAACATTGAAATGCAACACTATTGTTTCTTGTTTGGGAAGAGGGAGGTTTTCCAAGAAATTTTTAGGATCTTGGAAATTATATGATTTTATTTGATCATTTAAAATCTTAATCTCATTCTCAAACCTTTCAACAACTAATTCAGAGAAGCCAGTTTTACCTTCAGGATAAATCTTCGTAGATCTTAGACAATGAACGACAACCGTTGAAAAGACCTCATCTATTTGAATATCCACTAACTAATCCTTGAATTATTTCACAAATTCAGAAAATAGAGGATTTTCCACATACTCAATCATCTTGTTTTAGTACGTGACCTTATCAGTGAGCATTGGAGGTGCCATGAATGTCTTGATTTCTAGATTCTTTCACCAGTGGAGTCTTTTGATCAACCTGAACTGTATGGAGTTTCCAGGTGAATGATTTCAGCCTTCATATGCATTTGATCGCTATCCACCATCAGCAATTAGATCTAAACTTTGATGATCTTTCCCAAGGAATATCTGGCACCTCACTCCCTAGCAGCAGTGCCAATATGTTAGCACTCGAATTGAACCTCAGGCTGAAGAAGGCAATTCCGAGGTAACCACAGACCAAGATTTTGATCTGGCATCTAGCCTTGCCAAACCAGAGAGGGCTCTCTATTTTTTAATGAAGGGTGGCTGCAATAATTTAATCTTAGGTTAGCTATGAAGTACAGGGATTTGATTGAAATTTTTGGGTCGAAATAGCCAAAGATAAACAATCATTGGGTTATGGAGTCAAGGCTGATTTCTACCTACAAACTTGGGGCAAAGTAGGCGCAATGCTCAGCTAGATAAATGATGTAAATGAGAGAAGAAAAGAGGATAAATCTTGCTGCCCTATAGGCATCTATCATTGGATGAATCTCCAGTGGCATATTTAGCAGAAAGGAAAGCACAGGGTTACTAAACAAAGTAGCTAACAAAGGATGGATTCTATAAAGATAACAACTACATTCAACAACATAGTCATTGTGAAAGGAGCATCATGCGTGGATGGATTCCTAACACTTCCCTTAGAGAATGTTGTAACAAATATTAGTAGAAAAAACACAGTATGAAAATGATCTTACAAGGAACACATGTTGGACATGAAACACTGTGATGGATCCCAAATTTAAAGGGCAGAAACTGCTCCATTAAAATAATATTCAAAAAAATTGCACAATCCAAAGCAGCAATCTCTCTGCTGAAAATCAAATCCCTATTACATTGAATTTACAAGATATATATGGGAATAGAGCCATCCTTTAAGATTCAGAGGTAAAAATTATCCAATTCCCCCAAAAGAGCAGTCTGTTACATCAAAATCTAGAATTGTATTCCCCAAAAAAAAAACCAACCTACTGCAGAAATAACACTCAAAGATGGTATCGATTCTTCCAATATGTAGCCGATATGCCAAAACTGAAAGAGGTTATTGTTTTTTAGCCTGTGCTAATGAAAATATCTTTCAGTTTCCTAATATGTGTTTCCATTTGCCCAAGATCTGCATTCCAAAAAGATGTGTCAAATAGGAAAATTCTGAGATCCAAAAACTAGGGCTCAAATATGATCTTGGTTCTCCCAATATGTAGCAGATATGCCAAAACTGAAAGAGGTTATTATTTTTTAGCCCGTGATGAGAATAAACCTTTTTTTTTTCTTGATATTTGTTTCTATTTTCCTGAGATCTGCATTCCAAAAACATGTGTCAAATAGGAAAATTATGAGATCCGAAAAATAGGGCTCAAATATGATCTCATTTCTCCCAATATGTAGTAGATATGCCAAAAATGAAAGAGGTTATTGTTTCTTATCCCGTTCTCAGAAAAAAACATCTTTTAGTTTTCAAAATTTCACCACCATTTTCTCAGGAACCTCCCCGTACGGTAACTGGTCACACAACAAAAAATGAATTTATTTTTTTTATAAAAAAGTTTGAAAGTCGGTTTATCCCACATGCACTATGGGAGCTGAAACATTGATGTTTTGATGCAGTGAAACTACATATTTTATCAATTCGTGGATCCTATGGGTTATAGGCCCACATATATATATTGGAAGCAAACAAAACAACGATTTCCACAAATCTTGACCAACAGATGTTGGTCCCACTTTGATGCTTAACACCGGAACCCAAAAGGTATTCTATTTTAACTTACAACACATTGCATACATTTAAAGATTTAAACCATATACATATAATTATGAGATATTCGTCAATTTTAAAACCTTGATCCGAAGATCGTCAGATCTATTGAATACTGGGCGGACAGCTCGAATTATTAAATCAGGTTTATAAAACATCGGTTTGATTAAAAAATTTAACCCCCGAACAACTTTAATTGCGATAAATATCGATCAAAGATTAGACGGTTGTTGCTCCTCTTAAATTGTAATTTAATTATGTGAAATAATGTTGAGGTCTCCACCATTGATCCAGTAATTGACCCAACTACCATTACGTTATCGCATGCCAACTAGCGCGATCGATAAATTTTTTTGACACATGCGATATAAGTGGTTTCGTGAGGCTAAGTGCCATCATCACATGTTATCGCATAGACAAAATAAAAACAAATTACCATCTTGAAGTTGTGCGATACACCTTTTTTTAGTTTTTAGAAACCATTGTCTCATCCCGCGTTCAACTCTATTCAGAGTTCCAGTCATGCCTCAACATTCCACCTTGACTCACACTTCCTTAGTAATATGGGTTTTCAAATGCCCAGAATTATGTCATGATTCCGCTGCATCACTTAAAATTCATGAATTTAACCAAAATGTGAGGTTCCGTAAATGTGCATCCATAATACCACTTACCACCGTACGCTGAATCATCTCTCGGCATCCTCCTTCAGACCTGCACAATTTGCTTGCCATTCCACATAACAATCAGAATTGAAAAATTGATGCGTTGAGACTCTAAACTAAATACAACAACTCCTTCTATAATCTAACATTATCATTGGATTACCATCGATCCTTATAGTGATCGATGGTCAATCAGTAAACTCATAACACGAAATTGAACTCATAAATATAACTATGAGTAAACAATACTCATACACACATAGTTATATACAACACGTAATTCAATTATATACAAAACTTGATTACAATCTAAGGCATCTCAGCCTTAGTCACAAATTCTCCCACGGTTACATTGTATTCTCCCACACACTCTCTGTCACACAACATAGACTTTTTATATAGAAATTTTCAAGAGAGTGGATCGTCTAAGATCCACGATTTTTCTCCCTCAATCGCTCAAACAAGCCCCTAAATCTCTCATTATGCATACATGGCAGATAATTACAATTAATTAAACCTTATCAGTTCCACCATGTTAGTTCTGTTTTAACAAACTTTGCCTCAGTTTACAATTACTTTCCACGTTTTCTCCTTTCACAGCTTTGGATTCTGATTTTAATGAGAATGCTCGGATGCTCCTGCATCAGACTTCAGAGGTATAAAAATTTTATGACCTCTTGGTCATATGTCTTCTTCATCTTTTTAGCAATTCTACCCACATCCTCTGTGGAATTTCTCTTTGTGATCTTCATGTGAACTGCAACCAAAACCTCTGCAGTAACAAGTCCTCCCTACTACACGATACCTCATCGAGATTTTCTCCTTTGAGCCCAGTCTTTCAGCATCTCTCTGGTTCTCTTCTCTGGAACCATATGAGCACTCCTGGCTCTAGGTTGTTGCAAAATTCTCACCTACACAACAACATAAAGACCACAAGCTTGCAAATCTTCAACGGAAATGTACCTCTTCTTCCTTTGCATGCAAACTCTTTCTCGTGGGAAATGTTTTCCTACTCTGATACCACTTTGACGCAGTGAAACTGCATATTTTCTCAATTTGTGGATCTTGTGGGTTATGGGCCCACATATATATATTGGAAGCAAACAAAACAACGACTTCCACAAATCTTGACCAACAGATGCTGGTCCCACTTTGATGCTTAACACCGGAACCCAAAATGTATTATATTTTAACTTATAACACATCACATCCATTTAAATATTTAAACCACATGCATCTAATTATGTGATATTCATCGATTTGAAAACCTTGATCCGAAGACCGTCGAATCTGTTGAATACTGGGCGAAAAGCTCGAATTATTAAATCAGGTTTATAAAACATCATTCTGATTAAAATCTTTAACCCCCAAACAACTTTAATTGCGATAACCGTCAATCGAAGATCAGACGGTTGTCGCTCCTCTTAAATTTCAATTTCATTGTGCGAAATAATGTTGAGGTCTCCATCGTTGATCCAGTAATTGATCCAATGACCATTGCATTATCTCGTTCCAACTAGCTCGATCGATAACATTTTTTGAATCATGCGATATAAGTGGTTTCGTGAGGCTACGTGTCATCATCACACGTTATCACACAGATAAAATAAAAACAACTTACCATCTTGAAGTTGTGCAATATACTTTTTGTCAGTTTTTAGAAACCATTTTCTCGTCCCGCGTTCAACTCGATTTAGAGTTCCAGTCTCGCCTCAACATTCCACCTTGAATCACACTTCCTTATTAATATGGGTTTTAAAACACCCAGAATTCTGTCATGATTCCATATCATCACTTCAGATTCATGAATTTAACCAAAATGTGAGGTTCCACCAATGTGCATCCATAATACCACTTACCACCGTACGCTGACTCAGCTCTCAACATCCTCGTTTAGACTTGCACAATTTGCTTTCCATTCCACATAACAATCCAAAATTGAACCACCGATGCTATGAGACTCTAAACTAAATACAACAACTCCTTCTATAATTTGAAATTATCATTGGATTACCATCGATCCTTATAGTGATCGATGGTTGATCAATAAACTCATAACACGAAATTGAACTCATAAATATAACTATAACTAAAAAATACTCATACAGACATAGATCTATGTTTAGTCAATTTAGTGTCCTAAATTGTTAACATAAATTATCGACCAGGGCTAGTGAACTGATGAATTGTAATGCACTGTATGTGCCTAAGTATCAATTTTTCCTAGTTCGTTGTTTTAAGGTTTTGTTGATGTTTTGGGAGTTTTTATATTTTGATCCTTAGCATTCTATTCTAAATTAGAAAGATGAGATTAAATCTATTTAAAAAGGAAAGAAAAGGAAATGTTGTCAAATGAATTAAAGCAGAGTTTTATTTTTCTATTTTCTAATTAAGAAATGATGAAAACTAGAAATCCCAATCCATGGATATTACAGGTTAATTGAAGATTCAAGAAATGAAAAAAAATAATAACTCAAACATTAAAACTGAATCTTATTCATTCAATTAAGGTTTATTGGAATAGCTTTTGAAAGAGATTAATTGTAGTGTAATGAGGATCTCCTATGACATAAAATAAAATGCTGAAACAATCAATAACTAAAAAACATTACAACTGAATCTTATTCATTCAATTAAGGTTTATTGGAAGAGCTTTTGAAAGAGATTAATTGTAGTGCAATGAGGATATCCTGTGACATAAAATAAAATGCTGAAACACCCAATAACTCAAAAACATTACAACTGAATCTTACTCATTCAATTAAGGTTTATTGGAAGAGATTTTGAAAGAGATTAATTGTAGTGTAATGAGGATCTCCTATGACATAAAATAAAATACTGAAACAATCAATAACTCGAAAACATTACAACTGAATCTTATTCATTCAATTAAGGTTTATTGGAAGAGCTTTTGAAAGAGATTAATTGTAGTGTAATGAGGATCTACTATGACATAAAATAAAATGCTGGACAATTATTGTATCTATAAGTCACTAACCATTTTAATTTAAGATTTAAATGGTCTTTACTTGGTCGAGCACAGTAACTGTTAACTATGAAAGACAAGAAATGAAACCTAGGAATGAATCTCTCCCTCTATCTCTAGAGTTACAATCAAAATAGGAAATGATAAGACACATGTATTTTTAGAGTTTCAATACAAAATAGGAAATGAGACACATATCTTCTTAGAGTTTTAATACAAAAAGGAAATGAAACACATATCCTCATGATCCCCTGATGTTCTCCACCCAAATTTGAATTCGGTTTTGGTATGCAACATAAAGGTCTTTTAGAAGCTTCCTCTTGACCTACACATGGAAACAATCTCATCCCACTTGTTAGGTATAAGCATATGCACATTATTTTCTAATTTTTAACCACAAATTCACTTAAAAATGATAAGAATTAATAAAGTTTGGAAAAACATAAATGTAACGCAATAGTGGTAATGGTAAGGTAAATGTAATGAAATGGAGGTGGAGTGAAGGTGGTAATATGGAAATGTAAGTGAAAATGTAATGGAAGTGAATGACAATTTCAAGGCCCAACATACCCCCCAACTGAAGCTATTGCATGTCCTCATGCAATCTATTACATTAATTCTTTTTTATCCTTGAGCTTCGACTTAACTTTGCATGATATCATTTGATAAATTCATACTTCTGCAAAGTGTTTTACTTGAATTGCAACATGGTTGGTTCTTGTGTTACAACCATATTTTGTTGTTGCATTCAATTTTGACCTTTGATCTTTGCATAATGATAATTTGATTTTTATTGCAAAGTATATCTTTATTGGATTGCATCATGGTTGGTTCTTATGTGACAACCATGATTGTGTTTGTATCCAATCATCTTTTGAGTACTTTTGAAAAGCCATTGTATGCTCACAACAATAATGTAATAGTTAATATCTTTTGGAAGTATGTGGGTTTCTAAATGTGATATGAACGTGGCAAAGTATGAATATGAATGTATTCCCCCCCCCCCCCCCCCAACTAATGGTATTGGCAATTTTATGAAATGAGGAAGAGATGTTTTTTCCAAAAATTATCATTCTAGCTTTTCAAGGAATTCTATGGTAAAAAGTTAGAAAATGACGTACCTTAACTTACCCTTTGGAAATGGATGAGTTGCATGTGTGTACTGAAGATTGTGGTTGTTGATGTTGTTATACTATATAAACAAATGAATTTGATATGCTTCTTTGTTCTCTTTGTGCTGATGAAAAGATTGGGATCTTTATTGTTGCTGATACAAATTGATTCCTGCTGCAAACTGCTGAAATGATGTAGTCTTCAATCGTTACAAAAATCCAATGGTACAATTCTAGTCATGCGAATAAATGTGATGATGTCGAGCATGAAGAGAATTCATTGGATTACCGACCATTGATGAATATCATTAACTAACGCGAGACAAACTCACCATTAATGTCAATGAGTGCCAAGGTACCTAAGTACATCTTGCGAAGTGCGAATAGATGGGATGATGTCGAGCTACTTGCAAGATCTGATGATTAAGGGACATTGATGTATTCCCATGATTGTCAGCGAGAGAACTTGTCATTAATGCATACAAGCCTCAAGGTACTATTAAGGACTCTAGTCTTGGACCTAGATAATGTGCTGATGTCGATAGGCCAAGACTTGTTAGAAGGAAGGCCTTAAGGAATCCTCCATCATCTAACGCGAGCATGAAAGAATAATTTTTGAAGGACTATGGATTCAATAATTTGCATTGAAGTAAGGTTTATTTGCAAAATGAAAAGGATAGGAAAAGGAAAATGGAAATGGACAATGAAAAATGGAAAATGACAATGGGAAATAAGCATGTAGGTGAACTTCTTGCTTTTATTTGTGGAGTAGACAAAAAATAATGGAAAGTGTATGTGAATGAAGGAAAATGAACAACTAACTCTTGCTGGGAAAATAATGGTGGTTTGCTTTGAATTTCTTGGTTGGATTTACAATTCAAAAAGGGAGGAAAAGTAATGGTCTTGATGGATATGAACATGGACTTGTTCTTATGTTTCTTATGAAATCGGTCCTTTGAAAACCAATCGTGTGCACAATTAGTTTCCTTCAATGATCATTCGATCATCCCAAATCTGCAAAAAAACTTGACATAAAGAACATAAGCGTCTTAAAAAAGAAGTAGCTAATTTCTTTCTGATTCTTACGCAAAAATTAAATGTCAAATGAAATAGATTAAGGTAAATCAAAAAAATTTATATTCGGTCCAATTCATGATATCGATAAAAATCCATTTTTAAAGAATAACCATGAAAAATAAATCAACTCCCTGTTGTTGGATGACTTCATGCACTGTGCTTAGTAAAACAATTGGCATCACAAAGATTCGTTGTGTCCTGCAAGTTAAAAATTCATAGAAGAATACAAATGAACAATATTAATGCCAAATGTTCAGAAATCTTCTAAATAATCTTCCAATTGTCTTGCAAGCCATTATTAAGAAGAAATTATAATCTTTTTTTTTTTTTTAAATAATGAAATAAATCATGGATGAAATAATCATCTTTATGAATCTTTTTGAAACAAAGTCATGCCAATGGCTCTTTCATGCAAGATAGAAATAAAAAGCTTGAAATTTCTAAATTCAAGTTCCTAACTATGAAGGAAATGGAGGCAAAATCCTTCTCAATTTATACAACTTGCATTTGATGCACATGTGATAATGTCTTTGCCTCAAATAATCCATTTGTCACTCATCATGTGCCACCATAGACGAATTCTGCCACATTTTCCTTCAGATAAGGAAATCAGATCCTTGATTATTTCTAAAAATTGAATTTTATAAAACCGTGACTGTTTACATTAAAAAAAAAATGTTTTTCTCTCACACACATTGCAAATTAGTGCTCCGAAAAACCCTACATTTCTCCCAAATTTCTAAGAATTTCATAAAATTCTTATAGGATTACCTAATTCACCCCGTTCCCGAAAACACCCATGTTTTTTTTTTTTTTTTTAATGCACCTCGGTTTGCTAAGAAAATGCGTTTTAAAATCGCGTCTTTTTAACAATTACGCATTTCGTTTTCTGGCAATTACTTATGCAATACAATTTTTGTGGTTTGATTTGTTTTTATTTGCAGGTTTTGAAGTGTAATTGCTTGTCTCTCACAGAGAAGTTCAGATTGATCTCCCTCATTTCAATTACCTACAATGGAATCTGCAATCTTCTCTTCATCAACAGTCTGAAATCTTCTCTTCATCAGCAATTTCTTCATGTGATACACTTCCATTGTCTGTCCCTGCAATTGAATTTGTAATCTTCTCTTCATCAGCAATTTACAATCTTCTCCTCATCAACAATTTCTTCACGTGATATACCTTCATTGTCTGCAAATTTTTAAAATGATTTCTAATAACTATTGTTTGAGGAAAAACGAATATGGAAAAGAGAAGGTTCTATTTTATTTTTTTTATTGCAGTGCATGGGTCTTTGTGTGGATTAAAGGCTTACATATATGTGTAAAGCCAAGCCAAAGGCTGGCCTCATGCATATGCGTGGGTATTATTTGCATGAGCCATTTTTTTAAAAATTGATTTGTTAATAAAATTATATATATTATATTTTCAAAAATTTAAATATATATATATATATATATATATATTTCATTAAACAAAACAATTTATTGAAATTAAAATTTTTCATCATTTTTTTTAAAGTTTATTGTGAAATTAAATAATGAAAACATAATTTATTAAAGCCTTTTTCTTTTTAGATGTAAGAAATAAGGCTACATAGTTACACTTCCCCGGCAACGGCGCCAAAATATTTAGTCAATTTAGTGTCCTAAATTATTAACATAAATTATCGACCAGAGCTAGTAAACTGATGAAGTGTAATGCACTGTATGTGCCTAAGTATCCATTTTTCCTACTTCGTTGTTTTAAGGTTTTGTTGATGTTTTGGGGGTTTTTATATTTTGATCCTTAGCATTCTATTCTAAATTATAAATATGAGATTAAATCTATTTAAAAAGGAAGGAAAAGGAAATTTTGTCAAATGAATTAAAGCAGAGTTTTATTTGTCTATTTTCTATTTAAGAAATGATGAAAACTAGAAATCCTAATCCATGGATATTGCAGGTTAATTGAAGATTCAAGAAATGAAAACAAATAATAACTCAAACATTAAAAATGAATCTTATTCATTCAATTAAGGTTTATTGGAATATCTTTTGAAAAAGGTTAATTTTAGTGTAATGAGGATCTCCTATGACATAAAATAAAATGCTAAAACAATCAATAACTCAAAAACATTACAACTGAATCTTATTCATTCAATTAAGGTTTATTGGTATAGCTTTTGAAAGAGATTAATTATAGTGTAATGAGGATCTCCTATGACATAAAATAAAATGCTAAAACAATCGATAACTCAAAAACATTACAACAAAATCATATTCATTCAATTAAGGTTTATTGAAGAGCTTTTGAAAGAGATTAATTGTAGTGTAATGAGGATCTCCTATGACATAAAATAAAATGCTAAAACAATCAATAACTCAAAAACATTACAACTGAATCTTATTCATTCAATTAAGGTTTATTGGAAGAGCTTTTGAAAGAGATTAATTATAGTGTAATGAGGATCTCCCATGACATAAAATAAAATACTAGACAATTACTGTATCTATAAGTCACTAACCATTTTAATTTAAGATTTTAATGGTCTTTACTTGTTCGAGCACAGTAATTATTAACTATGAAAGACAAGAAATGAAACCTAGGAAATCACTGTTCTTATAAGTCACTTATCTATTATTCAATAGCTTTTACTTAGTTTGATCCAGCAATTGCAAATTATGAAAGCAATAATTTGAGCAAAAAGTAAAGAGAAATGTTAAACAGAAACTGAAATAAACTTATCTAGAAAACACATGAAACCTCAGTAGCAACAGGGGCCCTCTACTACCAATTTAGTGAACTCCTTAGCTCCTTGAAGATGTGATCAAAACAGCATCAAAGAACTTCTTTATTGATAAACTCACAAATCTACATCCCATTCCATCTTAAGCCTTGTTACAAAACACTCTATAATCCCTTCTCTTCTTCTCCTATTTTTTTCACCTCTATGATAGGAGAAAGCTTCCCCTATTTACACAAAAATATGAGAAGTTATCTCATTAATGAGAGTTCATGAATCTCTCCCTCTATCTCTAGAGTTACAATCAAAATAGGAAATGAAAAGACACATGTCTTTTTAGAGTTTCAATACAAAATAGGAAATGAGACACATATCTTCTTAGACTTTTAATACAAAAAGGAAATGAAACACATATCCTCATGATCCCATGATCTTCTCAACTCAAATTCGAATTTGGTTTTGGTAGGCCATATAAAGGTCTTTTAGAAGCTTCATTTTGACCTACACATGGCAACAATATCATCCCACTTGTTAGGTATAAGCATATGCACATTATTGTCTAATTTTTAACCACATATTCACTTAAAAATGCTAAGAATTAATAAATTTTGGAAAAACATAAATGTAACCCAATAGTGGTAATGGTAAGGTAAATGTAATGAAATGGAGGTGGAGTGAAGGTGGTAATATGGAAATATAAGTGAAAATGTAGTGGAAGTGAATGACAATTTCAAGGCCCAACAATCTACACAACACGTGATTCAATTATATACAAAACTTGATTACAGTTTAAGGCATCTTAGCCTTAGTCACAAATTATCATGTGGTTACATTGTATTCTCCCACACACTCTCTGTCACACAACACAAACTCTTTAAATAGAAATTTTCAAAAGTGTGGATCATCTAAGATCCACGATTTTTCTCCCTCAATCGTTCAAACAAGCCCCTAAATCTCTCGTTATGCATACATGGCAGATAATTACAATTAATTAAACCTTATCAATTCCATCACTTTAGTTCTGTTTTAAAAAACTTTGCCTTGGTTTATAATGACTGTCCACGTTTTCTCCTTTCACAGCTTTGGATTCTAATTTTAATGATAATGATCGGATGCTCCTGCATCAAGTTTATATACAATTTTCCACACCTTCCTATTTGATGTGTAGTGCACCCCTTTTGGCTCCTTCTTGGGCTCTTCCCCTTCAAAACTTAGACCTTGACTTGGAGAAATAAACCATAACTCAACCATCCATTCGACGAACTTAAAATTTTATTTTTGGTGAAATTAGCATGTAAAGGATAAAAATATGATATAGAATTGGACAAAAATGGTGATTATAAGGATAAGGAGTTTTATGATGTGGTCAACACAATATAAATGCGAGAATGGAAAAAAAACGACATGAGGCTAGTGATAACGGCGGAGCTGAGGTGAAAACATAGCAAAATAAGGTGGGGTGGGTGGGATGAAAATCCATGTGCTAACACTTCCTTGACTTGTGGCAAGATAAAATATCGAGGGAATGGATGTATATCGAGCCACAGGTGAAAATATATCATCATAATCCTCTCCCTCTTTCTGGGAGAATCCTCAAGCCACGAACCTCGCCTTGTATTTTTCTAATTCCCTACTTGATCCTATAAGGTTAATTTTGATTAGTGTTTAATTAAACTGCAAATATTGACTTATAATTATTTATTAATATTTGTATATATCCACACTTGTGAATTTGTAATTCTATTTTTACTAATAGAAATATTATTATTTTTATTATTTCTATTCCCAAGTTATCTTTTCAAATCTACTTTTGGATAAGAAATGGTCTTCTCCAATTTATTTCTAAATCAAATATCTATATTTTATTCCCCATGTGTCTTCTAAAAACTACTTTTAAATAAGATATGGTCTTCTACAATTTATTTCTAAATCAAATATTTATATTTTATTCCCAATGTGTCTTCTCAAATCTAGTTTTAGATAAGATATGCTCTTCTCCAATTTATTTCTCAATCAAATATCTATATTTTATTCCCAATGTATCTTCTCAAATCTACTTTTAGATAAGGTATGGTAAGGAAATTCAAGGTTAATATATTAGAAGGATGAGGTCCTAGTCATGGAATTAATGGTAAGTGGTTGAGGTGGATGAGAGGAAGATACATATAGGGAAGGATGATGAGAGGAAAAGAGGGGGGGAGATCCTTGGTCTTTTTTTTGGCATTGAAAGGTTTTTGTTCTGGGAGGAATGTGGAGTAGGGGAAAGGATTGAATGGAGAGAAAACTGAGAGAACTAAAACTTGGATCTATTGGAGAGTGTTGGTTTTAACTTGGACACACTACAACTGGTTGGACTTAGGCTCCGAGAACTAGGAAACCTGTTTCCTAGGCTAGAAAATAATTCCTAGTTGGATGGTAGGTACATTCAGTCAGGTAGCTAGGAGGAGCATCCCAACAGAGTCAACAACATCCCAACCAAGCCACTAGAACAAATATTCTTCTATTTATTGTTTTAATTATGTAAATTTTTGAAAATTAAATGTATTACATTTTAATATGTTGTTGATCAAATTTTACTTATATATTTCTTATTTAGTAAATGTAGAGTTATATACATGCTATAGTTTCTTCGTATTAAATCAAATGACAATTTGGTTCAAATTTATAATACCTAGGATAGGTCCTCACAATTTTTCAATGCTTCCATCAATTCCATGCTTAATCTTATATATCCACTTCGAAGTTACCATAGATTTCTCCTTCAGTCTCAGCACAACATCCCATACATAATTCTTCATCCATAGTATCTTTCCAGAATTGTGATTTTACGGCTAATTCTAATGTGGAAGGTTCAACTTTAATCATGGTGCTCATGGCTGCAAAATATCCTTGGTACCTACATGGCTTCTTCCTTTCTCTAAACAACCTTCAAGGGGGCACATGTCTAACATCTTGAAGTGTGTCTCAAAGCCAATGTGGTCTCTTCCTAGTGGCAGGATTACAAGGAGGAGAATCTAAGGGATCGATGGGATCATCAACAACATCGGGCACAAATAGGCTATCCAAGATATACATTTCATCATTCTTCTTGGGAGGAGGAAGAGGAGGAAGGTATCTAGCTTTTCCAAGTGTGGAATCTTCATTGAATGTGACATCCCTGCTAATTTTGAGCTTCCTTTGACCAGGAATATATATTATAAATTCTTTATAATTTTCACAATACCCAACAAGCATACCTTTTCTTCCAGTAGCTTCCAACTTGTTCCTTTTCTCTTTCAGCACATGAAAGTATATGGGGCAACCAAAGATACAGAGATGAATCACATCGGGCTTAACACCTATGAATGATTCTTTAGGTTTTTTTTTGTCTAATGCTTGTTGAGGCACACTGTTTTGAACATATATGACAATATTTGTCGCTTCTCCCCAAATAAACTTTGGTACCTTTTGATCATGGAGCATGGCATGGGAAGCTTCTACAATGAACCTATTCTTCCTTTCAGCTACTCCATTTTATTTGGGAGTATAATGTGTATTTGTCTCTTTTTGGATGCCTTCCTTATTGTAAAAATCAATGAATTAATTTGAAGTGTACTCACCACCATTGTCAAACCTGAATATTTTAATTTTATTCCTTGTTTGATTTTCGAACAAGGCTTTGAACTCCTTGAAATTTTCAAATGTTTCATCTTTATGCCTCAGATAATATATCCATGTATTTCTATAAAGTCATAAATGAAGGTAATATAATATATTTGGTTACCAAGAGAGTGTATGGGCATCACACCACTCAAGTTGGAGTGAATGAGATGGAGGATGTCATTTATCTTGTTTTCGCTAAAGGGGAAAGATCCCCTTGTCATATTTCTACTAGCACATCCTAGACATACTCTGTCATGTTGAGCTTAAACCTTTGGAATCCCAGAGACCAAGTTCTCAAATTTCGGAATTGCATCATAATGAAGGTGATATAACCTTCAGTGCCATAATTTTCTTATAATATTTGTATTTTAAACCAATAGCAATAGTGGCCTTCCAGTGACCATGTATGGTCCTTCATATCTTGTTCCCAAAGTGAATGCATCTTTCATACATGATCCAATGGGCAAAGTAAGAACTTTTCCCTTGATGAATGCAACCCTCATCCCTTTGTCTTCCATAGCGAAAATTGATACCAAATTTTTCTTCAACCCAGGCACATACATTACATCATGCAATACAATAGATTCCCCAGAGTTCAAATGAAATTTGACAGATCCGAAACCTCTGAGAGGATGAGTGGATTTATCTCCAAGAATAATTCTCAAATTTGAATCCCTCTCTACTAAGTTAGAGAGAACCTCCTTGCAACCATAGAAGTGATGAGTGGCCCCCCTATCAACCAAAAAACTAGCCCACGAATCTGGAGGAGATGAACTAGTAATAGCAGAAATAAGGATATATTCAGATTGTTTTGCAACATTACTTTCATACCTAGAGAATTTTGACTTATTTTGTGGATGAAAATTTTCTTCATGATTAGTTGGAGCATCTCTTCTTCTTCTCTCATTTCTTCCATCATATTCATTCCTTCGATAATATATCCTCCTTTGATCATTGAAATTGTTTTTGTTGTTTCTAGTATTATAACACTATCCATTATTCTTCTCAGGGAAATCTCAAGCATAATTACCCTTCTTGTGACAATTTTAGCATTCAATATGCGAGTATTATTTCCTTTTATTTTGATTTTTAGGAGGAGGCTTTCTTAAATTTGATGGACCTCCTTTCATTTTCTTATTCTTCTTGTCATGAGAAATGAATGCAATCGGTTCTCCTTCATCATGATTTTAAATCCAGTTCCTCTTCCAATCATCTTGGACTCTTCTAGAGTGAGCTTTCCAACAATATCATCAAATGTATGAAAGAAATTTGTGTTGCTAATAGTAATGATGAATGTTTCCCAAATAGGAGGGATACCTCTTAAAGTCACAACCACCAGTTCCATGTTAGGTACAACTTCTTCAAATCTTAGAAATTGATCTCTAACAAGAGGTATCTTCATTATATAGGATTGTATGGACTCTACTTTATTCATCTTGGTGTCTTTGATTTGATATTTCAAAGTGATGATTTCATTAAAATTGTTGACCTCATACATACCTGCTATCTTATCATGCATGTACTTGGACCTTTTCAAGTTTCCAACATATGCAAGAAAATTGTCTTGTAAACCTTCAACTATAATTAGCTTTGTTGTATTCTCACCTTTCTTATGCGTACCTTTGACGACAACATATGCATTTTCTGGAGGCTCGAGTACCTTTCCTTGAATGAATTCCAAAACATCATCATTATCAGCTATGATTTCCAACCTATCTTTCCATTCAACAAAATTGGATGAGTCACCCAACTTCTCATTCTCTTTGATGGTGGTCATTTTTATCTTGATTTGACTAGATTGGTTCTTTCAACTTTTCCAAAGATGATTTCTTCAATCCTTGTCTCCTCTTGGTATTTTCCTTCAGCTTAGCTCTAATGCCATGTTAATTTTTAGATTGTTCTATGATGCGTCAATTACTTTAGCCCAAGTCCAAACATTAATTAGAAATATTTCCAACTACAATTAATATTTCCAATCATCAACAATAATTGAAGATAGAACAATAAAAGAAATTGTTGGTAAAAATAATGGAAGGTCAGTGGGGTGTTAAATTCCACATTTAAAACTCACTTAAAATTTTGATTTTAATTTTTTGAATTATGTACACGACTTGAATGAATCAAACTAGCATATATACATGATTGCTATTAAGGAAACTAGCATATACCTAGTAAACTAATAATTCAAATAAATAATCATTTGCTTAACTTAAACTATTCCATCATTGATTCATCAAATTGTTAATAAGTATTAAACATGTGTAGTAAGAATAGATTAAACCATCAAACATAAGCAACACACATGAACACCATGATTTAAGGTGGAAAGCTAATGTGGGAGAAAACCACCGCCATTGTCGTATCTCTCTTCCATATTAATTATAAAGAAAACTACTTACAATCTTGTACTAGCACAGAATGATACCAGCACACAAGCACCAACCTACAGAAGGCTACAACCTTGACTCGTTTTCATCAACAATTGGAAGGGAGATCCAACCCCCTGATATCATTTACTAGCACCCACTAGAAGGGAGCTATGACCCCCTGATCTTGTTTACCAGCACCCACTAGAAGCGAGCTATAACCCCCTGATATGAACACAAACCACCACTAGTAGGAATATTTGACTTCCTTACTAAAGGATCCAACCCTCAGAACATCCGTGTACCACGTTTCATAAATTTTCACACTAGATCCACCTAGTTCAATGCATCATGACTTGTAGGCTACTTCTCATCAAATTTTCATACTGAATCCACTAACATCATTTAAGCCAAAAACTGCAACTATTCACTATACCAAAAATATTCAACCAATCACTGAAAACAGCCACTAAACCAATCAATCATTAAAGAAAACAACCACTTAACCAATCACCAACTCAAATCAAATATAACAGTGAGATCAGTATAACCAGAATATCAGAACTTAACCCAAAATACCGCATTAACATACTGAATCAATTGCATCCCTAATCACTCAACTAATCATTATATATATATATATATATATATATATATATATATATATGAGACTTCTCTTAAGTCAACTCGTGTGTATACACGCTTTTCTAAAAAGAAACCTGCGTACATATCTCAACCTACCAAGTTCTGAAAAATTTCTAATCTGAATCAGACACAAAATTAGACACATGCATACTTAAGTAATTTGACAGATTATAGATCTCTTAAAGCCTATATAGTTAGTTTGATCAAAGATGTTCTTCAACCGATCAAAATTAAATCAATTTAAACCTTATAAATTCTTACTAAACCCAGATCAATATGAAAACTTCATTGACAAACAACATAAATCCAACACTACTTTATAAATTGATCAAACATATTCTTCAGCAAAAACCCTAGTTTTCATATGTGCTTTCCATAAGAAATTTCTGCATGTATAGGTTCTTATCCAAAATTAAACCTGCACATAGATCTCAACATACTTTAGGAAACATATGCTACTATGTAGCACTGAACCCATGTGTGTACCCGCTTTGCATGAGTCAAACTTGTGTACATATCTGCAACTTTCAACTTATAACAGCGATTTGCATGACAACTTCAGACATACCCAGACCACGACATTCATGATGATAAAAAGACTTCAAATCTCAGATCTAATCAAGCCATAATTAGATCATGTAATACATATTCATTGTAGGCCTATTGTGCTTGATCCATTATATTCATGGGTGCATAATTATTTTAGATCAACCAATAAACTATAGCACATACAATGCAAACATAATTCAGATTGAAGTATTCATTAATCTCCCTCACAGTGCACACTTTACCACTTTTATCTTCTCATCCTTATATAGCTTGATCCTTAGCCAATACCATGAGCCAAAATCACACTTGTGCTGGTGGTAATTCTTGAAGGAATCAAATAGTCGTTACTCTACTAAATATTGTGGACTAATACCATGGTAAGGACCCTTGGTATTTAATAATCATATTGCGCCAAAGGTATACGCCTTTTCTTCTTGATACCCGCATATACGAATTTTCTTTTCCAAACATGTGTATACACTAATTAACTTCATCAAACTTACATACGTACCTGAGTTGGATTCATATAATGTAATATTCCCATTTAGCCCAAGCTAATGGGAATTTCTTATTTTGCCTTATTTTATCTTGCATTTCATGTTTATGAATAAAATATGAAGGAGGACATGCAAAAATCATAAAATCCATGAATAAATCAATGCCCATGTAAATAGAGACATATCTGGGCCATGTAAATAATCTCTTGCAGGTGTGAATGAGCTTAAAGCACCAGACTCAGTCAACCTTGACCAAATCAACAGCGCAGTCTAGGTGCAATGAACCTCATGAATCCACAACGCAGTTTTAGATGGAGGCTCCACATGTGTAAAAGGTTAACTCATTGAGGTGGTTTAGGGCTTGAGAGGGATTTCATCCTATAAAATAAGGAGGAGGACAACAAGAGAAGGTGGTTGATGTTATTATTTTTTGAAGGTTTTTTCTGTTGAGACACACTTCCATTGGGGTTTCCTGTTTAGGAACTCCCACCTCCTTCCTTGAGCAGCTCTTGGAGGAGCCTTGTTTTTCTAGTCCACTATTCGGCATTTGGCCAAGCCTCATCTTGCATCTACAACGTAGTTCTTCTTAGGATTGGGTTGTTTATGTGAGCTGCAGCAAGTGGAACTCTAGATCTGCACAGATCTAGCCTGTATTGGATCCTCTTCTCCGTGAGTGTGTCTTTTAACCTCTTGGAAGAGTGAATCCATTGTTGACCTTCAGTTTTTCATCTTGGAATCAGGCCAACTCAGTTAATAAAGCTACAGCACAGTCTCCCTTGAGGGACTATGTTATTTTCAAGGAGATCTGATCTCTTCAGATCTAAGTCATTTTAGTGCTCTTTTTTAGTGGAGGAGGCCTCTACTCTATTGGAGGAAGTGTACTAGAGTGCATGATCCTCAATTTCAGAACTTGGCATGTGGCCATTAGCTGCCTAAACTCTACAACATAGTTTATACTCTAGATCTGTGTTATTTTTGTATTAGGTGTTGCAGGGGGTTTGGCTGCATCAATTGGAGAGTTGGTTTTGGAGTGTTGAGGATCCACTCTTCATTCTGAGATCTTCTGGAGGAGATCTATTCATTGTAATTTTTAGATCTGATCTGCATAATATGAAATCTTCAGTATTTTTGAATATTCCTGCAGATTTTATTTCTTAGATCTCAAATCTATTGTTCATGCTTGGTGTAAACACCAAAATTCCAAGGGGATCCGAAAGAGGAGCTCTTCTAGTGCTTGGATCTAATATAGATCTGACATTTTATGCACAAATTTGCTCTAGATCTGACATGTAACATACAACAGTGCAACTCAATAAGAATAACGTTGTCAAGGTAGCATTTTGACAAACATATGGTTGTAGCCCTCTTTTGAGGAGATTTCTTCTATCTTTGTCTTGTATTTTCAGCTATGTACTTGATGGACTAAATTGTAAGACTTATTTGCTACTGAGAATACTAATAAAACATATTTTATGAGCCTCTTATCACTGCTCTGCAGAAACTGCGTTATTTCTCAAGCATAATTCTTTTTTTTTGTTGTAGTCTCTTTGAGGCATTTCTGAAGACAACTAGGTGTGGGAGATCTGTTTAACCCACCTAGGAGGATTTCTTTCTGATACCCACTTGGATTTAGGACTTATATACTTAGATATAATGGATCCAAGTGCTGGATTTCATTTCTGCATTATCCATTACTAGAAAATGCGTTTTCCAGACATGCCTTTCTAGCAATTCCTAATTTGGGATATTATAGTGATATCAGAGCTGCCATCTTGGCTTAGCCTGTGGATCTCAAATCCAATCAGAGCAAGATATTTTGCACAGCCTGCAAATTATTGGAGCCAATATTTCTTTAGTAGGAGGAGAAGCTTTCAATGATAGAAAACAAAGGTATCATGGGAGAAGATAGAAGAAAAATGGTTACACCATTGAAAGAGTAAAAGGAGTAGAGTTCTCTAATATTATTTCTCAAGCTTTGCATGAGCTAGAGGGAGAAATCAAGGGAGTAAGGAATGGAAGATCAAAATATCTCTTGATGAGGTTTGCACAGGAGGATAGCCCCACTACTTCATATGATGTGTGTGAGCATTCAGCTACACAATCTAGTCCACAACATGGTAGCACACCTACCTTCTTGTCAATGGAAGGAGGAAGAGGAGAAACACCAAAGGAGGGATCTCTTGGTGAATGTCTCCAAGGATATGAATCTCAATCAGAGGGATTCAAAGAGCATATCAATTTCCCAGAGTTCTGTCAAATCGAAGTAGAAAGATCCTACAGCTACAGTGGGAGGAAAGGGTGCATGCAACACACTTTGGGTAGATTCTCTCTACGTACATTTGATGGATCACCTAGAGACTCATCCAAGTCTTGGGTAAAGAAGCTTGACACATAATTTCAGTTGCATCAAGTATCAGAAGAGGAAGCCTTGAGAGTAGCATCACTGCATCTTCAAGGGAAGGCTTATGCTTCGTGGCTGTTTCAGTCCTCTTCCTTGAAAGGGAGGAACATCTCTTCCTATGCAGGGTTCACTAGGAGCTTAGTGACAAGATTTGATGAGAAACATTTTGAGACTTCTTGGGGGAAGCAGAGAAATCCCAAGGAATCTGGATCTCTGCATAAAGTGGAAGACTTAATGGAGCCAACTCCAGTCCTAAACATTGTTGAAAGGGTTGAAGATCTACTACACTTCTTACTAGAAGAAAAGGCCCCGATTCAACAAGATCTCTTTCCACAAGGAGAAGACTTGAGGATTCCTCCCTCACTAAGAGATCAAAACAAAGGACCTCATGATGATGGATCATTCTCCACTGATGAGGAGAAGGAAGGAATAAAGCAAAGAAGATCCTCCAGCGCTGTGCAAGCAAGAGGAAATCTATTTTCATTTGGAGATGGAAATGAAGCAACGACTTCCACTAGAGGGATTCTTGCACCTTTGCAAGGAATTACAGGGACTCTTCCATATGGAGGGAATGAGCAGCATGTGTCTTTGCTAAAATTCAATGAGATAGAACAAAGGAGGGGTCACACATCTAATCCACTATCTAAAAATGGGGCAAGGGGTCCAATCAGAGGCACTCTTACACCATTAAGAGGAGTCTCCAAGTTTCATGGTACTTCCGCACAACAATCAGAGATGGATTTGCGTAGTGGAAGCAGTCATGATATGTTCCCATCTGTTTTTTGCATGGGGATGAACCATGAGACATCATTATCTTGTGGTGTACCATCTCGAAGACCACCTGAATCATATTTTATGGAAGATGTCTCATACAATGATGCTCCTTTCATAGATCCAAGGAAGGAGGAAGCACTAGTAGACCATGCTACAACGCTGAGAGTGTGGGGGAAGTACAAAGAAAGGAAAAGAATTTTTCCTTTGACATAATTATCCATTCTCACCTCTCAAATTGCATTGAGAAGGTATGCTGCAAGGAGAGAAAGTGACACCATCATGAAGCACAGGAGGCCAGATTTGAATCAGAAGACAAAATTGTTTGAAGAACACTCTTCCCTGCTGGAAGAGAGATGGTGGTCTCACATGCATGCTTTGGCTAAAACAGAGAGGCCTTGGATAGATGATAGCCTTCCATGGAAGACTAACTCCCAAGAGTTTCCTTCTTCTCTGAAGCATGTGCATGAGCAAGGAGGGCAACAAGGAAGGAATAGAAACCTTCCATCTCATACCTTTGGCATGGGAAATGAAAAAAAGAAGAAGAGTGGGAGGTATGGCCTTCCAACATACACCTTGGACATGGAGGATGTAGAGGAGGAGAGCAACAACATGGCAGCCACTTTAGTTGGCATATTATCAGTGATATCATCATGGGGCACACTACATCCCTATTGGGAATTCCAACAGCTGGTGGGATATTCCAAGGATATCCATACATGCATGGGTTTTGTGGAGTTGGAGCAGCAGTATGGCTCTAAGGAAGAATTAAATCAGCCATCTCTTCTTCCCCTTGAAAGAGAGAGTAGATCTATGCACCACTCCATTGATGGAAGGAGAATTGTTGGTGGAGAGCATGCTCTTAATACATGTACTTTATATTCTGACTTCATGCATTCTTACACAATATCTTTGCAGGCCATAACTCTGAGGAGGAGTGTTATATCTTTTCAATCTCATGGCAGATTTGGGGCTACAACAATTTTTGTATTTGGCCACTCTCTTGGAGGACAAAGGGAGATCTTGTTTCATGATGGGTGCTTTCCTATGGCACCAAACATATCTCACACATTCAGTTACAGTGAGATGGCATGGGCTGCAAGTAAGTGGTGGGAAACCCACTTACCACATCTATATCTGATGCAAGCAGGAGATGCCCTGCGCTGGTACCATAAATGGGATTATGATCCACCTCCTCATGTCCTAATTTCTGTTTATGTATTTGTAGTTTTTCTTTCATACATGGATGGTGTACTTGTCTTATTTTTGGGATTGTATGGAGGGAGGATAGGAGGCATGTGTGTACCACATGGGATGGAGGCTCTCTTTGTATGCTTTGATACATATTTTATGGAGAGTAGGGATTCAGCCATGTTTGTTTCAATGGAATTATTGACACCTTATAGGATGGATCATGAACATTTCATAATGATCTTGGAGAGACAACTCATGGGAGGATGGATTGGTGAACACTCAGCTTTTTCAGGAAGCTTGATCTTTGATGATTTCACCATCGGAGGAGAATTATTGCAACACTCACCTTATCAGTTGCTTGAGGACAAGCAACATTTTGGAGGGGAGGACTGTAATATTCCCATTTAGCCCAAGCTAATGAGAATATCTTATTTTTCCTTATTTTATCTTGCATTTCATGTTTATGAATAAAATATGAAGGAGGACATGAAAAACCCCTAAAATCCATGAATAAATCAATGTCCATGTAAACAGAGACATAATTGGGCCATGCTTGCAGGTGTGAATGAGCTTAAAGCACAAGAATCGGTCAACCTTGACCAAATCAATAGCGCAGTCTAGGTGCAATGAACCTCATGAATCCACAACGCAGTTTTAGATGGATGCTCCACATGTGAAAAGGGTTAACTCATTGAGGTGGTTTAGGGCTTGAGAGGGCTTTCATCCTATAAAAGAAGGACGAGGACAAAAAGAGAAGGTGGTTGATGTTATTATTTTCTGAAGGTTTTGTCTGTTGAGACACACCTCCATTGGGGTTTCCTGTTTAGGAACTCCCACCTCCTTCCTTGAGCAACTCTTGGAGGAGCCTTGTTCACCTAGTCCACTATCTGGCATTTGTCCAAGCCTCATCTTGCATCTACAACATAGTTCTGCTTACGATTGTGCTGTCTATGTGAGCTGCAGCAAGTGGAACTCTAGATCTGCACAGATCTAGCCTGTATTGGATCCTCTTCTTAGTGAGTGTGTCTTTTAACCTCCTAGAAGAGTGCATTCATTGTTGAGCTTTAGTTTTTCATCTTGGCATTAAGCCAACTCAGTTAATAAAGCTGCAGCACAGTCTCCCTTGAGGGATTGCGTTATTTCCAAGGAGATCAGATCTCTTCAAATCTAAGTCATTTCAGTGCTCTTTATCATTAGAGGAGGCCTCTACTCTATTGGAGGAAGTGTATTGGAGTGCATGATCCTCAGTTTCAGATCTTGGCATGTGGCCATTAGCTTCCTAACCCCTAAAATGAATTTTATACTCTAGATCTGCGTTATTTCTATAGGAGGTGTTGCAAGGGGTTTGGCTGCATCAATTGGAGAGCTGGTTTTGGAGTGTTGAGGATCCACTCTTCATTCTGAGATCTTGTGGAGGAGATATATTCATTGTACTTTTCGGATCTAATCAGCATAATATGAATGCTTTAGTATTTTTGAATATTCCTGCAGATCTGCTTTCTTAGATATCAGATCTACTGTTCATGCTTGGTGTAAACCCTGAATTCCAAGGGGATCCGAAAGAGGAGCTCTTCTAGTGCATGGATCTGATATAGATCTGACATTTTATGCATATATCTACTCTAGATATGACATGTAACATACAACAGTGCAACTTAATAATAATAACTCTGTCAAGGCAGCATTTTGACAAACATATGGTTGTTGCCCTCTTTTGAGGAGATTTCTTCTATCTTTGTCTTGTATTTTCAGCTATGTACTTGATGGAATGAATTGTAAGACTTATTTGCTACTGAGAATACTAATAAAACTTATTTTATGAGCCTCCTATCACTACTCTGTAGAAACTACGTTATTTCCCAAGCAGAATTCTTTGTTGTTGTTGCAGTCTCTCTTTGAGGCATTTCTGAAGACAGCTAGGTGTGGGAGATCTGTTTAACCCACCTAGAAGGATTTATTTCTGATGCCCACTTGGATTTAGGACTTAGATACTTATATCTAAGGGATCCAAGTGCTAGATTTCATTTCTGCAGCAGCCATTACTGGAAAATGCGTTTTCCAGTCATGCCTTGCTAGCAGTTCCCAATTTGGGATATTACATATAACCTGCATATACGCAACTTCCCTTCATCAAACCTGCATATGCACACAAATTTTCTTGACATAACCTACATATATATCTTTGAAATGTACCTTCATCATTATTATGTCTTTGACTGGTATTTCTTTCTCTATCACATCTGAATTCGCCTTTGTACTGATCCTATTACCATCATGTTGACATCAAGGAAAACACATACTTATCCTACTACAAGTAAGTTTCCATCAAGTACAACACATTAATCATAATCCCAACATCAATGAAAAAGGATAAAATCAACAAATCAACAAGAGACACTAGATTTGGTCAATGACCAGGGAAAAACCCACTATGGGGAAAACCCTTTGAAAATATTCTTCTATTATATTTTCATAAAATGTTTAGCATAGAATACAATGATCCCAATATAATATGTAAAATAATATAACCCAAAAACTTCAAAAACCGGTGCATAGAGGTCAAATATATCAGAGACAACTTGATTTAGCTTTCAGGAAACTTCAGAAATATTTGAATGACACTCAACAGTAGTCAAACCCTTAGCGTCTACCATAATTCAGCATGTCCATGGCTTTAGGATCTTAGCCGCTACCTTTCCTATATAAACCCCGCAACTAGAGCTCAGATCCACTAGTTTTATGCCTGTAGCTGAGACAAAAACCCTAATTTTAGTGCAACCTTCACACCTGAGATTTCAGACCTTCGTATGATATTTTTCTTCGCCAATGTGTCAAACCCAATCAGATAGAATATAAAAATATGCTTGATGTTGATGTCCTAATGATTTTCTATAACACTTGTATTTGTATGCTTCGAAGGGGTATCAATGATTTCCAGCCAACTTGTCCAAATATGTGTAGTCGACCTGATCCAATATCCATGAGTGGGTGCAAAGAGAAAAAAACAACTTCTGCTTATCTAAATGAGGTGATATTTAGGTCTATTTTGGTCCTCTTGGAAATACGAACTCAATGCCATCATAATCACCATCAAGTGAGTAGTCCAAAGTGGAATTTTACCACAATTTCATAGTTTTAACAAAAATAAATAATTTTTATGTGGTGTGCACTAGCTAACAAAATCCCCACTTGGGACAATTTAACAAAGATATGTTTTCAAGGTCAAATAGATGTGCCCAATGAAAATATGATGAAGAATATGTCAATCATTTATTCATTTTCTTTCCTTATTTTAAAGGTGTTTGGGAATATGTTATGACAAAGTTCAGTTTTGTAGGTGTTTGGTTAGGTGAAGAGTTAATGAACGACTGGTTTCAAAGCATTTCATGTATGGATAACAAAAAATACTAAGCATTGCCTCTTTCAATAGTTTAGGGAGTTTTTCTTGCAAGAAATAGAGGTATTTTTGAAGGTTTCCTAATTCTTATTGAGGTTTCTGTGATACATACTTTAGTTTTTTATGACCTTCTCCCAAAGGACCAAAGGGATAATAGTAATAGAATCCTCACTATGGTAGTCATTGATAGATCTCATCATTGGTAATTATTTGACGAGGCTTCACAAGGGGACCCTCTTGGATGTGGTGGATGAGCTATATTACATCTTTTAGAGACTTGTTTATTGTAATATTCCCAAATGGGGAAGCAGCAATATATGAACACAATAATGGAACGAACAGTGAAATAATCAACCCACCATGATATGAGACAAATTCACAACCATCTTATTAAACATATCATCAAATAATAGGCACAAGACCTTGAGGATCTAATCACTCAAGCAATAGAAAACAGACCTCCTCTAAGAAAATATGTCAATACATGTAAAAACACTGCCATACAAGTGCCATGAGCCATAACAACGCAGTTTTAGGGCATAAACTATTGCATAAAAATAGATCAATGTAGATTTTCCATTGTATAGCTCAAATAATGCTAGGAGTGAAGATCTAGCCTTCTAAACACCTTTCCAAGGGAACCCGGGAAGGGTTCCCAGAAATACACAAAGTATGAATGGTGGATCTAAAGCCCTAGGGCTGAAGATTCACTGAAATTGAACCATATAGAAGGAGGTGGATGAATCTGATGTAGATCTGAAAGAAATCCTCCAAAAATACTCTCTAAATGAAGGGTTGATCCCTTCAACGGAAATCAAACTATTGCTGCTAAGGAAATTGCTACTGCCGGAAACTACTACTTCTGAGGAAAAGAAACATGTGCAGAAGGATGTTATCATGCTTATATTGATACACTAATTTAACCATGGATTCTACTCAAAAAACCCAGAAAACCCCAGAAATGGTTTGGCCATATTTTAACTTTGGATTTTCAGCCATTTTTGGGTTGCCCACTGCAACATCTCACTAAAATAATGCAATTCCCAGCTGAAACTGCATTGTAAATGATGGGGATAGGTTGGCCAGATTCCAAAGATCTAACATATTCCTAGGAACCCTCCTTGATAATAACCCAAGAGAAGGAATCCTTCCTCCTATGAAAAACTAGCTCAGAAAGTGGGTTTCTCAACCCTCCACTACAACACCCTGCAACACAACACAAATCTAAATAGAAATTGTGTTGTAGTGGAATACTGAAGCTTGGATAGAATTACAGAATGTGGAAATAATAGTATATGACTCCTCCAAGAGCTCCTCACTGGAAGAGGTGGGATTCTCGATCAGGAACACCCGGTGTTAAACATCACAGCAATCTCAACTAAATAGCTAAAGAATGCAAATAGTCTTGCAGACCACAAAATCAATAATCCATAACATAACACATTCTGGCTGCCTTGCCCTTCTTATAAACAAATTTGAGCCTTCTCACCTTGGGTCCCACTCATTAGGGTTTCCACCATCATGGAATCTTCCTCCCATTCACACTGTGTTGTCTCTATTGATGATCCACTCCCTCCATACCAGTGTTGTTGACTTGGTCAAACTTGACCTTGTCCACATGCATTAGCCCCTGTTCACACATGAGGGTGCTTTATATAGCTATAAATATGATCCATTTTTATATTAAGAGGGATTTTATACCTACTAAAGAGATTTATGGGCCTCCCTACCCATTTATTCATCTAACTAAATGACAAGAGAAAAAATAATATTCCAATTAGCTGCATGCTAATTTAGGAATATTATAGTCCTCCCCTCCAAAAATTTTCTTGTCCTCAAATAACTGCAAGGATAGAACTGAAGAGCCTCCTCTCCTCCTCTTGTAGAATCCCCATATGATAAACTCCTCCAAGGAACAAGATGTTGTCTCATCAATAAATCTCCAAGTTGCCTCTCCCAAGTATGCAAGTTAGCTTTTGGTAATCATCCCAAATAGCTATCATCAAGAAGAAGTAAAACACCCATGGAGGCAACAATGTGTTTTCTAAAGGCCTTCTTGAGGCATGGAATCTGAAATATATTGGGAGCTATCATTCCCATGTCAAGCCTCTGTTAGGGTCCTATAAATATAGGATTCATAATTTTGATATGACTATGTTAAAGTCTTGTAAATATGTACATACCTTGCTTTCTGCAAGTTTTTTTCCCATATTTGAAAATAATAAAAAATGAAAGAAGAGGGTAAAAGTCCTAAAAGAAAGATCAAAGGACTTAGAAAAAGATAGACCCCAAAAGAAAAAAGAGATAAAAATAAGACCTGAAAGTGAGCAAGTCAAAATGCCACTACTATTTACTTTTACTGCAAGAATAATGATTATGTGCAGATTATCAATAAATGCCATAATCAATGATTAGTTAAACAACTTAATCTTAACTTTTCATGCTTTGAATTTCATGTTTTAGATAGAGAATAAAGATATGTCAAACAACATAAACTTGACAAATCAGTAGTTAAAATAGAGAATAAATGAGGAGCTCAACGGTTTAATCTGAGCCCTTGGATGAAATAAGGCTAGACTTAGATAGTTTTATGCTTTGAAAGAAAAATTATTTAGGGTTGCAAGCCTAAACGCACCCATGAAAATGAAGTAAAAAATGTTAGAAATAATGATGTGTAGGTAGAAAGCAGTTGTGCAAGCATGTAATAAAGCATCATCGGGCAAAAAGTTACTAATTTCCCCTCCCCCACAATGATTCAATATTCTAAACCTTCAGTTAAAGAGGCTCAGAGCATTTCTCTGACTTCTGTTGGGACCAGACCCAAGGCTCGATGACTGATTGGTTAAAAATATTGTATTCCTACACTAAATCCATTTTCATCAACATTTACCCTTCATACATAATCATAATCCCTTTTTCCTAAGTAAAACCCCATTTTAACTTAGTAAAAGTAAAACCCTAAATAACTAATTTCATTTCCTTTCAAATCATTCAAAAACTCATAAAATACATCTTATCCTAAGTCAAAGTGTGAAAAATACAAAAAGACAAGCTATGCTTTAATTTACACTTTACCTAATGTTAAAACATACATTTTTTCATTATATACATTATCCCTTTATTTTCATATTAACTTCTAATTTATTTATTAATTCCCTAAAAATACACCCTCCCGTATAGTATTAAATCCCTTTTATTTTAAATAACCCACAAACCCTTTATTTTATGTTTAAACCAATGTTTAAAATATCCCATGTGCGAAATATAAACCCCGCCCCTATCCCATTGGTTTAAACATATCAAAATAACAAAAATATACTCGCCCCCTATCATTATTTAACACTCATAAAAAAGTTTAAAAAACATATAATAGAACTCGCGCCTATGTATTGATTAAACATTGTGAAATGTTATGATTTATGCAGATACGACATATCCCCCCCGCCATCGTATAACCTAAGGTTTGAGACTTTAATAAATGATTATTTATAAAGTTAAAACTACCCTATTACATTAATAAATCCCGGCACCAATCCCAAATCTCAATGCAAATTTTTCAATAGATCCTGGCCATTCGCAATCGAACCTCAAGATCCAACAGCTGGGAAACCATATTGCAAATAAAGTTGCTCGCCTCTAACAAAGTCATTTCCATGCGAAATGGGCAGTTTCGCTCATTTCTCTCTCCTTGATGTGTCGCCTTTTCACTGGATCGCATTTGATGCATCTAAAACCATTTACCACCAGAATGGTGCACGATAACCACCACTGTTTTTTCGCCTATGGAACGTAAAAACCATCTTCCAGCTTGACTTGACCACCATTTATTACAAGCCTAATTCAACCCTAATTTTCCTAATAAACCCTTAAATCGCACCATTTTATCTCTTTTACTGCATTTTTCGACTGTATTCTTCCTCCAGACTAATAAGAACGAAGCCTGTGCATTGTCTAAAAACCCAGATCCTGCAAAAACCCATATTTGCTGTCAAAATATTTCAGAAAGCTTCTAGAAACCTTCGCAGCCAGGGCTCAACCCATAGATTTCGATTTCCATGGATCCCATTTGCATCCTTGCAGACCTGGTTTTCAGTAATTATTATTTTTATTTTTTGCAGATAATCGAACATAACTTGGATAAAAAAATATAAATACTAGTTAAAGATCTGTTTTATTCCAAGAACTTACAAGGAAATGAATTCAAAGGATTTTCCTTAAAATATTTTAGGCATCAGAGTTAAAGGACAGTCATCCTGTGAAAGATAAAAGGGAATTTCAATGTAAAGGTTAAAACAGGGCATTCATAAGAGTTTAAAGTAAAGTAAGAATTCACAGTGACAGTGAAAATAGAACAGTCAAAGAGCATCAAAGTTAAAGTGTATCAGATGAAATCATTAGGGGAATTTTGAGGTCTAAAATGGGCCTCCTAAGGAAAATGTACAATCAAAAATCAATTTAGGAGAACCAATCACATTTTAGGGGATGACATCATCCCTAATGGTTGAGGTGGCATTGCTTGAGTTAAAGATACTTACTGGTCACATTTTCAATGGTGGATAAAAACTCATGGTTAACCATGGTAGTGCTCTAAGTACTTTTAAAGTCAAAGCAAAGTACTCATAATAAATGTCATTTCACATTTTTTAAATAAAAATATATTATTGCCATTTCATATTTCTTGAAAGAAACAATGCATATCCCTATACATTTATTATATTATATTATTTTATATTATATTATATTATTTTTATATAATATATTAATTACATGTTATTATACAATTTAAATAATATAAATTTTAATTAATAACATATAATATAATTAAGAATTTATAAATTTATATTTTTATTTTATTTCAAGTTATTTAAGTACAAAGGACAAATGCATTAGTTGTTCAATGATAGTGACTCTTTCTTGAAAAACTCATTCTTATTTGTAGTCACATCAATACAATTTTTTTATTAATTTTATTTTGGTACAACTTTTGAATTAAATTTAACTATGTTTACATGGATTGTAGTGTAAAAAGTGAATTGCAAATTCATAAATATTATTTTATTGGTTTAGCTATTATTTTATTATTTCCTTAGAAGACCTATTTTTAAACCTCAAAATTCCCCTAATGGTCAGAGTGAAGGTTAAAACAAAGTTACAGAGCAGTCAAGGTAAAACAGTAAAAGTAAGTACAGAGGCAGTAATAGTTAAACAGAGATGAAAATACTTTCACCAACGCCAATGAAGTTTATCCATAGTGAAAGTAAAAACAGTTAAAAGAACAAAAATGTTAAAAGATGAAAACAAAGCAAGAAGGGACATTTTTGCAGAAATTTCATGTTTAAGCCATTGTTTTTCAGAAACTATTGTGACCAATAAAAGATGAATTTTGAAAAACTGAAGGAGATTTATGTTCCTAAGATGTCCAAATACAAAAACGTATCTCACTTTTTTCACGGGTATTACAGAATGAGAGATACATGCACATATTTACAACCTATTTTTAAGACTGTGCAAAGCTCTATTTTACACATATTTTTGCAGAGCCTATTGTGAATATCTAGAGCAGAGGTTTAGGGAACTGAGAGAGGTTTATCTCAACAACATATTTTTCTACAAAACCCTCTTTCAATTTTTACATATCTATTTCGGATTGAGATATACAAAGGTATCATTGGACCCCAAGTTTACAAAATTTCTGGAGCAGAATGCACAAAGAAAGGAGACAGTTAATGACTTGGATGCCTAATCATCAACTAAGAGTTCATGTCAAATTCGAATTCTCTTATTTGTCACCATCAATCCATAAATATAGTGCCAAATATATGCATTAGTTTTGAGTGCCCTTTTATTAAGTTATATTTATGTAAAACCGTTTGAGATATTTGTAAACCAATCTTGATATTTTTTCAAGATATTCTATTTTAGAATTTGTATAAATAATTCATCTTTTGAAGTATTATTGTGTAATAAATTTTTGAAGATTTCTATAGTCATTTTCATAGACTTGAAGGCTTTTGTGTTTCAAATTTCAAGTAGAAAACTAGATCAGATCAACCAGCATCATATTTCAGGATTCATGTGATGAGCTATTTGGAGTGAAATATTTTCTACTTGTCATTGTTATCTTTCTTTGTTACATGTAATCCATTATGAGTTCTAAATTTGAATGAATGAATAGGAGGATTATTTCAAGATTTGTTAAAAGCACCCTGTCTTAACTACTTGTCATTTCTATGTTTTATGCTGATTTCTAGAGTGGGGAACCCTTAATTGGTCCCTCTTTCGTTTGACCTCTGACTACTACTTTCCTTTTCCGGATCAAAGAATCCTTCATTGCTTTTTATCCCAATAATATCTCCTCACAAAAAAAAATTCCAAGATCTTCAAGGGTTATCTATATTTCCTTGAAAACATTTGACTTTTTGGCCTTGATCCTAGTTCTGTCTGCCTGACTTTTGATTCCTTAGCCCAATGGAAAAAAAATTTCCCACTACCATCTCTTTAAGTGAATTTTCCCACCAAATAAAACAAACCAAAACCAATTGCACATTCATAACTAGTCTAATATTTTATAAATCAAAACAAAGTTAAATTTTATAGAGAGAGCCCTCTCGAACCCTAGGAAGGTTAGACCCTAGAGTTTAAAAGTTGGTTTGTGGTTACCTTGGACTATTTATTTCTTTAACCTTAAGAAATTATTGAGTGATAACACAAAGGATGTTGGAAAAACTGCATCCATGCCATACACTAGTTGATAGAGAGACATGTGTTGGAACACCTAATCCTCCATGGATAGGTGTGGAATACGAAAAGTCACAATGGAGTCCAAGTGACCTTGGAATGTGAAACTAAGAGTTACACTATTGTACTATAAATGTACATCATGTATAATGGAAAAATAAGAAAGCCACACGCTTATCCTTCTATTGTGTATTGAGTCTCTTGTTGTGTGTGTTTATCTTTCTCATACACTATGTGTGCGTTTAACATGGTGTTTAACATGGTATCAGAGCTGATACGTTCATAAACAACTCAACATTGAGTAAGCCATTAGTGTTTATGGCCTGTGCATATCTGCAAAAATTCTTGGCATTTTTGTAGCATTTAGAGAGTTTATGCACCAGACATTGTGCCACATTTAGAAAGGTGTTTTGAAGAACAGTAGGAATGGTTTTGAAGAAGAGCAGCAGTGCACATCCAAAGGTTCTCTAAATTATGAATTTTTCTTTGCAATTTCTTGTTTTACATTTTTGCATTGGAGAGCTGCTGAAAATACCATTTTAAAGTGGGTTTCTGAAGAAGTTTCTGGTTTTTTTACTGGAAAATATTTCTGATTTTTCACTGAAAATTTTCTGAGATTTCTAAGTTTTCTGCAAATTTCTAACTCTGCAAATTCTCCAATTCTCTGCTGCTGAGCTGCTAGAAAAATTTTTGGGTTTTATTGGTGATTTCTGCAATCTGCTACTGAATTTTACTGTCTAAAAACTGCTCTGCAATTCTCTGAGAAATTTCCAAAATTTTTACCTGCAGTATACCTATTTTAAAGTCTCTTTTTTACTGCTTTCTCTGCAAATTTCTGCAAGCTGTAATAACTCCTCTTTGTTGTTTTAACATTAAAAAAAAAATATTCAAAATTCTGAACTCGGGCCTCACGGCCTCATCAATCCCTCCCACACCCTATTTGCATCCTACGCTTACCCCTTACCTCCCTCACATAGCTCACATCGCACCCCTCTACACTCAAGCACCCATGACTCCCTATTTCAACTCTGCGTTACTCCCCTAAACCCCAGCCTACCCCGCTGCCAGCAATACCCCCTTACTTGGCCTCACGGCCCATCCCCCAGTTGTCCTCTCCACGGCCTTTGACCAACCCCTCCCTGCAACTACCACGCCCTATCAACTACCCGACCCCTTCCACGACTCCCATTGCTCCTCACCCCGCTACCCTGAGCCCCCTCCCTAACTGCTACAGTGCTCCCCCTTCCCTTATCGCTCCAGCCCTCAACACACAGCCCATCCTCTCGACCTCACCTGCTCCCCTCCTCGGCCATACGACCCCCTCCCCACTCCCCCCCCCCCCCCCCCCGCGGACTCCGCCAAATGCTCTCCTCTCACTCTCCCTCACAGCTCTCCCTACCCGCTTCCCAATCCTCCCTCGTCCCTCACTACAATACTCCCAGACCCCTCGCTCCCTAACCCAGCTCGCCCTCATCCCCATTACATTTCCCCTAACGCCTTTCGGCCTCCCTCCCTCCACGCAGGTTTTGTTCCTGCGTTTAAAAAACAATTTTTTTTAATTTTCCTCCCACAATTTTAATTAACCCCCCTCCATTCCCTTTCAATTTTTTAATTAATTCCTTCAAAAAAAAAATCCCCTAAGTTTGCTTTCCCCCTCCCTTTTAATTAATTCCCATTTCAATTAATCTGGTTTTAATTAATTTTTATTTAATTAAAAAAAAAAAAAAAAAAGCAGAGAGAAAGGAAAAGAAGAAATGAACAACAGGGAGGAAGAGGAAATGGCATAATGAGAAAATGATAAATTGCTTACATAGAGGAGAAAAGTGAGATTTGCATTGTGATTTTTGGCATTGGTAGAAGGGTGATTTTCTGCAAGAGATTTACATTTGAAGACAAATTGGTCCTCATTTTCAAAATAGCAGTGGCATTCATAGTTTGGGCACACAAAATTTCTGATTTGTGGAGTTTCTCTTAAGCTCTATGACATTCTGCAACAAGGTCAAACATCCAGGCTTGTGAATATATCCTCTTTTTGTTGAGTTGAGTTGAGTTTTTTTTGGTGTCAAACAGATCTTTGAAGAAAAAATTGAGCTGCCTTAAAGGCTTTTTGCACAAGTAGTTTTTACTGCACATTTTTGCAGAAATATTGTATTGAGCTGACATTTTATTTCTTCTTCATTCATAGTTGCAATCAGTATTTGAGTTGATGGAAAAATTGTTGATTGTCCTCCATCATTTGAGGAGCAGATTTTGTACTTTGAGAATTCCATAGTTGGAAGTTCTCTTGGGTCATTTGTATTTCTTGAAATTAAGTTGAATCACATTGTAAACGGGTGCATTATTGGTTGAAGCCGACACCCTTTATTTTTAGCCTAAGTTGTTGAAAAATGGCTAAAATCAATGAGGCATTAGAGTTGTTGAATAACCTCATTCATTCCAATGATGATGATATGATAAAAATGAGAAAGGATGCTCTTTGTAGCATTCAAAGTTGTTTTCAAGATGCACAAGAAAAGATTGAGTTTTTGCAGTTGGAATCTCAGCTCCAACAAGATGAAATTCAGCAAAAGATTCACGATTCTGAACCTATTTATATTCAGAAGATTGAGAAGGACTCCCATCAGCAGCAAGTAAGTAAAGTTGCAGTTGATCCTCATTCAGTTCCTTGTACAAGAGCAGATTTACATGCAGATGCAGCAGTTCAACCTGCGCTTCCCAAGCCCATCATCAGATCTTGGGAAGAGCTTGTCCACAACAAGCACATAACTGGTCGTGGATATGACAAGGATGTGTCCTTTCATATTCCAGACTACACCAAGCCCATTCAATTTCAAAGTGCTGGATTTATGTATGACAGTTCACCTGCAGCTATTCCAGATCCTGCTCCGCTTCCACAACAACAGCAGATTGTAAAATGCCAACACTGTGATCGAGTTGGCCATATGAAAGATCACTGTTTTTATCTTCATCCATGCAAGAACTATGGTCGGCACACCCATTCTTCAGACAGATGCTTCAGAAACAAGCCTCCTACAAGAACAAAGATTCATCTTGGATGGATCGCTTCTTGGCAATGGGCATCAAAAGCCAAGAAGATGTTTAGGACACATGTCAGAACTTGTTCACGAATATTGAGAAAACTTGTAGTTGAGTTTTTGCCATCATCTCACCTTGTCCCTGACAAGGGGGAAAATGGTGGTCATCTACAAGCTTTGACTTCAGATCAAGCGAGCCTGAGCCACAATCTCTCATTCCATGTTCAGAGTTGTAGCTAGAGACAAAACAATTCAAGCGAGCCTGAGTCACAATTCATCATTCCAGATTCAGAGATGTAGCCAGAGACACAGATTCCCATGAGCATGCCTTTGGTTGGTGGACAACCTTAAACCATCATCTTTGGTTGGTAGACAGCCTTAAACCATCATAGGTTGTAGACCTCCCTTCTTTTAGGTTGAAGGTCTCCCTTTCATATATTAGGGACACTTCCTCTAGCAGAAGCCTTCAGATTCTTGGCAGCTTTGGTTGAGTTCCAGGAAATGCTTCAAGCATTCCAGAGTTGTTGGTAATCCTTAAACCATCATAGGTTGTAGACCTCCCTTATTTTAGGTTGAATGTCTCCTTTTTCTATGAGGGACAATTCCTCTAGCAGAAGCTTTCAGCTTCTTGCCAGTTTTGAAAGAGTTCCAGGAAGTGCAACAAGTATTTCGTTCCAGTGTTGGTGGTCATCCTTAAACCACCTCTTTTTGCCAACATTTCAGAGAGTTGATTCAGCCCAAGTGATGCCATGTATACCTTGCAGATTTTTATTACAACTCTCTTCTTGGACTCACACATACCCCTTCGGATTAAGGGGGGGAATGTTGCAACACCTAATCCTCCATGGGTAGGTGTGGAATGCAAAAAGTCACAGTGGAGTCCAAGTTGTTGGGGTTCCCATGTTTTGGCCAGATTGGCAAGACCAAAATATGAGACAACATCAGAACCACTTTCAGACCTTAGGATCTAGCCCTCCTAGGTCCAGAGAGGGATCTCTCTATATTTTCCAAAGCATATGTCTTTGAGGCTCAATGTTTCAATGTTAGGCTAGTTATGGGGCTCAAGGTTTGTTTGTTTGATTGAGTTTGGTTGTTGGGGATCAGGAAAGAAGTGTCCAATACAAGACAAGGATGAGAAAAAGGGAAGCTAGGCCAAGGTAGATAACTCAGAGAACATCAAAGCCATTGGGCTATGGAGTCAAGAAAGGGTTTACTTGTGTTCAATGTGCAAGCTTTCAGTTGGGCTAGTCATCTAGAGCATTTGGATCTTAAAGGATGATTGGTGGGATGGGACATTAAGGATTGAAAATGAGTGAAGGGGAACCATCCAACTCTGTCTATAGATCAGGCCAGAGGTCATTTAACTCTAGGCCTGCTTGGACATAATTAGAAGTAAAACAAGGGATCTTGGAAAGGTTTAATTGGGATGGAAAGCTCCTAGTGAGGCAGATACAGGATTCTAGACCTCCCAGGTTCTCAACACATTCAACTAAATCCTAACTAGAACATCTAAATACTGATTCCATTAACTCATACATCAGAGAGCAGGAAATGACATCCACTACACTGGTTAAATCAATTGAAATCAACATTCAGATACACATATAAGCAGAAAACATAGAAGGCTGGGAGAGTAGCAGCATAAGGTACCTATCAAGGGTAAATCGTATGCCAAACTTCTGATGCGAGCCTGAAGAAATGTAACGAAATGAAAGCAAGTCAATCACAAATACAGAGAAAGGAGAACATCACCAGCTGCTTTAGATCAGGATCCAAAGAAACATGCTTGTCATATTAAAAACAACACCAATCAGGTACATCATAGCCCATAGCTTGAACATTCAGTCTGAATACATCTAGTCTCAGTCTATCTTACAATATTACACAGAGAACTTATCTCAAGAGGAACAATGCTTGCATTTCACTGATATCTCATCAACAACCATTACAATGTTTCCTTCTGTGCTTTATAGCAAAGGGTGAGCCTAAGATCGACTGAAGGAGTAGGTGAAAATTAAATGTATCATTAAACACAACAATGGATGCAGGGCCGAAACCAATTCTGCTTGACCTGCTATGTATTTAATCTCTGTCACCTTCCTTGTGAAAGAATGATCTGCTTTGGATATGATCTTGACCTTTTGGCTTGTTGTACTCTAGGTGATTTGAACAAAAAATGAAATAAACTGCTAGAAAGGTCTGTCTCATAAATGTCTGACTATTTTTGAACTGTAGTTAGGGCGGAAATCATTTCAGGGACATTCTGCATAATAAAAGTTATATGGGCGCCCTGTACTTGATAAAGAAAAAAATTCTGCTGACAAATAACCCTGATGGTACCTTTCACCGTGCTCAGGATATTTTGGATCGATCCTTGGGGTCTTCAACTGCTGCTTTGCCTTCTAAAAATCCCTGAAGGAGCTCTAAAGTCTTCTGTTTCTTGCCTTGAGCTTTCTGTTGTCCTGTAATACTCTGCTGCTTCATTTCTGCCTCTGATAGGTTAGCTCGAGCTTTAATGGCACCGGAGGGTTTTCCACAGAGTTTTAGACCTGTTCCTTAAATGACAGTCTTGTCTTTACCTTCCCGGGCCATCTCTCATAAATTCAGCCACTGATGACGACCTTCATCGACTTCTCCGTCACTATAACAGAGGTTCTGCAATTATGGCGGACATTCACCATTGAAAACCCTGCAAAACAACCCACCTGTGAGGAAAACCATGGGCAGGGATGATGAAGGCGGCGAGGACAAGATGTGGTCGTGGAAAATAGCCATGCAGACGGAGAACTGGGGAGAAATCGCGAAAAACGATGACAGAATGCTCTGGTGGAGGAATAATGAAACACAGAGAGAATACACATAATAGACGAATGAAAACATTAAAAAAAACACGACAAAACCAAAGATATAGTGACGGAAACGGAGAATGTATGGGGCGTACACGTGGAGGTGACGTGGTGGGACCAAGAGACCACGGAATAGTGAACGACGAACGGATGAATCTAGACAGTCGATGGGGTGGAGATCTACGACGGAAACATGACGGAATGTGGACTCGGGATACGGAGGAGGCAGGTTAACGGGGGGCGCATCTTCGATGAATTACAACCGTAGGATGAAGTGCTCGAGATCGGACGGTTCGCATAGATTCCGCTGTGCGACTTTGAACTGAATATTAATGCGCGAAATGAAATCGGTTTTGCTGCCGTACCAAAGATAGGTGTCAAACGATGGGTGGAATCGCTGGTCCTCCGGGAAAAACTGCCAGCACACGGAAAGTGGTGCGGAATAAACCAGGCAGTTTTGGAAAACAGCGCGTGGAGTGGGGACCAACATGTCGGGCGCGCTCCACGCCGTCGGATCACATATTAATTGGACGACGGAGATCTGAACAACGCAGGGTTAACTCGGCAACAAGTTTGAACAGATCGACGGAGTACGGGAGGTCGACCAGCGCGGATCTTAACGGGATGTGAACCCCCCGTAGTTGACCAGTCGATCGGGGTTTGACCGCGGATCAATGGCCAATATGTACTACGCGGCCTCACCTCATTTGGTTTGTACGGGAAAATGGCAGCCCCCGTAACCACCATTATTGTGGTGGCTCCGCCCATGCACCACCACATGCCACCAGCGCGCCACCAATGCGCATTTCTAAAGGTTTTTTGATGATTTTCGCGCGGAGAAAGGTTTGGGGGAGCTAAGCGCCCGACGGATTTAGCGATTGGTCACGGCGCTAGGACTCATGGGAAGAAAGTGCGGGGGCTAGGCTCAACATAATGTTTAGAGTGGGTTTTGTAACCATTTTCATGCAATTCAACACCCGAGGATGATAATGATAGGGGGAAGAAAAGGTGCCAAGGTTTAACGAAGGGCAAGGGTGAGATTAAAAGGGGGCTTAGGGGGGAGTTTAAGAGGGTAATGGTAGAATTAGAAGGGGGGAAAAGGAACCTTGACAGAAGCAGGAAAAAGGGGAAAAGAGGGACATTTTGCAGGGGTATAAGAGATAAGTGCGGGCCTCAGGGGAAAGAACCAATAGAGGAGACTGGTGAAAGGAAAAGTACAGAGAGACCTCAAGGATAATGTATCTTCAGGGGGGATGCATTCCTTGAAGGTCTCCAAAATGACATAGCCCCCAGCTTGCGTGTCAAGAATTTCATAGGGGGGCTAACACAAGTGACCTTGGAATGTGAAACCAAGAGTCACACCATTGTATTATAAATGTACATCATGTATAATGGAAAAATAAGAAAGCTACATGCTTATCCTTCTATTGTGTGTTGAGTCTCTTGTTGTGTGTGTTTATCTTTCTCATACACCATGTGTGAATTTAACATGGTGTTTAACAACATGTTAATTGATTTTTTGTTTTTTAATCGGTCTACCCATAGTGCATGCACTAATTTGTTGTGCCATGACTTCTTGTTCTCTTCCAACAATTTCATGATGATATTTTCCAAACTTTTGTTAGAGAACTCAACCAACCCATTACCTTGAGGGTAATAAGTTGTAGAATGCCCTAATGTAATGTGATACTTGTGACAGAAGTCCACCATTCTCTTGGACTTAAATGCAACAGCATTATCAATGATGATTTTTCTTGGGAAACCAAATCTAGACAAGATGTTATTTTCAAGGAATTTAATGATTACCGAGTCAGTGGCAGTCCTTGGAGGGATGCCTTCTATCCATTTGGTGAAATAGTCAGTTGTAGTGAGGATCCATTTGTGTTGGGCAGAGGAAGCAGGGTGGATTTATCCAATGAAATCCAAACCCCATTGTTGAAAAGGAGTTTCAACGCTGATACGGTGTAAAGGAAAAGGTAGTAGTTTTCTCTTTTCCTCAAAGATTTGGCATTTATGGAAAGTCACTACTAGCTTGTGGATATTAGGGAAAAGTGTGGGCCAATAGAAACCAGCTCTAAGGATTTTGTTGGCAGTGGTTTTCTAATAGAGATGACCTCCACACTCTCCTTCATGAAACTCACGCATGATTCTATCTGCATCATCTTCAAGTAAATATTTAAGCAGGATACCAACAGAATTTTTACAATATAAAGCTTTATCTAGAATGAAAAAATTTACAGCTTTTAGTTTCAAGAATCTAGCCTTTGTTTTGGACAAACTAGGAGGAGCATTTAGATTAAAAAGAACATATAATATATCATCATACCAAAGTGAGTTTAGAAATGCTTCTTCAATAGGTGGAGTCACTAGTTCCTCTTGTTCATCTAAGGAATGTATCATGTTTATGTCAAGTGCTTGAAAGTTTGCCTCAGCCATCAGTTTGGCCAGTCCTTGTCCCTTGGTTAGCTTGGTGGGCTTGATTTCTAGATCATACTCTAATATTACAGCAATCCATTTACCTCTTTTACCATCTGGATCCTAAGTTAGTATGTCCTTAACAACTGCATGGGGAAAAAAAATAATGACATGTGAATGCAAGATGTAAACTCAGAAATATTTTAAGGCTTTGATTAAGGCAAAAGCTTGTTTTTCCATAATGTTATATTTCATAGGTGCATCTCTTAGTGCCTTGCTGAAGAAAGCTATGGGTTGTTCTTGTCCCATTATGTTATTTTGTAGCAATATTGTAGCAATTGTGTGTTCTGATGCAAATGAGAAGATGAAGAAGTCCTTGGTAAAGTCAGGGTTGATTAGAACTAGTGTTTGGGTAAGTGCTTTTTTTACTAGTTCAAAGGATTGTTTTTCTTCTATGGTCCATTTGACTCCTATTTCTCTTTTCAGCATGTTTGTAATGTTTCTTAGGAGTTCAGCAAGGTTTGGTATGAACCTTCTTAATAAGTTTATCTTTCCAATGAAATTTTGCAGCTCTTTGATGTTCCTAGGGTGATTGATCTGTAATATCCCCTCAATCCTCTATGGGTCTATATTAATCCCTTCTTCAGATATGATATGGCCTAAAAATTTTCCTTCTTGAAGACCAAACAGAGTTTTCTTGGGATTCAAAGATAAACCATACTTCCTACACTTTTCAAAGACCTTTCTTAGGTGATCTAGGTTTTCTTCATTGATTTTTTAGTAAACAGTGATGTCATCAAGGTATATCACAATGAAGTAACCTATTTCTTTGGAAAAAGCAATGTCCATGGCTCTTTGAAAAGTGGCCTCGGAATTCATTAACCCAAAATGAATTTTGACATATATGAAGGTGCCCCAAGGTGTAGTGAAAGTGGTTTTGTGCTAATCATATGGATGTACTAGCACTTGATTATACCCTGAAAAAAAATCAAGCAAAGATATTCTTTTGGAGCCTACCACCCTTTGCAGTATATGATCATTCTTAGGTAAATGGTAGTTGTCTTTCAGGGAGGCGTTGTTCAAATTTATGAAGTCTATATGCATAGCCTAATTTCCCCTTTTTTCTTCCTCACTGATATAAGGTTTGAGACCCATTCTAAGTACCTAAGTGGAACTATTATTCCAACATCATACATCTTTTTAATTTCTTTCTCAACTAGAGGCATTAGGACAGGGTTTATCCTACGCAATTTCTTCTTGAATGGTTTCTGGTTTTCCTTGAGAGGAATCTTATGCTGAATGATGCTTGTATCATAGGAGTTCAAGTCCTCATAGCCCCATGCAAACACATCCTTGAATTCTTTAAATAGCTCAATGTATTTGTGTTTTATAATATTTGGTAGTGTTTTGGATAGTTTTAACATTTTAGGTTCTTCCTCACTGCCTATGTTGCATTCTTCTACATCTGTTTCGATGGATTCCATTTTAGGCTTCCTAGCAACATCATTGAAATTAAACAGTTCTTCTAAGGGGGCATGTCCTCTTGGCAATAGGTTTTCTTTGCATTGCAATACCTCAAGGTCCCTTTTGTTTGGATCTCCACACAATTCTACCTCATGAGGGTGTTCTAGCAAATTTATATCAGCAACATAAGATGACTATGTTTTGTGTGTCTTCCTCTTGAAGATCTGAGTCTGATTTTGGCATTTCAAACTCATTTTTGGACTAAAAGAAGTCTTCAATATGTTTATCACCTTCAAAAACTTGCCAATAATATATGTTATCAGGGACTGTTGGTCTTCTTTTAACATTTACCATGTATTGTTCATTGGCATGAGGTAGTTGGCAAGTGTTGGCAACAAAGGCTAGTTCATTTGCAAGGTTGTTTTGAGTTCTTGGGACAAAGGTAAGTTCATATTTTTCAAATGTTTTTAGGAGGTCTAAGGCAGCATTTATATATTCTCTTAGCCTATGATTTTTGGTTGAATATTCTCCTTTAATTTTCCTAATAATTAGCTCAGAATCTCCTTGAACAGAAATCCTCTTAGCTCCTATACTTTTCAGCAATTGTAACCCTAAGAGAAGAGCTTCATACTCCGCAATATTTTTTGTACATTGAAAATCCAGCTTGTAAGAGTTACCTTCATTAGTGTTGTGTATTTAAGCACCTACTCTTGAACCAACTTTTCCACAAGAGCCATCAAAGCTCATGTTCCAAAGAGTTTCAAGTTCAGATTCACCATTATGTTGTTGTTCATGGCTGCTAGGGTTTTGGTTGTTATGTTCTTCATTTTGTGTTTGGTTTGATTGTTCTGACAGGTCTTGCTCTTCCTCTTTTTTAGCTACTAGTTCATTAATTTCATCTTCATTTTAAAAAATAAATGAATCAAGGTCTGAATGGATAAAATAGAGAGAGGTGTTGTTTAGCTTATCTTGGATGCTTACCATGTATTTCATGTGAGATTATCTGTAAAGTCTTCTTGTTTGGTTAAAGACTAGAATGGTAGCATATTTCATGTCCATTTGGAGGATTCCTTGGAGTTTGGCTCCCCATGATCTAGATAAGAGCATGCCATATTTTTGGGAAATGTCAGCCACTACAATATCCATGACTAGGCTCTTGGCTGGTCTTTATGCCAGATTGACACATAGATCTTTGATTAGGCCCAGACATTTGATTCTACTTGAATCAAAAGAGTACAAGTCTTTGTATGGTCTGTTTATTTCACGGCCTAATATTTCCATCACTACCTTTGGCATGAGGTTATGTGAAGCACTAGAATCTATCATGGCATTGTGTAGGATTTTGTAATGAATGTTCAAACTAACATATAATGGAGGCACAACTCTCTATTGGAACTTTCCCTCTACCTCTAGTGAAAAAAAAAATTATTTCTTGTCATCAGTAAGATTTAGAGTATCGGTGTCATTTCCTATGTTTAAAACCTTCAAAACTTGAGATATATATACATCTTGGGTCACTAATTCAGTAAGGGGTATGGCAATTTTTATCTTGGCAATTTCACCCTCAATACTGAACGGTGTCTATGTTCTTGGTAGAGTTAATTCATTTTTATCATACATGGTTTTTTCAGCAACTTTAGCTTGCTGATTTTTATTTGGGATCTCAGTTAAAGAAAATTTTTTAGGGCCACTAGTTGATGTACTAGGGAAGCCTTGGTCGCGATCATGTTGCCTATTTTTTTTTTTTTTGATCCGACTTCTTAGCCATGGTGTTAGTAATTTTTGTTGTCTTTTTAGGAGTGTTTTCAGGGGTCTTCCTAGCAGAAACTTCCATTTTGTTCCTCTTGGGGATATCTTGGATTTTCCTACTTCTATGGTCATATTTCCTATGAACCTCCATGAGAGAATTTTCAAATCCTAGTTTGTATTCTTCATAATCCTCATATGTTCTTTCAGCTTGGTTTGAGTAAAACATACCTTGTTCTTCTTCTATGAGAAAAACAATGTTCTCACTATTAGAGCCTATTAGATTCACATGGTTTTCGTTCGTCTCCTCAGTCTCTCTTTCCTCTTCATTTACATAGTTTTCTTGGAAAGGAGGTCTAATTTTCTGGTAATTTTCTCTTTGTATTATTTGAGGAGTATCTCTTCTGAAGTTTTGGTTTATTTTTTTGTTTTGAGGATTTGTTTGGTTTTCCCTAGGAGGTGCTATTTCATTCAAGTTAATTCTCTCCATCATCCTTTCCATTGTCCTAAATAAGTTGTTAATCTTAGCATCAGGTGTGGAGGCCACAGGTTCCTCTTTGTATGTAACCCTCTTTTCTGTTCTCGTTCTAGCACTTTTAGCAATTATATTGGATTCTACACTTACGGCTCCCTTTTGCATGTCTTCTAAGGTGAGGGGATCTCTTTCTCTTAATTGGTAAGCCATTTTTGGATCAAATCCATCTATAAATTTTACTAGGGCTAGGCCTTGTGGGGGCTTCATGTGAGGAGGAAGTGCATTATATACACTATTGAACCTAGTGCAGTAGTCTTGAACACTCTCCCCAACATTTATTTTAAATTTCTCATTCTCTGATAAGATTTGAAGAGGGTTTTTCTTAGTCTCCCACTTGTTTATGAATGTTTGATAAAGGGAAGGGAGATCATGAGTGCTATTAGGAGTTAATTTCTTAAACCATTTCTTTTCTTCTCCCCCTAAACTTTGGGAAAACATTCTCATTTTTATAGTCTTATCTTCTATTTCTTAGTAGTCAAAAGCATCATTTATATTTTCTACATGCTGTTGGGTAGTTGTAGGATCAGTTCCATTAAAATTAGGGATTCTAGATTGATATACTTGTGGCATGGGAAGTAAAGGTTGTGGTAGTACCAGAGGGGCATACCATGCTGCCATGATAGGAGGTAATGGAACCCAAGGAGGATTTACAAGAGGAAGGTTTATGAGTGGAGGTGGAGGATGAAATGGAGTGGTTTGCACAGTGGATGTATGAGTGGGGGTAGCAGATGTATTTGGACCAGCTACCTGATATTGAGAAAATTTGGAACGAAAGGAGTCAAAGTGTTGGAGAAGCTGAAAATCAGGAGGAGTGGAAGGAGAGGCTTCTCTACTAGGACTTTGTTGTAAGCTTGAAGGCTCAAGGTTTGTCTGGTATATCCAACTTTGAGAGTTAGTTCTGAATAGGTTTCTTCTATGGTGTAAGTCAAATTGGGTATCTTGCGAGGATGTAAGGTTTTCAGAAAAAGAACTTGCTTTGTGAATTGGTCCGACAGTATTTGAATCTTCAATCCTAGAAGTTTTTCTTAATATTATTTCTGGGTCATCAACTATGGCAGGAGGGTTTGGGTCAGGGTGAGATCTGGTGCTAATTCTTTGTGAAGCCAGATTTGAGACCCAAAACACAGAGAGGCTGAAAGTTTGTAAGGGTTTTGAAAAACAGGAATATCTGTAAGAATATTGAATTCACACAACATGTGACTGGGCTTTATACTATTAGGATTGATTAATACATTCCCAGGGGAGTCTGTGAGAACCAGTGGAGTCATCAGGTGGATGATTCTAACTATTTTGAGGATTTTATTGTTGTCCACCATCAACAACTAGATGCAAATCTTGAGATATTTTTGGGTTTTCTAAGTTATTTATATAACACTAAGATTTTTAATGAGTGTTCCCCAGTGGAGTCGCCATTATGTTAGGTCCCTGTAATTTTTCAGATTGACAAGACCAAATAGACAAGGGTAACATCAAACCAACTTTGGAGTCCTAGGACCTAGCCTTCCTAGACTCAAAGAGGGCTCTCTCTATATTTATATAAAAGATATGACTTGATTGATTTAGGATGTTGATTTTAGGCTAGTTAAAATGATAGGGTTTGTTTGTTTTGTTTTCTTTGGTTGGGTTGCTTTTTAAGTAGAACAGATAGAGTAAGAGAAATTAAAACCCTTGGGCTATGGGGTCGGTGAAAGGCTTGAAAAGTACAACAATAAATCAAGGGTGTTTCATAGGGAAAGTTAACAAAGCCAAATGGATCTTAATAGCTTATGTGGGTGTGAAATGAACTTTAAGTCATGAATTTAGTAGGTTTAAAGGGAAATTAAGAATCCTTTAACATATACTATAACAAGAAGAGCCTTTAAGATCACTATGCTTAAGAAATAACCAAAGGACAGGGCACACCATAAAATTCTTTGTCCAGACTTCACCAAGTAAATTTCAAGACAACAATCTAGAAAACCCTCGAGAGCAGGGAACTCCTAAATTCTCTAGCTATTTACCTTCAGAGAAAGAAAACATTTAAGATAACAAATAAGTGATGATTAAAGAGTAGGGAACTCCTAAATTCTTCAATCAGACTTCAAAATACCTTCAAAGTGACTATTCAAGATAGACTAAAGGACAGGGAAAACCATAAACTTATTTAGCCAAACCCTAATCAGTAAACTTCAAAGAAAGACCTTAATAACAATGTTTCAAGCTACACCAAAGGACAGTATATACCATAAAATTCTTTGGTTTTACTCTTATTAAATCATTATCAAGACAACAAGCTAAGTGGAATTAGAAATAAATTAAGAATTCTCCAATCAGACCTAGTAGAGGAAAAAATTTGAGCAACATAATGCAAATAGACTTAAGGTGCCTCTAGCAGCATATCTTAACCTAAATTTTCTGTTCTATTGCAAGAGAAAAGATGAAAAATATGGAAAACAGAAGGAAACAAATACAAGATAAGGACAACATCACCATTTAGACAAGTTTTTGAATCCTGTGAATATGCTTGCTCCATTGATATTCAGTCCAAAATAGTCACAAAGCTCCAAGACCAATTTCTTCACAATTCAAAATCTATGTAATATTGAGCTCAACAATCAACCAACAACAAAAATTATGAATCATTACATGTAGTATTTATCTACAAAATGGGGAGGTGAGCCCTAGATAGGGTTTCAAATGTCATTTATTACAATAGTTAATGTATTTGACCTTTGAGACCATGCAAGGCCCAAGGCAAAATATCTAAAACTCATTCATTGCAATAATAACTTCTAACATAACTATTGAGATAATTTTGGAAAATTTTTGACTTTAAGGCTCCAAAATATATTTTTCAATAACTCCTGGTAAGGGTGTAGCTCCAAGGTACAGAGGTGTCGTGCCAGTGCAAATGCACAGTGCCAAGACTAGGAATATGACCTGTTTTGCAGCTAACTTTTGGAAGCCTTCTCGGTGTCCAAATGAGCTCATTGATAGTTCACTAGAAATCCTGTCATGTCTAGTTTCCAAATCAGCTTTCACTTTCCAGAATGGTGCCCATTTTATTTATCAAAAACTCTTCTCCCAATACTGCTAAATGCGCAGTGCCAGTGCCAAAAAGAGGGCAGAAAGGTGATTGTTTGGCAGTTTTTGACCTTTTTGAGGGACCAGTTTCGCTCCAAATGCCCTGAAATTTTCTAAGGTAGATGTACTTGGCATGAGGGACATGAAAATGCTGACCTTTTTTCATTTTAGTTCCCCAAAAAAGAGCACAGCTCCAGTGGCGCTGCGCATTTAGCCAAATTTTCTACAAGCCAAACTGTCAAAAATTCAAAATTTGCACCAAAGTGCGACAAATGGAATTTGCTTTGCTGTTCATGGTTTGGAGGCTTGTAGGGACACCTCAACAAGAATATTTAGTTTTTCCTTCTCTTTTTCCTCATTTAGAGCCTGAATCTTTGCATGGGCTTATTTGAGTTTGGCCCTTGTAATCATGTTTCTCATGGCATAATGTCCTGCCATCTTCCTTTGCATGTCATTGTCTCTTTTTTCCTTCTCTAGTTGACCCTCTAAATGCAAATTGTCTCTCTCTAGCCAATACTCTCTATCCTTGCTGATTTCTATGGCAAGAAACTCACTTGGAGTGAGTTTCTCTGCCAATTCTGCCTCTTTCTCTCTTTCCTGGGCTAAATCCTTCTTCAACCCAATTGTCCTTGGTCTCTGCTTAGGAGCTTGTTCTTCCTCATCATCGCTGTCATCAAAAGTTCCCAAGGTCTCATCTAGAGAAGCCTTGGCCTTTTTGGCCTCTTTCTGAGCTCTGATTTCCCTAACCTCACTGATGGCCTGCTTTGTCTTCAGCTGTTGATTATCTAGCTCATAAAAGTAACTTACATTCTTGGCCCTACCAAGATTAGCTTGAAGCTCACTAATCTTGGCATCCTTGCTTTTGATCAACATATTGGTAATCCTCTCCTCATCCTCATCATCTAAGTCAATCAGCTGAAACTCCTACTCAGTTTCATGCTTGTCCTCATCCTCAATAGTGATAGGTTATGTGACCTTTTCCTTACCCTTATCAACCTATTTTGTTGATGAGGAAGGCATGGTTGCTTTCACGTCAAGTGAAGAAAAAACTTGCTTGTAGCCCCTCCAGTATGTCAAAGGAAATGGCTCAATGTCACTCATTTTGGTGCCATCTGTCTCAATGTTCCCATTACTACTTGATGCTTCATCATCATGATATGAGGGTGAAAGGTTGTGGAAAGGTGATGTGGAAGGGTCATCATGGGATGAAGGAATGTGAGTGGGTAGAGATGTATGAACAGCAGGAAGTGATGGAGAAGTGGATATGGGAGGATGAGAAGATGAAGGAATATCTTGCTCATGATGGCCATGTTGAGTAGTGAAAATGTCATGGGCAATGAAGGCATCCCATGGAAATTTCTTCTGCTAGAGCTAGTGCATAACCACCATCTTGATAAGTGAATGACGAAAAAGGCTCTACATTTTCTAATTGTGGTCTCTCTTTGGCACTATGTAGGCCATTTTTTTAATGCTACGGAAAAGCTAATATGGTATGTGGAGCATCCTAACTCTAGTGAAATACATAAGAAGACGGATATGGTAAGAGTAGAGGCGAGAAAAACTTCACTCACAAGTGAAATACTTCATTATTATCTTCATCATGGGTGCATATCTATCAAGAATATGAGAAAAAGGGAAGATGTACTTGTGGTGATCTTTATACCTAGGTTTGAGGTATGGTTTAAAATAACTAATGTCCAGGTTTTCTTGTTTGAACCACTTTTCTCCCACACTAGGTATCCTCGTAGCAAATGCAATGGCATCAGTGGACATCTCAAATGTAACCCTTGCAATATTGACCTGATTGTCATGTATATTGATGATGAATAGTCTTGTCAGATCCGGGTTTGGACTTACTGCACCTTCTCAGAAAACTCAAAGCAGCCCACATGTTTAAAACAAGATACAGTGAGAGGAGAGGCCAAGATCTCCCTTGTGGTAATAGGTTCGAATCTGTTTATCTTCCCTCCCTTGTGATCATGTATTTTTGGCATTTGTGCCTCAACACCACTACCATAGTCTTCCTCCTCTGACATTCAAACTTTGTTTCATAAAACCCTAGAGTGTAAGTGTAAATGAGATGAGGGGAAAGGAATGAACTGACAGTTTTTCAAAATGAAGGGAATGAGTGAAGGGGTATGTTGTGGAGGTAAATCCCCTCTGCAAATAGAGGCGATCCCTACTAGCCCAGACCGGGTCTAGCAACAATCGTTCACTCTATAATGCATGTTCCTAATTGCAAATAAACCAACTAGCGATGAAGGCTTACCTGGAATCCAACGATGTCGCTTGTAGAGGAAGTAGAGCTCCCGTTCCTTAGCTCTGGCAGATCACAATCCTCACGATCTACGTGATCGGACACCTGCACATGCCATAAACAAAACAAATGCAAGCGTAAAATCCAGTATATGCAACTATATGTCAGTCAGAGAAGACATAACTCAACATCATAATCAACAACAAGAGTGGAACCATAACCAATAGTCGCTTATCATTAATCAATCAAAGAAGAATACAACCATAGCTCTGACGCTAAATTCTCCTTCGGAGGGTCGTCAGCAGAACGTGTCTTGATAAAGCCTGTCAGGGATGGGACAAACCTCTCTCTTCGGATGTCTCGACAATGATCTCCTTGCTTGGATTTGGCCTTAAGGGAATGAATCAAGGCTCTTGCAGTGTTAGGCTCTTGGGAACTTGGAGACTAGCTTGCAAATGATATGAGCAAGCTTTTATAGATGGAGGAAGGGGAGTTGGGATCCCTATAATCATGGGATTGGCCCTATCCTCAAGGAAAATTCCATGAGAGGTGGAAAACCACTTCCTCTACATGGAGATCCGAAGCCAAACCTCCCAACTCAAATTAGATACCAGTTCCTGGATCAGTTAGGATGAAAATTCCACTATTTATTTTTAAAAAACACTCCTTAAAATGGCTGGCGTGAGTGCGACTCTGGGACAGAGTGACAATTGGCGTGCCCTCTTTGAAGGATTTCCCCCATTGGCGAGGGTACTAAACTGGATACCCACGCCAATGCAAAAAGGGGTGTTTTTAGGGTTTTTCACAAGGAGTTGTCTTCAGGGAAATTAAAGTACATGTTCAGGGGAATTCCATGAAAGTGTTTTCAAGTTATTTCACTGCTCACAGGTCACGGAATGAGCCCTCCAATTGTGCGGGATGGGGAATTGCAGGGACGGTGACAAATTGTTGTGTAACAGATGCCCCCTAAAGCATGAGGCCCGAGAGAGAGAGAGGGGTGAAATGCTTTATGGGAGCGTGTCCAATTGAAAAAACCTCTGTCGGAAAACCTGCGTAGAGAAGTACAACTGATGTCTCAAATACATTATATATACATGGTATGGGTGCAGCCATCCATAACAGAGTATGTAAAAATCCAGATCCAAGGCATGGATGCAGCCATCCAGTGAGGATCGATAAATAGACTTAGGTATGGTCACAACCATCCAATCAGTGAGTCATGTAACTAATCATGATAATCCACAAAATCGCAGCCTAGATCGTAACAAATAGGAATCCAGGGTCTTGCGCTCCATCTCGACCCGAACAAAGTACAAGTTCAAGCATGCGAATATGTGAGCTGAAGTTGAACACGCAAGAACATCGCCTGATTACCAGCCAATAATGAAAGTTGTTAATAGACGCGAGAGGTACCACCATTAATGCCAATGGTCCTCAAGGTACTATAGGTACAATCTACGGCATGTGAACAATGAGCTGATGTTGAACACCCGCAGAATCACTCGATCGGAGGCCAATGATGAAAACCTCACGTCGAATGTGAACAACCTGCCATTGAGGCATGCAGGCTCCAAGGTACCAGAAGGGAGTCTCTAGATCAACTTCCTGGATAATGAGCTGAAGTCGACAGGAAGTGACCTTGATTGAAGGTGGGCCATAGTGTGTCCCACATCATCGACGTGAGACAGAGGAACATAATGTCTTTGTGAATCAAGATCAGATGAGAATCAGAGGAAGGTTGAAACTTGCAGAAGTCAACTTCTCTTGAACACATGGCGGCACGACAGTGAGTTTGGCAGTATTTGACATCAACGGATCAGAGGTCATGGCGACGAGGCAAAGAGCAGATGAGAGGTCAAAAAGGATTACCCAAACCCACGGAGGCAAGTGGAAAACGAGATGAGATGTCCCCAACCCGACACGAATGCAGACAAGTGCCATGTTCAAGAGCGACATACTGTTGACACGACAATGATTGTGGTTCCATTTTCCCCACCATTTCTGGCGAGTACCCCAATTATTTTGATAACAAGCTTGAAGGGGATAGCATATGCTTGTAATATAAGTTCTTCCTGTGGATGAATCCATCCTAGTACATTTAACGAGCCCTAGGAAGGAGTGACTCGAATAATGTCATTACGACTGAATCCGATGTCATCAGGGTTTAACGAGTCTGACAAAGGAAGAACTCGACATCTTTTCATATTTAGAGAGTTTGAAAAGACAGCGGAAAAGTAAACTCCAAAGGTCCCTTTTCGTAAATAGTTCCTCAGATCCGAAAAGGTAGAAAACTTTGTCTGAGAAAACCTCCTAGTCGCGATAGGCTAGGGTATTCCTTTTTCGTAAATAATCTATCCTAGCCCGAAAAAGGGGTAAACGTATACTGGGTAGATGTCATTTCGTTTCCACTTTAACGAGATCGAAACGATAAGGAACTCGGCAATATTTTCATGTTTAGAGAGTCATAAAAGAGCTGAAAGATGACTCCAAAATGAATTTTTCGTGTATTTACCGAGTCCAAAAAAGTATGAAATACAACTCGTGTCACTGTTTAAGCCGCATAAAGACCTGTTGCTGCACAAAAAGGCAAGTGTAAAACCCATTTTTCGACAAAATATATTAAAATATTAATAAAAATGACTTTTAAAACCTATTTAGATTTCAAAAAGTTATTAATAAGTCTCAAATGGTAAAAACAAAATTAATTTTACTATTTACCTCATTGGAGAGCAACAATGGTCTATTTGGTGTGCAAACTTCTGACGGCGACTGCGACTGATCCGAGCTACCATTCAGATCCTCGTTTGTTCCAAGTAAGAGGCGCTTCCCTGAACTCCATTTTGATCCATTTTATAGAGATTTCCATTGCCGATTGGGCTTCTATGGAATATTTTTTAAAAATTTAGGGCTCCGCCCATTGGCGCGGGTATCGGGCACGGACCCGCGCCAATGGCCTTTTGCATACAAAGGGGTCGCGCCAATGGCGCAATGCAGTTTTTCCATTTTAAATTTCCAAACAGAGAACAAGCCAATGGATTTTTCCATGTAACAGAGGTCTAATCAAGGGTTTTTGATCATGTTGATGCAGGCAACCAAACACAATGGTTATCGAATGGAAGGAAAGGGAGCATGGGGAAGAGGATGAACTGGCCATGGATAATGAGGCCTGTATGAATGCACTTAAGAACTGTGGACTCAAGAAGTTCTTCCTGACACCCTGCTTATGAGCTCAACCTGAGCTCCTACAGTACTTGGTGAGTATTTGGGATGAAAATGAAGGAGTGTTCAAACTTCAGGACCAAGTGCCAGAACTGGAGGTTTCTGATGTATACTTCATAACCGGACTGTCGCGTAGAGGTCCAGTGCCCATCTTGACAGGCAGCAGACCATCTGGAGAAAATATGGAGTAGGTAATGGCGAGGGTGTGCCCAAGGGCACGGATCGGATCAGGAAGCGGGAAGGTGGATATCCACACTATCGAGGATCTAGCATTGAGAGTACTGCTACACACCATCACACGAGCTGCAGGATCGTAGGCTCCACGAGGAAACCAAAGCCCAACTCCTATTAGCCTCTGAGTGTATGAATCCTACACTATTTGATTGGGCTACAGCGGTGACAACCAATATCAAGAGGCAGCGTACAAAGTTCAAGCAAGCCAAGCTGAAACAGTTTGGATACGGTTCCATTTTGGTATCGTTCATCCTGGAACAATTACCAATATTTCAGGGCCAAGGGGCCATTGTTGCTGAGCCGATACCAAGAGAGCCAAGGATGGCTCGCTGGGCAACACTTATGCCCAGATCAGGAGGAGGCCAAAAAATTTCCTGGAGGCCAGAGTTTTTTGGATGGTTATGGCGGCAGCTAATCGTGGTTGAGGATTGGCCCTATGCCGGGACCGATTTCACCTAAGACCCAGACCTTCCGCTCCCGGAGGGGGATGACTGGGATGAAGAGTTGGGTATGACCTCTCTTTTTGATTTTTATGTTTTATGATGATTTTTTTTGTAATACATGTTTGTTCTAATAACAGTTGTTACGTGTATGCATATGTCGGCCTAGAGAGACCCGCGGGCATGTCGCCCATTGCGCGGAGAACCCATGCTGATCATGACCCTTAGGTTGAGGGTGGCGAGGGAGGTGAACTGATTCAGAACCTGGAGGGAATTTCCCGGGGGATCTCAGACTATGCACGGCTAGCAGATGTTCCGCTAGCATACCAGTGACACACTATGGGGGTGCACAATCGCCTCCACCGACTACTGAGACGCTTAGTGCGCGTGGTAGCATGTTACCACGAGCACCATGTGGATTAGACACCTAGGGCTTCTTTCATGCATATTTTTTGAGAGAAATTTCGTCTCCGGATGTATTAAGACGAACATGTATATTTTGATTTTATGTGATGCACACTATGTAAACATTTCCACACACACACACACACATATATATATATATAGATATATATATATATATATATATATACATACCTATTTTTGGATGGATCTTCTCATATGTGATGATGTTTTTATAAATTGCGCAAATGTCTATCTAAAACCGAATTAGCTACTGCATCTGTTAATGTATTCATATGTTTGGGTATTTGCTGATATGTAATTGTTGGAAATATGATGCTGAGTGTTGTCCTTGATGGCAACCCACTTGATGAACATGGGAAACCTACTTGATGAACTTGGTAATGATGTAAATCTGATGTATCGTCAATGAGTACAGAAGGAAATGATGAAAGGAATTTCAGTATGTATTGAAACAATGATAAAAAGAGTATATCTCAAGGCATACACGGATTTGTCTAGAAGAAGTAGCGCATGCACGCGGGATATAACGTGCCAAGTCGTGTATGGGCAAAAGCGCTCTAAAAGTGCAAAACCAGGGGTGACTACCATGGTATTGACCCATTGTATTGGGCGCTTGTTTATCTTTTTGATCCCATCCAGAAATACCATTGGTATGGTATGGTTTTGGCTCATGGTATTGATAAAGGCTCAACCTATATAAAGAGAAGAATATTATTGTGCAAAGGGTGTAGGTGTCTCGGTTTTAATGAATACTTCAATCTGAAGTATATCTGCATGGTGGAACTCTGCTCTTAATTGATAGATCTGATTTTATGATGCATCTATGAACATAATAAAGGTTCAAGATCTCTAGATCTTGAAATGGTGAATCTCTTGGATGATCTGAAAAGAAGTGATGAAGACCTGACGCAAATCTATTGAAGAAGTTGAAGAAATCGGGGTAAGTTCATAGATCTGGTCTGTTCTACAAAGTTTATCTTTTATAGATATATACACAGGTTCGCTTCATGAAAAGCACGTATATACGCGGATCTATTTCAACAAAGGCGTGTATGATTTGTTAGGGTTTTTCTGAAAAGTTGCACGAATGTATACGCGAGTTGTCTTCAATAAAGGAGCGTATATACGCGGATCCGTCTAAAGAAAAGCGCGTATGATATCTGAACTGATGGTTTCTCAAGGTTGAATGTGTTTCTGCATATTTATTCTGAAGTCTGGGTTATCTCTGATATACTGATTACAGTGGCTTCATTGTTCGATTTGAAAGCATTGGGGAAAGTATGTTGATAAGTGAAGGGTTGTGTTGGAGCTATTTGATCCAGTTTGAAAATTGATGAAACGTGGTCTGCAGTGGATCTGAGGGTTGAAGCCTTCAGTCTAGAAGAAGAAGCTTTCTGCCAGCAGAGGCTA